>CM062840.1:7120649-7720649 GCA_031772345.1 Himalopsyche anomala
GGGGGGGGGGGGGGGGGTGGGGGGGGGGGGGGGGGGGGGGGGGGGGGGGGGGGGGGGGGGGGGGGGGGGGGGGGGGGGGGGGGGGGGGGGGGGGGGGGGGGGGGGGGGGGGGGGGGGGGGGGGGGGGGGGGGGGGGGGTGGGGGGGGGGGGGGGGGGGGGGGGGGGGGGGGGGGGGGGGGGGGGGGGGGGGGGGGGGGGGGGGGGGGGGGGGGGGGGGGGGGGGGGGGGGGGGGGGGGGGGGGGGGGGGGGGGGGTGGGGGGGGGGGGGGGGGGGGGGGGGGGGGGGGGGGGGGGGGGGGGGGGGGTGGGGGGGGGGGGGGGGGGGGGGGGGGGGGGGGGGGGGGGGGGGGGGGGGGGGGGGGGGGGGGGGGGGGGGGGGGGGGGGGTGGGGGGGGGGGGGGGGGGGGGGGGGGGGGGGGGGGGGGGGGGGGTGGGGGGGGGGGGGGGGGGGGGGGGGGGGGGGGGGGGGGGGGGGGGGGGGGGGGGGGGGGGGGGGGGGGGGGGGGGGGGGGGGGGGGGGGGGGGGGGGGGGGGGGGGGGGGGGGGGGGGGGGGGGGGGGGGGGGGGGGGGGGGGGGGGGGGGGGGGGGGGGGGGGGGGGGGGGGGGGGGGGGGGGGGGGGGGGGGGGTGGGGGGGGGGGGGGGGGGGGGGGGGGGGGGGGGGGGGGGGGGGGGGGGGGGGGGGGGGGGGGGGGGGGGGGGGGGGGGGGGGGGGGGGGGGGGGGGGGGGGGGGGGGGGGGGGGGGGGGGGGGGGGGGGGGGGGGGGGGGGGGTGGGGGGGGGGGGGGGGGGGGGGGGGGGGGGGGGGGGGGGGGGGGGGGGGGGGGGGGGGGGGGGGGGGGGGGTGGGGGGGGGGGGGGGGGGGTGGGGGGGGGGGGGGGGGGGGGGGGGGGGGGGGGGGGGGGGGGGGGGGGGGGGGGGGGGGGGGGGGGGGGGGGGGGGGGGTGGGGGGGGGGGGGGGGGGGGGGGGGGGGGGGGGGGGGGGGGGGGGGGGGGGGGGGGGGGGGGGGGGGGGGGGGGGGGGGGGGGGGGGGGGGGGGGGGGGGGGGGGGGGGGGGGGGGGGGGGGGGGGGGGTGGGGGGGGGGGGGGGGGGGGGGGGGGGGGGGGGGGGGGTGGGGGGGGGGGGGGGGGGGGGGGGGGGGGGGGGGGGGGGGGGGGGGGGGGGGGGGGGGGGGGGGGGGGGGGGGGGGGGGGGTGGGGGGGGGGGGGGGGGGGGGGGGGGGGGGGGGGGGGGGGGGGGGGGGGGGGGGGGGGGGGGGTGGGGGGGGGGGGGGGGGGGGGGGGGGGGGGGGGGGGGGGGGGGGGGGGGGGGGGGGGGGGGGGGGGGGGGGGGGGGGGGGGGGGGGGGGGGGGGGGGGGGGGGGGGGGGGGGGGGGGGGGGGGGGGGGGGGGGTGGGGGGGGGGGGGGGGGGGGGGGGGGGGGGGGGGGGGGGGGTGGGGGGGGGGGGGGGGGGGGGGGGGGGGTGGGGGGGGGGGGGGGGGGGGGGGGGGGGGGGGGGGGGGGGGGGGGGGGGGGGGGGGGGGGGGGGGGGGGGGGGGGGGGGGGGGGGGGGGGGGGGGGGGTGGGGGGGGGGGGGGGGGGGGGGGGGGGGGGGGGGGGGGGGGGGGGGGTGGGGGGGGGGGGGGGGGGGGGGGGGGGGGGGGGGGGGGGGGGGGGGGGGGGGGGGGGGGGGGGGGGGGGGTGGGGGGGGGGGGGGGGGGGGGGGGGGGGGGGGGGGGGGGGGGGGGGGGGGGGGGGGGGGGGGGGGGGGGGGGGGGGGGGGGGGGGGGGGGGGGGGGGGGGGGGGGGGGGGGGTGGGGGGGGGGGGGGGGGGGGGGGGGGGGGGGGGGGGGGGGGGGGGGGGGGGGGGGGGGGGGGGGGGGGGGGGGGGGGGGGGGGGGGGGGGGGGGGGGGGGGGGGGGGGGGGGGGGGGGGGGGGGGGGGGGGGGGGGGGGGGGGGGGGGGGGGGGGGGGGGGGGGGGGGGGGGGGGGGGGGGGGGGGGGGGGTGGGGGGGGGGGGGGGGGGGGGGGGGGGGGGGGGGGGGGGGGGGGGGGTGGGGGGGGGGGGGGGGGGGGGGGGGGGGGGGGGGGGGGGGGGGGGGGGGGGGGGGGGGGGGGGGGGGTGGGGGGGGGGGGGGGGGGGGGGGGGGGGGGGGGGGGGGGGGGGGGGGGGGGGGGGGGGGGGGGGGGGGGGGGGGGGGGGGGGGGGGGGGGGGGGGGGGGGGGGGGGGGGGGGGGGGGGGGGGGTGGGGGGGGGGGGGGGGGGGGGGGGGGGGGTGGGGGGGGGGGGGGGGGGGGGGGGGGGGGGGGGGGGGGGGGGGGGGGGGGGGGGGGGGGGGGGGGGGGGGGGGGGGGGGGGGGGGGGGGGGGGGGGGGGGGGGGGGGGGGGGGGGGGGGGGGGGGGGGGGGGGGGGGGGGGGGGGGGGGGGGGTGGGGGGGGGGGGGGGGGGGGGGGGGGTGGGGGGGGGGGGGGGGGGGGGGGGGGGGGGGGGGGGTGGGGGGGGGGGGGGGGGGGGGGGGGGGGGGGGGGGGGGGGGGGGGGGGGGGGGGGTGGGGGGGGGGGGGGGGGGGGGGGGGGGGGGGGGGGGGGGGGGGGGGGGGGGGGGGGGGGGGGGGGGGGGGGGGGGGGGGGGGGGGGGGGGGTGGGGGGGGGGGGGGGGGGGGGGGGGGGGGGGGGGGGGGGGGGGGGGGGGGGGGGGGGGGGGGGGGGGGGGGGGGGGGGGGGGGGGTGGGGGGGGGGGGGGGGGGGGGGGGGGGGGGGGGGGGGGGGGGGGGGGGGGGGGGGGGGGGGGGGGGGGGGGGGGGGGGGGGGGGGGGGGGGGGGGGGGGGGGGGGGGGGGGGGGGGGGGGGGGGGGGGGTGGGGGGGGGGGGGGGGGGGGGGGGGGGGGGGGGGGGGGGGGGGGGGGGGGGGGGGGGGGGGGGGGGGGTGGGGGGGGGGGGGGGGGGGGGGGGGGGGGGGGGGGGGGGGGGGGGGGGGGGGGGGGGGGGGGGGGGGGGGGGGGGGGGGGGGGGGGGGGGGGGGGGGGGGGGGGGGGGGGGTGGGGGGGGGGGGGGGGGGGGGGGGGGGGGGGGGGGGGGGGGGGGGGGTGGGGGGGGGGGGGGGGGGGGGGGGGGGGGGGGGGGGGGGGGGGGGGGGGGGGGGGGGGGGGGGGGGGGGGGGGGGGGGGGGGGGGGGGGGGGGGGGGGGGGGGGGGGGGGGGGGGGGGGGGGGGGGGGGGGGGGGGGGGGGGGGGGGGGGGGGGGGGGGGGGGGGGGGGGGGGGGGGGGGGGGGGGGGGGGGTGGGGGGGGGGGGGGGGGGGGGGGGGGGGGGGTGGGGGGGGGGGGGGGGGGGGGGGGGGGGGGGGGGTGGGGGGGGGGGGGGGGGGGGGGGGGGGGGGGGGGGGGGGGGGGGGGGGGGGGGGGGGGGGGGGGGGGGGGGGGGGGGGGGGGGGGGGGGGGGGGGGGGGGGGGGGGGGGGGGGTGGGGGGGGGGGGGGGGGGGGGGGGGGGGGGGGGGGGGGGGGGGGGGGGGGGGGTGGGGGGGGGGGGGGGGGGGGGGGGGGGGGGGGGGGGGGGGGGGGGGGGGGGGGGGGGGGGGGGGGGGGGGGGGGGGGGGGGGGGGGGGGGGGGGGGGGGGGGGGGGGGGGGGGGGGGGGGGGGGGGGGGGGGGGGGGGGGGGGGGGGGGGGGGGGGGGGGGGGGGGGGGGGGGGGGGGGGGGGGGGGGGGGGGGGGGGGGGGGGGGGGGGGGGGGGGGGGGGGGGGGGGGGGGGGGGGGGGGGGGGGGGGGGGGGGGGGGGGGGGGGGGGGGGGGGGGGGGGGGGGGGGGGGGGGGGGGGGGGGGGGGGGGGGGGGGGGGGGGGGGGGGGGGGGGGGGGGGGGGGGGGGGGGGGGGGGGGGGGGGGGGGGGGGTGGGGGGGGGGGGGGGGGGGGGGGGGGGGGGGGGGGGGGGGGGGGGGGGGGGGGGGGGGGGGGGGGGGGGGGTGGGGGGGGGGGGGGGGGGGGGGGGGGGGGGGGGGGGGGGGGGGGGGGGGGGGGTGGGGGGGGGGGGGGGGGGGGGGGGGGGGGGGGGGGGGGGGGGGGGGGGGGGGGGGGGGGGGGGGGGGGGGGGGGGGGGGGGGGTGGGGGGGGGGGGGGGGGGGGGGGGGGGGGGGGGGGGGGGGGGGGGGGGGGGGGGGGGGGGGGGGGGGGGGGGGGGGGGGGGGGGGGGGGGGGGGGGGGGGGGGGGGGGGGGGGGGGGGGGGGGGGGGGGGGGGGGGGGGGGGGGGGGGGGGGGGGGGGGGGGGGGGGGGGGGGGGGGGGGGGGGGGGGGGGGGGGGGGGGGGGGGGGGGGGGGGGGGGGGGGGTGGGGGGGGGGGGGGGGGGGGGGGGGGGGGGGGGGGGGGGGGGGGGGGGGGGGGGGGGGGGGGGGGGGGGGGGGGGGGGGGGGGGGGGGGGGGGGTGGGGGGGGGGGGGGGGGGGGGGGGGGGGGGGGGGGGGGGGGGGGGGGGGGGGGGGGGGGGGGGGGGGGGGGGGGGGGGGGGGGGGGGGGGGGGGGGGGGGGGGGGGGGGGGGGGGGGGGGGGGGGGGGGGGGGGGGGGGGGGGGGGGGGGGGGGGGTGGGGGGGGGGGGGGGGGGGGGGGGGGGGGGGGGGGGGGGGGGGGGGGGGGGGGGGGGGGGGGGGGGGGGGGGGGGGGGGGGGGGGGGGGGGGGGGGGGGGGGGGGGGGGGGGGGGGGGGGGGGGGGGGGGGGGGGGGGGGGGGGGGGGGGGGGGGGGGGGGGGGGGGGGGGGGGGGGGGGGGGGGGGTGGGGGGGGGGGGGGGGGGGGGGGGGGGGGGGGGGGGGGGGGGGGGGGGGGGGGGGGGGGGGGGGGGGGGTGGGGGGGGGGGGGGGGGGGGGGGGGGGGGGGGGGGGGGGGGGGGGGGGGGGGGGGGGGGGGGGGGGGGGGGGGGGGGGGGGGGGGGGGGGGGGGGGGGGGGGGGGGGGGGGGGGGGGGGGGGGGGGTGGGGGGGGGGGGGGGGGGGGGGGGGGGGGGGGGGGGGGGGGGGGGGGGGGGGGGGGGGGGGGGGGGGGGGGGGGGGGGGGGGGGGGGGGGGGGGGGGGGGGGGGGGGGGGGGGGGGGGGGGGGGGGGGGGGGGGGGGGGGGGGGGGGGGGGGGGGGGGGGGGGGGGGGGGGGGGGGGGGGGGGGGGGGGGGGGGGGGGGGGGGGGGGGGGGGGGGGGGGGGGGGGGGGGGGGGGGGGGGGGGGGGGGGGGGGGGGGGGGGGGGGGGGGGGGGGGGGGGGGGGGGGGGGGGGGGGGGGGGGGGGGGGGGGGGGGGGGGGGGGGTGGGGGGGGGGGGGGGGGGGGGGGGGGGGGGGGGGGGGGGGGGGGGGGGGGGGGGGGGGGGGGGGGGGGGGGGGGGGGGGGGGGGGGGGGGGGGGGGGGGGGGGGGGGGGGGGGGGGGGGGGGGGGGGGGGGGGGGGGGGGGGGGGGGGTGGGGGGGGGGGGGGGGGGGGGGGGGGGGGGGGGGGGGGGGGGGGGGGGGGGGGGGGGGGGGGGGGGGGGGGGGGGGGGGGGGGGGGGGGGGGGGGGGGGGGGGGGGGGGGGGGGGGGGGGGGGGGGGGGGGGGGGGGGGGGGGGGGGGGGGGGGGGGGGGGGGGGGGGGGGGGGGGGGGGGGGGGGGGGGGGGGGGGGGGGGGGGGGGGGGGGGGGGGGGGGGGGGGGGGGGGGGGGGGGGGGGGGGGGGGGGGGTGGGGGGGGGGGGGGGGGGGGGGGGGGGGGGGGGGGGGGGGGGGGGGGGGGGGGGGGGGGGGGGGGGGGGGGGGGGGGGGGGGGGGGGGGGGGGGGGGGGGGGGGGGGGGGGGGGGGGGGGGGGGGGGGGGGGGGGGGGGGGGGGGGGGGGGGGGGGGGGGGGGGGGGGGGGGGTGGGGGGGGGGGGGGGGGGGGGGGGGGGGGGGGGGGGGGGGGGGGGGGGGGGGGGGGGGGGGGGGGGGGGGGGGGGGGGGGGGGGGGGGGGGGGGGGGGGGGGGGGGGGGGGGGGGGGGGGGGGGGGGGGGGGGGGGGGGGGGGGGGGGGGGGGGGGGGGGGGGGGGGGGGGGGGGGGGGGGGGGGGGGGGGGGGGGGGGGGGGGGGGGGGGGGGGGGGGGGGGGGGGGGGGGGGGGGGGGGGGGGGGGGGGGGGGGGGGGGGGGGGGGGGGGGGGGGGGGGGGGGGGGGGGGGGGGGGGGGGGGGGGGGGGGGGGGGGGGGGGGGGGGGGGGGGGGGGGGGGGGGGGGGGGGGGGGGGGGGGGGGGGGGGGGGGGGGGGGGGTGGGGGGGGGGGGGGGGGGGGGGGGGGGGGGGGGGGGGGGGGGGGGGGGGGGGGGGGGGGGGGGGGGGGGGGGGGGGGGGGGGGGGGGGGGGGGGGGGGGGGGGGGGGGGGGGGGGGGGGGGGGGGGGGGGGGGGGGGGGGGGGGGGGGGGGGGGGGGGGGGGGGGGGGGGGGGGGGGGGGGGGGGGGGGGGGGGGGGGGGGGGGGGGGGGGGGGGGGGGGGGGGGGGGGGGGGGGGGGGGGGGGGGGGGGGGGGGGGGGGGGGGGGGGGGGGGGGGGGGGGGGGGGGGGGGGGGGGGGGGGGGGGGGGGGGGGGGGGGGGGGGGGGGGGGGGGGGGGGGGGGGGGGGGGGGGGGGGGGGGGGGGGGTGGGGGGGGGGGGGGGGGGGGGGGGGGGGGGGGGGGGGGGGGGGGGGGGGGGGGGGGGGGGGGGGGGGGGGGGGGGGGGGGGGGGGGGGGGGGGGGGGGGGGGGGGGGGGGGGGGGGGGGGGGGGGGGGGGGGGGGGGGGGGGGGGGGGGGGGGGGGGGGGGGGGGGGGTGGGGGGGGGGGGGGGGGGGGGGGGGGGGGGGGGGGGGGGGGGGGGGGGGGGGGGGTGGGGGGGGGGGGGGGGGGGGGGGGGGGGGGGGGGGGGGGGGGGGGGGGGGGGGGGGGGGGGGGGGGGGGGGGGGGGGGGGGGGGGGGGGGGGGGGGGGGGGGGGGGGGGGGGGGGGGGGGGGGGGGGGGGGGGGGGGGGGGGGGGGGGGGGGGGGGGGGGGGGGGGGGGGGGGGGGGGGGTGGGGGGGGGGGGGGGGGGGGGGGGGGGGGGGGGGGGGGGGGGGGGGGGGGGGGGGGGGGGGGGGGGGGGGGGGGGGGGGGGGGGGGGGGGGGGGGGGGGGGGGGGGGGGGGGGGGGGGGGGGGGGGGGGGGGGGGGGGGGGGGGGGGGGGGGGGGGGGGGGGGGGGGGGGGGGGGGGGTGGGGGGGGGGGGGGGGGGGGGGGGGGGGGGGGGGGGGGGGGGGGGGGGGGGGGGGGGGGGGGGGGGGGGGGGGGGGGGGGGTGGGGGGGGGGGGGGGGGGGGGGGGGGGGGGGGGGGGGGGGGGGGGGGGGGGGGGGGGGGGGGGGGGGGGGGGGGGGGGGGGGGGGGGGGGGGGGGGGGGGGGGGGGGGGGGGGGGGGGGGGGGGGGGGGGGGGGGGGGGGGGGGGGGGGGGGGGGGGGGGGGGGGGGTGGGGGGGGGGGGGGGGGGGGGGGGGGGGGGGGGGGGGGGGGGGGGGGGGGGGGGGGGGGGGGGGGGGTGGGGGGGGGGGGGGGGGGGGGGGGGGGGGGGGGGGGGGGGGGGGGGGGGGGGGGGGGGGGGGGGGGGGGGGGGGGGGGGGGGGGGGGGGGGGGGGGGGGGGGGGGGGGGGGGGGGGGGGGGGGGGGGGGGGGGGGGGGGGGGGGGGGGGGGGGGGGGGGGGGGGTGGGGGGGGGGGGGGGGGGGGGGGGGGGGGGGGGGGGGGGGGGGGGGGGGGGGGGGGGGGGGGGGTGGGGGGGGGGGGGGGGGGGGGGGGGGGGGGGGGGGGGGGGGGGGGGGGGGGGGGGGGGGGGGGGGGGGGGGGGGGGGGGGGGGGGGGGGGGGGGGGGGGGGGGGGGGGGGGGGGGGGGGGGGGGGGGGGGGGGGGGGGGGGGGGGGGGGGGGGGGGGGGGTGGGGGGGGGGGGGGGGGGGGGGGGGGGGGGGGGGGGGGGGGGGGGGGGGGGGGGGGGGGGGGGGGGGGGGGGGGGGGGGGGGGGGGGGGGGGGGGGGGGGGGGGGGGGGGGGGGGGGGGGGGGGGGGGGGGGGGGGGGGGGGGGGGGGGGGGGTGGGGGGGGGGGGGGGGGGGGGGGGGGGGGGGGGGGGGGGGGGGGGGGTGGGGGGGGGGGGGGGGGGGGGGGGGGGGGGGGGGGGGGGGGGGGGGGGGGGGGGGGGGGGGGGGGGGGGGGGGGGGGGGGGGGGGGGGGGGTGGGGGGGGGGGGGGGGGGGGGGGGGGGGGGGGGGGGGGGGGGGGGGGGGGGGGGGGGGGGGGGGGGGGGGGGGGGGGGGGGGGGGGGGGGGGGGGGGGGGGGGGGGGGGGGGGGGGGGGGGGGGGGGGGGGGGGGGGGGGGGGGGGGGGGGGGGGGGGGGGGGGGGGGGGGGGGGGGGGGGGGGGGGGGGGGGGGGGGGGGGGGGGGGGGGGGGGGGGGGGGGGGGGGGGGGGGGGGGGGGGGGGGGGGGGGGGGGGGTGGGGGGGGGGGGGGGGGGGGGGGGGGGGGGGGGGGGGGGGGGGGGGGGGGGGGGGGGGGGGGGGGGGGGGGGGGGGGGGGGGGGGTGGGGGGGGGGGGGGGGGGGGGGGGGGGGGGGGGGGGGGGGGGGGGGGGTGGGGGGGGGGGGGGGGGGGGGGGGGGGGGGGGGGGGGGGGGGGGGGGGGGGGGGGGGGGGGGGGGGGGGGGGGGGGGGGGGGGGGGGGGGGGGGGGGGGGGGGGGGGGGGGGGGGGGGGGGGGGTGGGGGGGGGGGGGGGGGGGGGGGGGGGGGGGGGGGGGGGGGGGGGGGGGGGGGGGGGGGGGGGGGGGGGGGGGGGGGGGGGGGGGGGGGGGGGGGGGGGGGGGGGGGGGGGGGGGGGGGGGGGGGGGGGGGGGGGGGGGGGGGGGGGGGGGGGGGGGGGGGGGGGGGGGGGGGGGGGGGGGGGGGGGGGGGGGGGGGGGGGGGGGGGGGGGGGGGGGGGGGGGGGGGGGGGGGGGGGGGTGGGGGGGGGGGGGGGGGGGGGGGGGGGGGGGGGGGGGGGGGGGGGGGGGGGGGGGGGGGGGGGGGGGGGGGGGGGGGGGGGGGGGGGGGGGTGGGGGGGGGGGGGGGGGGGGGGGGGGGGGGGGGGGGGGGGGGGGGTGGGGGGGGGGGGGGGGGGGGGGGGGGGGGGGGGGGGGGGGGGGGGGGGGGGGGGGGGGGGGGGGGGGGGGGGGGGGGGGGGGGGGGGGGGGGGGGGGGGGGGGGGGGGGGGGGGGGGGGGGGGGGGGGGGGGGGGGGGGGGGGGGGGGGGGGGGGGGGGGGGGGGGGGGGGGGGGGGGGGGGGGGGGGGGGGGGGGGGGGGGGGGGGGGGGGGGGGGGGGGGGGGGGGGGGGGGGGGGGGGGGGGGGGGGGGGGGGGGGGGGGGGGGGGGGGGGGGGGGGGGGTGGGGGGGGGGGGGGGGGGGGGGGGGGGGGGGGGGGGGGGGGGGGGGGGGGGGGGGGGGGGGGGGGGGGGGGGGGGGGGGGGGGGGGGGGGGGGGGGGGGGGGGGGGGGTGGGGGGGGGGGGGGGGGGGGGGGGGGGGGGGGGGGGGTGGGGGGGGGGGGGGGGGGGGGGGGGGGGGGGGGGGGGGGGGGGGGGGGGGGGGGGGGGGGGGGGGGGGGGGGGGGGGGGGGGGGGGGGGGGGGGGGGGGGGGGGGGGGGTGGGGGGGGGGGGGGGGGGGGGGGGGGGGGGGGGGGGGGGGGGGGGGGGGGGGGGGGGGGGGGGGGGGGGGGGGGGGGGGGGGGGGGGGGGGGGGGGGGGGGGGGGGGGGGGGGGGGGGGGGGGGGGGGGGGGGGGGGGGGGGGGGGGGGGGGGGGGGGGGGGGGGGGGGGGGGGGGGGGGGGGGGGGGGGGGGGGGGGGGGGGGGGGGGGGGGGGGGGGGGGGGGGGGGGGGGGGGGGGTGGGGGGGGGGGGGGGGGGGGGGGGGGGGGGTGGGGGGGGGGGGGGGGGGGGGGGGGGGGGGGTGGGGGGGGGGGGGGGGGGGGGGGGGGGGGGGGGGGGGGGGGGGGGGGGGGGGGGGGGGGGGGGGGGGGGGGGGGGGGGGGGGGGGGGGGGGGGGGG
The DNA here is from genome assembly GCA_031772345.1 of Himalopsyche anomala. NCBI lineage: Eukaryota > Metazoa > Arthropoda > Insecta > Trichoptera > Rhyacophilidae > Himalopsyche > Himalopsyche anomala. The sequence goes on from CM062840.1 coordinate 7,130,670, forward strand.
GGGGGGGGGGGGGGGGGGGGGGGGGGGGGGGGGGGGGGGGGGGGGGGGGGGGGGGGGGGGGGGGGGGGGGGGGGGGGGGGGGGGGGGTGGGGGGGGGGGGGGGGGGGGGGGGGGGGGGGGGGGGGGGGGGGGGGGGGGGGGGGGGGGGGGGGGGGGGGGGGGGGGGGGGGGGGGGGGGGGGGGGGGGGGGGGGGGGGGGGGGGGGGGGGGGGGGGGGGGGGGGGGGGGGGGGGGGGGGGGGGGGGGGGGGGTGGGGGGGGGGGGGGGGGGGGGGGGGGGGGGGGGGGGGGGGGGGGGGGGGGGGGTGGGGGGGGGGGGGGGGGGGGGGGGGGGGGGGGGGGGGGGGGGGGGGGGGGGGGGGGGGGGGGGGGGGGGGGGGGGGGGGGGGGGGGGGGGGGGGGGGGGGGGGGGGGGGGGGGGGGGGGGGGGGGGGGGGGGGGGGGGGGGGGGGGGGGGGGTGGGGGGGGGGGGGGGGGGGGGGGGGGGGGGGGGGGGGGGGGGGGGGGGGGGGGGGGGGGGGGGGGGGGGGGGGGGGGGGGGGGGGGGGGGGGGGGGGGGGGGGGGGGGGGGGGTGGGGGGGGGGGGGGGGGGGGGGGGGGGGGGGGGGGGGGGGGGGGGGGGGGGGGGGGGGGGGGGGGGGGGGGGGGGGGGGGGGGGGGGGGGGGGGGGGGGGGGGGGGGGGGGGGGGGGGGGGGGGGGGGGGGGGGGGGGGGGGGGGGGGGGGGGGGGGGGGGGGGGGGGGGGGGGGGGGGGGGGGGGGGGGGGGGGTGGGGGGGGGGGGGGGGGGGGGGGGGGGGGGGGGGGGGGGGGGGGGGGGGGGGGGGGGGGGGGGGGGGGGGGGGGGGGGGGGGGGGGGGGGGGGGGGGGGGGGGTGGGGGGGGGGGGGGGGGGGGGGGGGGGGGGGGGGGGGGGGGGGGGGGGGGGGGGGGGGGGGGGGGGGGGGGGGGGGGGGGGGGGGGGGGGGGGGGGGGGGGGGGGGGGGGGGGGGGGGGGGGGGGTGGGGGGGGGGGGGGGGGGGGGGGGGGGGGGGGGGGGGGGGGGGGGGGGGGGGGGGGGGGGGGGGGGGGGGGGGGGGGGGGGGGGGGGGGGGGGGGGGGGGGGGGGGGGGGGGGGGGGGGGGGGGGGGGGGGGGGGGGGGGGGGGGGGGGGGGGGGGGGGGGGGGGGGGGGGGGGGGGGGGGGGGGGGGGGGGGGGGGGGGGGGGGGGGGGGGGGGGGGGGGGGGGGGTGGGGGGGGGGGGGGGGGGGGGGGGGGGGGGGGGGGGGGGGGGGGGGGGGGGGGGGGGGGGGGGGGGGGGGGGGGGGGGGGGGGGGGGGGGGGGGGGGGGGGGGGGGGGGGGGGGGGGGGGGGGGGGGGGGGGGGGGGGGGGGGGGGGGGGGGGGGGGGGGGGGGGGGGGGGGGGGGGGGGGGGGGGGGGGGGGGGGGGGGGGGGGGGGGGGGGGGGGGGTGGGGGGGGGGGGGGGGGGGGGGGGGGGGGGGGGGGGGGGTGGGGGGGGGGGGGGGGGGGGGGGGGGGGGGGGGGGGGGGGGGGGGGGGGGGGGGGGGGGGGGGGGGGGGGGGGGGGGGGGGGGGGGGGGGGGGGGGGGGGGGGGGGGGGGGGGGGGGGGGGGGGGGGGGGGGGGGGGGGGGGGGGGGGGGGGGGGGGGGGGGGGGGGGGGGGGGGGGGGGGGGGGGGGGGGGGGGGGGGGGGGGGGGGGGGGGGGGGGGGGGGGGGGGGGGGGGGGGGGGGTGGGGGGGGGGGGGGGGGGGGGGGGGGGGGGGGGGGGGGGGGGGGGGGGGGGGGGGGGGGGGGGGGGGGGGGGGGGGGGGGGGGGGGGGGGGGGGGGGGGGGGGGGGGGGGGGGGGGGGGGGGGGGGGGGGGGGGGGGGGGGGGGGGGGGGGGGGGGGGGGGGGGGGGGGGGGGGGGGGGGGGGGGGGGGGGGGGGGGGGGGGGGGGGGGGGGGGTGGGGGGGGGGGGGGGGGGGGGGGGGGGGGGGGGGGGGGGGGGGGGGGGGGGGGGGGGGGGGGGGGGGGGGGGGGGGGGGGGGGGGGGGGGGGGGGGGGGGGGGGGGGGGGGGGGGGGGGGGGGGGGGGGGGGGGGGGGGGGGGGGGGGGGGGGGGGGGGGGGGGGGGGGGGGGGGGGGGGGGGGGGGGGGGGGGGGGGGGGGGGGGGGGGGGGGGGGGGTGGGGGGGGGGGGGGGGGGGGGGGGGGGGGGGGGGGGGGGGGGGGGGGGGGGGGGGGGGGGGGGGGGGGGGGGGGGGGGGGGGGGGGGGGGGGGGGGGGGGGGGGGGGGGGGGGGGGGGGGGGGGGGGGGGGGGGGGGGGGGGGGGGGGGGGGGGGGGTGGGGGGGGGGGGGGGGGGGGGGGGGGGGGGGGGGGGGGGGGGGGGGGGGGGGGGGGGGGGGGGGGGGGGGGGGGGGGGGGGGGGGGGGGGGGGGGGGGGGGGGGGGGGGGGGGGGGGGGGGGGGGGGGGGGGGGGTGGGGGGGGGGGGGGGGGGGGGGGGGGGGGGGGGGGGGGGGGGGGGGGGGGGGGGGGGGGGGGGGGGGGGGGGGGGGGGGGGGGGGGGGGGGGGGGGGGGGGGGGGGGGGGGGGGGGGGGGGGGGGGGGGGGGGGGGGGGGGGGGGGGGGGGGGGGGGGGGGGGGGGGGGGGGGGGGGGGGGTGGGGGGGGGGTGGGGGGGGGGGGGGGGGGGGGGGGGGGGGGGGGGGGGGGGGGGGGGGGGGGGGGGGGGGGGGGGGGGGGGGGGGGGGGGGGGGGGGGGGGGGGGGGGGGGGGGGGGGGGGGGGTGGGGGGGGGGGGGGGGGGGGGGGGGGGGGGGGGGGGGGGGGGGGGGGGGGGGGGGGGGGGGGGGGGGGGGGGGGGGGGGGGGGGGGGGGGGGGGGGGGGGGGGGGGGGGGGGGGGGGGGGGGGGGGGGGGGGGGGGGGGGGGGGGGGGGGGGGGGGGGGGGGGGGGGGGGGGGGGGGGGGGGGGGGGGGGGGGGGGGGGGGGGGGGGGGGGGGGGGGGGGGGGGGTGGGGGGGGGGGGGGGGGGGGGGGGGGGGGGGGGGGGGGGGGGGGGGGGGGGGGGGGGGGGGGGGGGGGGGGGGGGGGGGGGGGGGGGGGGGGGGGGGGGGGGGGGGGGGGGGGGGGGGGGGGGGTGGGGGGGGGGGGGGGGGGGGGGGGGGGGGGGGGGGGGGGGGGGGGGGGGGGGGGGGGGGTGGGGGGGGGGGGGGGGGGGGGGTGGGGGGGGGGGGGGGGGGGGGGGGGGGGGGGGGGGTGGGGGGGGGGGGGGGGGGGGGGGGGGGGGGGGGGGGGGGGGGGGGGGGGGGGGGGGGGGGGGGGGGGGGGGGGGGGGGGGGGGGGGGGGGGGGGGGGGGGGGGGGGGGGGGGGGGGGGGGGGGGGGGGGGGGGGGGGGGGGGGGGGGGGGGGGGGGGGGGGGGGGGGGGGGGGGGGGGGGGGGGGGGGGGGGGGGGGGGGGGGGGGGGGGGGGGGGGGGGGGGGGGGGGGGGGGGGGGGGGGGGGGGGGGGGGGGGGGGGGGGGGGGGGGGGGGGGGGGGGGGGGGGGGGGGGGGGTGGGGGGGGGGGGGGGGGGTGGGGGGGGGGGGGGGGGGGGGGGGGGGGGGGGGGGGGGGGGGGGGGGGGGGGGGGGGGGGGGGGGGGGGGGGGGGGGGGGGGGGGGGGGGGGGGGGGGGGGGGGGGGGGGGGGGGGGGGGGGGGGGGGGGGGGGGGGGGGGGGGGGGGGGGGGGGGGGGGGGGGGGGGGGGGGGGGGGGGGGGGGGGGGGGGGGGGGGGGGTGGGGGGGGGGGGGGGGGGGGGGGGGGGGGGGGGGGGGGGGGGGGGGGGGGGGGGGGGGGGGGGGGGGGGGGGGGGGGGGGGGGGGGGGGGGGGGGGGGGGGGGGGGGGGGGTGGGGGGGGGGGGGGGGGGGGGGGGGGGGGGGGGGGGGGGGGGGGGGGGGGGGGGGGGGGGGGGGGGGGGGGGGGGGGGGGGGGGGGGGGGGGGGGGGGGGGGGGGGGGGGGGGGGGGGGGGGGGGGGGGGGGGGGGGGGGGGGGGGTGGGGGGGGGGGGGGGGGGGGGGGGGGGGGGGGGGGGGGGGGGGGGGGGGGGGGGGGGGGGGGGGGGGGGGGGGGGGGGGGGGGGGGGGGGGGGGGGGGGGGGGGGGGGGGGGGGGGGGGGGGGGGGGGGGGGGGGGGGGGGGGGGGGGGGGGGGGGGGGGGGGGGGGGGGGGGGGGGGGTGGGGGGGGGGGGGGGGGGGGGGGGGGGGGGGGGGGGGGGGGGGGGGGGGGGGGGGGGGGGGGGGGGGGGGGGGGGGGGGGGGGGGGGGGGGGGGGGGGGGGGGGGGGGGGGGGGGGGGGGGGGGGGGGGGGGGGGGGGGGGGGGGGGGGGGGGGGGGGGGGGGGGGGGGGGGGGGGGGGGGGGGGGTGGGGGGGGGGGGGGGGGGGGGGGGGGGGGGGGGGGGGGGGGGGGGGGGGGGGGGGGGGGGGGGGGGGGTGGGGGGGGGGGGGGGGGGGGGGGGGGGGGGGGGGGGGGGGGGGGGGGGGGGGGGGGGGGGGGGGGGGGGGGGGGGGGGGGGGGGGGGGGGGGGGGGGGGGGGGGGGGGGGGGGGGGGGGGGGGGGGGGGGGGGGGGGGGGGGGGGGGGGGGGGGGGGGGGGGGGGGGGGGGGGGGGGGGGGGGGGGGGGGGTGGGGGGGGGGGGGGGGGGGGGGGGGGGGGGGGGGGGGGGGGGGGGGGGGGGGGGGGGGGGGGGGGGGGGGGGGGGGGGGGGGGGGGGGGGGGGGGGGGGGGGGGGGGGGGGGGGGGGGGGGGGGGGGGGGGGGGGGGGGGGGGGGGGGGGGGGGGGGGGGGGGGGGGGGGGGGGGGGGGGGGGGGGGGGGGGGGGGGGGGGGGGGGGGGGGGGGGGGGGGGGGGGGGGGGGGGGGGGTGGGGGGGGGGGGGGGGGGGGGGGGGGGGGGGGGGGGGGGGGGGGGGGGGGGGGGGGGGGGGGGGTGGGGGGGGGGGGGGGGGGGGGGGGGGGGGGGGGGGGGGGGGGGGGGGGGGGGGGGGGGGGGGGGGGGGGGGGGGGGGGGGGGGGGGGGGGGGGGGGGGGGGGGGGGGGGGGGGGGGTGGGGGGGGGGGGGGGGGGGGGGGGGGGGGGGGGGGGGGGGGGGGGGGGGGGGGGGGGGGGGGGGGGGGGGGGGGGGGGGGGGGGGGGGGGGGGGGGGGGGGGGGGGGGGGGGGGGGGGGGGGGGGGGGGGGGGGGGGGGGGGGGGGGGGGGGGGGGGGGGGGGGGGGGGGGGGGGGGGGGGGGGGGGGGGGGGGGGGGGGGGGGGTGGGGGGGGGGGGGGGGGGGGGGGGGGGGGGGGGGGGGGGGGGGGGGGGGGGGGGGGGGGGGGGGGGGGGGGGGGGGGGGGGGGGGGGGGGGGGGGGGGGGGGGGGGGGGGGGGGGGGGGGGTGGGGGGGGGGGGGGGGGGGGGGGGGGGGGGGGGGGGGGGGGGGGGGGGGGGGGGGGGGGGGGGGGGGGGGGGGGGGGGGGGGGGGGGGGGGGGGGGGGGGGGGGGGGGGGGGGGTGGGGGGGGGGGGGGGGGGGGGGGGGGGGGGGGGGGGGGGGGGGGGGGGGGGGGGGGGGGGGGGGGGGGGGGGGGGGGGGGGGGGGGGGGGGGGGGGGGGGGGGGGGGGGGGGGGGGGGGGGGGGGGGGGGGGGGGGGGGGGGGGGGGGGGGGGGGGGGGGGGGGGGGGGGGGGGGGGGGGGGGGGGGGGGGGGGGGGGGGGGGGGGGGGGGGGGGGGGGGGGGGGGGGGGGGGGGGGGGGGGGGGGGGGGGGGGGGGGGGGGGGGGGGGGGGGGGGGGGGGGGGGGGGGGGGGGGGGGGGGGGGGGGGGGGGGGGGGGGGGGGGGGGGGGGGGGGGGGGGGGGGGGGGGGGGGGTGGGGGGGGGGGGGGGGGGGGGGGGGGGGGGGGGGGGGGGGGGGGGGGGGGGGGGGGGGGGGGGGGGGTGGGGGGGGGGGGGGGGGGGGGTGGGGGGGGGGGGGGGGGGGGGGGGGGGGGGGGGGGGGGGGGGGGGGGGGGGGGGGGTGGGGGGGGGGGGGGGGGGGGGGGGGGGGGGGGGGGGGGGGGGGGGGGGGGGGGGGGGGGGGGGGGGGGGGGGGGGGGGTGGGGGGGGGGGGGGGGGGGGGGGGGGGGGGGGGGGGGGGGGGGGGGGGGGGGGGGGGGGGGGGGGGGGGGGGGGGGGGGGGGGGGGGGGGGGGGGGGGGGGGGGGGGGGGGGGGGGGGGGGGGGGGGGGGGGGGGGGTGGGGGGGGGGGGGGGGGGGGGGGGGGGGGGGGGGGGGGGGGGGGGGGGGGGGGGGGGGGGGGGGGGGGGGGGGGGGGGGGGGGGGGGGGGGGGGGGGGGGGGGGGGGGGGGGGGGGTGGGGGGGGGGGGGGGGGGGGGGGGGGGTGGGGGGGGGGGGGGGGGGGGGGGGGGGGGGGGGGGGGGGGGGGGGGGGGGGGGGGGGGGGGGGGGGGGGGGGGGGGGGGGGGGGGGGGGGGGGGGGGGGGGGGGGGGGGGGGGGGGGGGGGGGGGGGGGGGGGGGGGGGGGGGGGGGGGGGGGGGGGGGGGGGGGGTGGGGGGGGGGGGGGGGGGGGGGGGGGGGGGGGGGGGGGGGGGGGGGGGGGGGGGGGGGGGGGGGGGGGGGGGGGGGGGGGGGGGGGGGGGGGGGGGGGGGGGGGGGGGGGGGGGGGGGGGGGGGGGGGGGTGGGGGGGGGGGGGGGGGGGGGGGGGGGGGGGGGGGGGGGGGGGGGGGGGGGGGGGGGGGGGGGGGGGGGGGGGGGGGGGGGGGGGGGGGGGGTGGGGGGGGGGGGGGGGGGGGGGGGGGGGGGGGGGGGGGGGGGGGGGGGGGGGGGGGGGGGGGGGGGGGGGGGGGGGGGGGGGGGTGGGGGGGGGGGGGGGGGGGGGGGGGGGGGGGGGGGGGGGGGGGGGGGGGGGGGGGGGGGGGGGGGGGGGGGGGGGGGGGGGGGGGGGGGGGGGGGGGGGGGGGGGGGGGGGGGGTGGGGGGGGGGGGGGGGGGGGGGGGGGGGGGGGGGGGGGGGGGGGGGGGGGGGGGGGGGGGGGGGGGGGGGGGGGGGGGGGGGGGGGGGGGGGGGGGGGGGGGGGGGGGGGGGGGGGGGGGGGGGGGGGGGGGGGGGGGGGGGGGGGGGGGGGGGGGGGGGGGGGGGGGGGGGGGGGGGGGGGGGGGGGGGGGTGGGGGGGGGGGGGGGGGGGGGGGGGGGGGGGGGGGGGGGGGGGGGGGGGGGGGGGGGGGGGGGGGGGGGGGGGGGGGGGGGGGGGGGGTGGGGGGGGGGGGGGGGGGGGGGGGGGGGGGGGGGGGGGGGGGGGGGGGGGTGGGGGGGGGGGGGGGGGGGGGGGGGGGGGGGGGGGGGGGGGGGGGGGGGGGGGGGGGGGGGGGGGGGGGGGGGGGGGGGGGGGGGGGGGGGGGGGGGGGGGGGGGGGGGTGGGGGGGGGGGGGGGGGGGGTGGGGGGGGGGGGGGGGGGGGGGGGGTGGGGGGGGGGGGGGGGGGGGGGGGGGGGGGGGGGGGGGGGGGGGGGGGGGGGGGGGGGGGGGGGGGGGGGGGGGGGGGGGGGGGGGGGGGGGGGGGGGGGGGGGGGGGGGGGGGGGGGGGGGGGGGGGGGGGGGGGGGGGGGGGGGGGGGGGGGGGGGGGGGGGGGGGGGGGGGGGGGGGGGGGGGGTGGGGGGGGGGGGGGGGGGGGGGGGGGGGGGGGGGGGGGGGGGGGGGGGGGGGGGGGGGGGGGGGGGGGGGGGGGGGGGGGGGGTGGGGGGGGGGGGGGGGGTGGGGGGGGGGGGGGGTGGGGGGGGGGGGGGGGGGGGGGGGGGGGGGGGGGGGGGGGGGGGGGGGGGGGGGGGGGGGGGGGGGGGGGGTGGGGGGGGGGGGGGGGGGGGGGGGGGGGGGGGGGGGGGGGGGGGGGGGGGGGGGGGGGGGGGGGGGGGTGGGGGGGGGGGGGGGGGGGGGGGGGGGGGGGGGGGGGGGGGGGGGGGGGGGGGGGGGGGGGGGGGGGGGGGGGGGGGGGGGGGGGGGGGGGGGGGGGGGGGGGGGGGGGGGGGGGGGGGGGGGGGGGGGGGGGGGGGGGGGGTGGGGGGGGGGGGGGGGGGGGGGGGGGGGGGGGGGGGGGGGGGGGGGGGGGGGGGGGGGGGGGGGGGGGGGGGGGGGGGGGGGGGGGGGGGGGGGGGGGGGGGGGGGGGGGGGGGGGGGGGGGGGGGGGGGGGGGTGGGGGGGGGGGGGGGGGGGGGGGGGGGGGGGGGGGGGGGGGGGGGGGGGGGGGGGGGGGTGGGGGGGGGGGGGGGGGGGGGGGGGGGGGGGGGGGGGGGGGGGGGGGGGGGGGGGGGGGGGGGGGGGGGGGGGGGTGGGGGGGGGGGGGGGGGGGGGGGGGGGGGGGGGGGGGGGGGGGGGGGGGGGGGGGGGGGGGGGGGGGGGGGGGGGGGGGGGGGGGGGGGGGGGGGGGGGGGGGGGGGGGGGGGGGGGGGGGGGGGGGGGGGGGGGGGGGGGGGGGGGGGGGGGGGGGGGGGGGGGGGGGGGGGGGGGGGGGGGGGGGGGGGGGGGGGGGGGGGGGGGGGGGGGGGGGGGGGGGGGGGGGGGGGGGGGGGGGGGGGGGGGGGGGGGGGGGGGGGGGGGGGGGGGGGGGGGGGGGGGGGGGGGGGGGGGGGGGGGGGGGGGGGGGGGGGGGGGGGGGGGGGGGGGGGGGGGGGGGGGGGGGGGGGGGGGGGGGGGGGGGGGGGGGGGTGGGGGGGGGGGGGGGGGGGGGGGGGGGGGGGGGGGGGGGGGGGGGGGGGTGGGGGGGGGGGGGGGGGGGGGGGGGGGGGGGGTGGGGGGGGGGGGGGGGGGGGGGGGGGGGGGGGGGGGGGTGGGGGGGGGGGGGGGGGGGGGGGGGGGGGGGGGGGGGGGGGGGGGGGGGGGGGGGGGGGGGGGGGGGGGGGGGGGGGGGGGGGGGGGGGGGGGGGGGGGGGGGGGGGGGGGGGGGGGGGGGGGGGGGGGGGGGGGGGGGGGGGGGGGGGGGGGGGGGGGGGGGGGGGGGGGGGGGGGGGGGGGGGGGGGGGGGGGGGGGGGGGGGGGGGGGGGGGGGGGGGGGGGGGGGGGGGGGGGGGGGGGGGGGGGGGGGGGGGGGGGGGGGGGGGGGGGGGGGGGGGGGGGGGGGGGGGGGGGGGGGGGGGGGGGGTGGGGGGGGGGGGGGGGGGGGGGGGGGGGGGGGGGGGGGGGGGGGGGGGGGGGGGGGGGGGGGGGGGGGGGGGGGGGGGGGGGGGGGGGGGGGGGGGGGGGGGGGGGGGGGGGGGGGGGGGGGGGGGGGGGGGGGGGGGGGGGGGGGGGGGGGGGGGGGGGGGGGGGGGGGGGGGGGGGGGGGGGGGGGGGGGGGGGGGGGGGGTGGGGGGGGGGGGGGGGGGGGGGGGGGGGGGGGGGGGGGGGGGGGGGGGGGGGGGGGGGGGGGGGGGGGGGGGGGGGGGGGGGGGGGGGGGGGGGGGGGGGGGGGGGGGGGGGGGGGGGGGGGGGGGGGGGGGGGGGGGGGGGGGGGGGGGGGGGGGGGGGTGGGGGGGGGGGGGGGGGGGGGGGGGGGGGGGGGGGGGGGGGGGGGGGGGGGGGGGGGGGGGGGGGGGGGGGGGGGGGGGGGGGGGGGGGGGGGTGGGGGGGGGGGGGGGGGGGGGGGGGGGGGGGGGGGGGGGGGGGGGGGGGGGGGGGGGGGGGGGTGGGGGGGGGGGGGGGGGGGGGGGGGGGGGGGGGGGGGGGGGGGGGGGGGGGGGGGGGGGGTGGGGGGGGGGGGGGGGGGGGGGGGGGGGGGGGGGGGGGGGGGGGGGGGGGGGGGGGGGGGGGGGGGGGGGGGGGGGGGGGGGGGGGGGGGGGGGGGGGGGGGGGGGGGGGGGGGGGGGGGGGGGGGGGGGGGGGGGGGGGGGGGGGGGGGGGGGGGGGGGGGGGGGGGGGGGGGGTGGGGGGGGGGGGGGGGGGGGGGGGGGGGGGGGGGGGGGGGGGGGGGGGGGGGGGGGGGGGGGGGGGGGGGGGGGGGGGGGGGGGGGGGGGGGGGGGGGGGGGGGGGGGGGGGGGGGGGGGGGGGGGGGGGTGGGGGGGGGGGGGGGGGGGGGGGGGGGGGGGGGGGGGGGGGGGGGGGGGGGGGGGGGGGGGGGGGGGGGGGGGGGGGGGGGGGGGGGGGGTGGGGGGGGGGGGGGGGGGGGGGGGGGGGGGGGGGGGGGGGGGGGGGGGGGGGGGGGGGGGGGGGGGGGGGGGGGGGGGGGGGGGGGGGGGGGGGGGGGGGGGGGGGGGGGGGGGGGGGGGGGGGGGGGGGGGGGGGGGGGGGGGGGGGGGGGGGGGGGGGGGGGGGGGGGGGGGGGGGGGGGGGGGGGGGGGGGGGGGGGGGGGGGGGGGGGGGGGGGGGGGGGGGGGGGGGGGGGGGGGGGGGGGGGGGGGGGGGGGGGGGGGGGGGGGGGGGGGGGGGGGGGGGGGGGGGGGGGGGGGGGGGGGGGGGGGGGGGGGGGGGGGGGGGGGGGGGGGGGGGGGGGGGGGGGGGGGGTGGGGGGGGGGGGGGGGGGGGGGGGGGGGGGGGGGGGGGGGGGGGGGGGGGGGGGGGGGGGGGGGGGGGGGGGGGGGGGGGGGGGGGGGGGGGGGGGGGGGGGGGGGGGGGGGGGGGGGGGGGGGGGGGGGGGGGGGGGGGTGGGGGGGGGGGGGGGGGGGGGGGGGGGGGGGGGGGGGGGGGGGGGGGGGGGGGGGGGGGGGGGGGGGGGGGGGGGGGGGGGGGGGGGGGGGGGGGGGGGGGGGGGGGGGGGGGGGGGGGGGGGGGGGGGGGGGGGGGGGGGGGGGGGGGGGGGGGGGGGGGGGGGGGGGGGGGGGGGGGGGGGGGGGGGGGGGGGGGGGGGGGGGGGGGGGGGGGGGGGGGGGGGGGGGGGGGGGGGGGGGGGGGGGGGGGGGGGGGGGGGGGGGGGGGGGGGGGGGGGGGGGTGGGGGGGGGGGGGGGGGGGGGGGGGGGGGGGGGGGGGGGGGGGGGGGGGGGGGGGGGGGGGGGGGGGGGGGGGGGGGGGGGGGGGGGGGGGGGGGGGGGGGGGGTGGGGGGGGGGGGGGGGGGGGGGGGGGGGGGGGGGGGGGGGGGGGGGGGGGGGGGGGGGGGGGGGGGGGGGGGTGGGGGGGGGGGGGGGGGGGGGGGGGGGGGGGGGGGGGGGGGGGGGGGGGGGGGGGGGGGGGGGGGGGGGGGGGGGGGGGGGGGGGGTGGGGGGGGGGGGGGGGGGGGGGGGGGGGGGGGGGGGGGGGGGGGGGGGGGGGGGGGGGGGGGGGGGGGGGGGGGGGGGGGGGGGGGGGGGGGGGGGGGGGGGGGGGGGGGGGGGGGGGGGGGGGGGGGGGGGGGGGGGGGGGGGGGGGGGGGGGGGGGGGGGGGGGGGGGGGGGGGGGGGGGGGGGGGGGGGGGGGGGGGGGGGGGGGGGGGGGGGGGGGGGGGGGGGGGGGGGGGGGGGGGGGGGGGGGTGGGGGGGGGGGGGGGGGGGGGGGGGGGGGGGGGGGGGGGGGGGGGGGGGGGGGGGGGGGGGGGGGGGGGGGGGGGGGGGGGGGGGGGGGGGGGGTGGGGGGGGGGGGGGGGGGGGGGGGGGGGGGGGGGGGGGGGGGGGGGGGGTGGGGGGGGGGGGGGGGGGGGGGGGGGGGGGGGGGGGGGGGGGGGGGGGGGGGGGGGGGGGGGGGGGGGGGGGGGGGGGGGGGGGGGGGGGGGGGGGGGGGGGGGGGGGGGGGGGGGGGGGGGGGGGGGGGGGGGGGGGGGGGGGGGGGGGGGGGGGGGGGGGGGGGGGGGGGGGGGGGGGGGGGGGGGGGGGGGGGGGGGGGGGGGGGGGGGGGGGGGGGGGGGGGTGGGGGGGGGGGGGGGGGGGGGGGGGGGGGGGGGGGGGGGGGGGGGGGGGGGGGGGGGGGGGGGGGGGGGGGGGGGGGGGGGGGGGGGGGGGGGGGGGGGGGGGGGGGGGGGGGGGGGGGGGGGGGGGGGGGGGGGGGGGGGTGGGGGGGGGGGGGGGGGGGGGGGGGGGGGGGGGGGGGGGGTGGGGGGGGGGGGGGGGGGGGGGGGGGGGGGGGGGGGGGGGGGGGGGGGGGGGGGGGGGGGGGGGGGGGGGGGGGGGGGGGGGGGGGGGGGGGGGGGGGGGGGGGGGGGGGGGGGGGGGGGGGGGGGGGGGGGGGGGGGGGGGGGGGGGGGGGGGGGGGGGGGGGGGGGGGGGGGGGGGGGGGGGGGGGGGGGGGGGGGGGGGGGGGGGGGGGGGGGGGGGGGGGGGGGGGGGGGGGGGGGGGGGGGGGGGGGGGGGGGGGGGGGGGGGGGGGGGGGGGGGGGGGGGGGGGGGGGGGGGGGGGGGGGGGGGGGGGGGGGGGGGGGGGGGGGGGGGGGGGGGGGGGGGGGGGGGGGGGGGGGGGGGGGGGGGGGGGGGGGGGGGGGGGGGGGGTGGGGGGGGGGGGGGGGGGGGGGGGGGGGGTGGGGGGGGGGGGGGGGGGGGGGGGGGGGGGGGGGGGGGGGGGGGGGGGGGGGGGGGGGGGGGGGGGGGGGGGGGGGGGGGGGGGGGGGGGGGGGGGGGGGGGGGGGGGGGGGGGGGGGGGGGGGGGGGGGGGGGGGGGGGGGGGGGGGGGGGGGGGGGGGGGGGGGGGGGGGGGGGGGGGGGGGGGGGGGGGGGGGGGGGGGGGGGGGGGGGGGGGGGGGGGGGGGGGGGGGGGGGGGGGGGGGGGGGGGGGGGGGGGGGGGGGGGGGGGGGGGGGGGGGGGGGGGGGGGGGGGGGGGGGGGGGGGGGGGGGGGGGGGGGGGGGGGGGGGGGGGGGGGGGGGGGGGGGGGGGGGGGGGGGGGGGGGGGGGGGGGGGGGGGGGGGGGGGGGGGGGGGGGGGGGGGGGGGGGGGGGGGGGGGGGGGGGGGGGGGGGGGGGGGGGGGGGGGGGGGGGGGGGGGGGGGGGGGGGGGGGGGGGGGGGGGGGGGGGGGGGGGGGGGGGGGGGGGGGGGGGGGGGGGGGGGGGGGGGGGGGGGGGGGGGGGGGGGGGGGGGGGGGGGGGGGGGGGGGGGGGGGGGGGGGGGTGGGGGGGGGGGGGGGGGGGGGGGGGGGGGGGGGGGGGGGGGGGGGGGGGGGGGGGGGGGGGGGGGGGGGGGGGGGGGGGGGGGGGGGGGGGGGGGGGGGGGGGGGGGGGGGGGGGGGGGGGGGGGGGGGGGGGGGGGGGGGGGGGGGGGGGGGGGGGGGGGGGGGGGGGGGGGGGGGGGGGGGGGGGGGGGGGGGGGGGGGGGGGGGGGGGGGGGGGGGGGGGGGGGGGGGGGGGGGGGGGGGGGGGGGGGGGGGGGGGGGGGGGGGGGGGGGGGGGGGGGGGGGGGGGGGGGGGGGGGGGGGGGGGGGGGGGGGGGGGGGGGGGGGGGGGGGGGGGGGGGGGGGGGGGGGGGGGGGGGGGGGGGGGGGGGGGGGGGGGGGGGGGGGGGGGGGGGGGGGGGGGGGGGGGGGGGGGGGGGGGGGGGGGGGGGGGGGGGGGGGGGGGGGGGGGGGGGGGGGGGGGGGGGGGGGGGGGGGGGGGGGGGGGGGGGGGGGGGGGGGGTGGGGGGGGGGGGGGGGGGGGGGGGGGGGGGGGGGGGGGGGGGGGGGGGGGGGGGGGGGGGGGGGGGGGGGGGTGGGGGGGGGGGGGGGGGGGGGGGGGGGGGGGGGGGGGGGTGGGGGGGGGGGGGGGGGGGGGGGGGGGGGGGGGGGGGGGGGGGGGGGGGGGGGGGGGGGGGGGGGGGGGGGGGGGGGGGGTGGGGGGGGGGGGGGGGGGGGGGGGGGGGGGGGGGGGGGGGGGGGGGGGGGGGGGGGGGGGGGGGGGGGGGGGGGGGGGGGGGGGGGGGGGGGGGGGGGGGGGGGGGGGGGGGGGGGGGGGGGGGGGGGGGGGGGGGGGGGGGGGGGGGGGGGGGGGGGGGGGGGGGTGGGGGGGGGGGGGGGGGGGGGGGGGGGGGGGGGGGGGGGGGGGGGGGGGGGGGGGGGGGGGGGGGGGGGGGGGGGGGGGGGGGGGGGGGGGGGGGGGGGGGGGGGGGGGGGGGGGGGGGGGGGGGGGGGGGGGGGGGGGGGGGGGGGGGGGGGGGGGGGGGGGGGGGGGGGGGGGGGGGGGGGGGGGGGGGGGGGGGGGGGGGGGGGGGGGGGGGGGGGGGGGGGGGGGGGGGGGGGGGGGGGGGGGGGGGGGGGGGGGGGGGGGGGGGGGGGGGGGGGGGGGGGGGGGGGGGGGGGGGGGGGGGGGGGGGGGGGGGGGGGGGGGGGTGGGGGGGGGGGGGGGGGGGGGGGGGGTGGGGGGGGGGGGGGGGGGGGGGGGGGGGGGGGGGGGGGGGGGGGGGGGGGGGTGGGGGGGGGGGGGGGGGGGGGGGGGGGGGGGGGGGGGGGGGGGGGGGGGGGGGGGGGGGGGGGGGGGGGGGGGGGGGGGGGGGGGGGGGGGGGGGGGGGGGGGGGGGGGGGGGGGGGGGGGGGGGGGGGGGGGGGGGGGGGGGGGGGGGGGGGGGGGGGGGGGGGGGGGGGGGGGGGGGGGGGGGGGGGGGGGGGGGGGGGGGGGGGGGGGGGGGGGGGGGGGGGGGGGGGGGGGGGGGGGGGGGGGGTGGGGGGGGGGGGGGGGGGGGGGGGGGGGGGGGGGGGGGGGGGGGGGGGGGGGGGGGGGGGGGGGGGGGGGGGGGGGGGGGGGGGGGGTGGGGGGGGGGGGGGGGGGGGGGGGGGGGGGGGGGGGGGGGGGGGGGGGGGGGGGGGGGGGGGGGGGGGGGGGGGGGGGGGGGGGGGGGGGGGGGGGGGGGGGGGGGGGGGGGGGGGGGGGGGGGGGGGGGGGGGGGGGGGGGGGGGGGGGGGGGGGGGGGGGGGGGGGGGGGGGGGGGGGGGGGGGGGGGGGGTGGGGGGGGGGGGGGGGGGGGGGGGGGGGGGGGGGGGGGGGGGGGGGGGGGGGGGGGGGGGGGGGGGGGGGGGGGGGGGGGGGGGGGGGGGGGGGGGGGGGGGGGGGGGGGGGGGGGGGGGGGGGGGGGGGGGGGGGGGGGGGGGGGGGGGGGGGGGGGGGGGGGGGGGGGGGGGGGGGGGGGGGGGGGGGGGGGGGGGGGGGGGGGGGGGGGGGGGGGGGGGGGGGGGGGGGGGGGGGGGGGGGTGGGGGGGGGGGGGGGGGGGGGGGGGGGGGGGGGGGGGGGGGGGGGGGGGGGGGGGGGGGGGTGGGGGGGGGGGGGGGGGGGGGGGGGGGGGGGGGGGGGGGGGGGGGGGGGGGGGGGGGGGGGGGGGGGGGGGGGGGGGGGGGGGGGGGGGGGGGGGGGGGGGTGGGGGGGGGGGGGGGGGGGGGGGGGGGGGGGGGGGGGGGGGGGGGGGGGGGGGGGGGGGGGGGGGGGGGGGGGGGGGGGGGGGGGGGGGGGGGGGGGGGGGTGGGGGGGGGGGGGGGGGGGGGGGGGGGGGGGGGGGGGGGGGGGGGGTGGGGGGGGGGGGGGGGGGGGGGGGGGGGGGGGGGGGGGGGGGGGGGGGGGGGGGGGGGGGGGGGGGGGGGGGGGGGGGGGGGGGGGGGGGGGGGGGGGGGGGGGGGGGGGGGGGGGGGGGGGGGGGGGGGGGGGGGGGGGGGGGGGGGGGGGGGGGGGGGGGGGGGGGGGGGGGGGGGGGGGGGGGGGGGGGGGGGGGGGGGGGGGGGGGGGGGGGGGGGGGGGGGGGGGGGGGGGGGGGGGGGGGGGGGGGGGGGGGGGGGGGGGGGGGGGGGGGGGGGGTGGGGGGGGGGGGGGGGGGGGGGGGGGGGGGGGGGGGGGGGGGGGGGGGGGGGGGGGGGGGGGGGGGGGGGGGGGGGGGGGGGGGGGGGGGGGGGGGGGGGGGGGGGGGGGGGGGTGGGGGGGGGGGGGGGGGGGGGGGGGGGGGGGGGGGGGGGGGGGGGGGGGGGGGGGGGGGGGGGGGGGGGGGGGGGGGGGGGGGGGGGGGGGGGGGGGGGGGGGGGGGGGGGGGGGGGGGGGGGGGGGGGGGGGGGGGGGGGGGGGGGGGGGGGGGGGGGGGGGGGGGGGGGGGGGGGGGGGGGGGGGGGGGGGGGGGGGGGGGGGGGGGGGGGGGGGGGGGGGGGGGGGGGGGGGGGGGGGGGGGGGGGGGGGGGGGGGGGGGGGGGGGGGGGGGGGGGGGGGGGGGGGGGGGGGGGGGGGGGGTGGGGGGGGGGGGGGGGGGGGGGGGGGGGGGGGGGGGGGGGGGGGGGGGGGGGGGGGGGGGGGGGGGGGTGGGGGGGGGGGGGGGGGGGGGGGGGGGGGGGGGGGGGGGGGGGGGGGGGGGGGGGGGGGGGGGGGGGGGGGGGGTGGGGGGGGGGGGGGGGGGGGGGGGGGGGGGGGGGGGGGGGGGGGGGGGGGGGGGGGGGGGGGGGGGGGGGGGGGGGGGGGGGGGGGGGGGGGGGGGGGGGGGGGGGGGGGGGGGGGGGGGGGGGGGGGGGGGGGGGGGGGGGGGGGGGGGGGGGGGGGGGGGGGGGGGGGGGGGGGGGGGGGGGGGGGGGGGGGGGGGGGGGGGGGGGGGGGGGGGGGGGGGGGGGGGGGGGGGGGGGGGGGGGGGGGGGGGGGGGGGGGGGGGGGGGGGGGGGGGGGGGGGGGGGGGGGGGGGGGGGGGGGGGGGGGGGGGGGGGGTGGGGGGGGGGGGGGGGGGGGGGGGGGGGGGGGGGGGGGGGGGGGGTGGGGGGGGGGGGGGGGGGGGGGGGGGGGGGGGGGGGGGGGGGGGGGGGGGGGGGGGGGGGGGGGGGGGGGGGGGGGGGGGGGGGGGGGGGGGGGGGGGGGGGGGGGGGGGGGGGGGGGGGGGGGGGGGGGGGGGGGGGGGGGGGGGGGGGGGGGGGGGGGGGGGGGGGGGGGGGGGGGGGGGGGGGGGGGGGGGGGGGGGGGGGGGGGGGGGGGGGGGGGGGGGGGGGGGGGGGGGGGGGGGGGGGGGGGGGGGGGGGGGGGGGGGGGGGGGGGGGGGGGGGGGGGGGGGGGGGGGGGGGGGGGGGGGGGGGGGGGGGGGGGGGGGGGGGGGGGGGGGGGGGGGGGGGGGGGGGGGGGGGGGGGGGGGGGGGGGGGGGGGGGGGGGGGGGGGGGGGGGGGGGGGGGGGGGGGGGGGGGGGGGGGGGGGGGGGGGGGGGGGGGGGGGGGGGGGGGGGGGGGGGGGGGGGGGGGGGGGGGGGGGTGGGGGGGGGGGGGGGGGGGGGGGGGGGGGGGGGGGGGGGGGGGGGGGGGGGGGGGGGGGGGGGGGGGGGGGGGGGGGGGGGGGGGGGGGGGGGGGGGGGGGGGGGGGGGGGGGGGGGGGGGGGGGGGGGGGGGGGGGGGGGGGGGGGGGGGGGGGGGGGGGTGGGGGGGGGGGGGGGGGGGGGGGGGGGGGGGGGGGGGGGGGGGGGGGGGGGGGGGGGGGGGGGGGGGGGGGGGGGGGGGGGGGGGGGGGGGGGGGGGGGGGGGGGGGGGGGGGGGGGGGGGGGGGGGGGGGGGGGGGGGGGGGGGGGGGGGGGGGGGGGGGGGGGGGGGGGGGGGGGGGGGGGGGGGGGGGGGGGGGGGGGGGGGGGGGGGGGGGGGGGGGGGGGGGGGGGGGGGGGGGGGGGGGGGGGGGGGGGGGGGGGGGGGGGGGGGGGGGGGGGGGGGGGGGGGGGGGGGGGGGGGGGGGGGGGGGGGGGGGGGGGGGGGGGGGGGGGGGGGGGGGGGGGGGGGGGGGGGGGGGGGGGGGGTGGGGGGGGGGGGGGGGGGGGGGGGGGGGGGGGGGGGGGGGGGGGGGGGGGGGGGGGGGGGGGGGGGGGGGGGGGGGGTGGGGGGGGGGGGGGGGGGGGGGGGGGGGGGGGGGGGGGGGGGGGGGGGGGGGGGGGGGGGGGGGGGGGGGGGGGGGGGGGGGGGGGGGGGGGGGGGGGGGGGGGGGGGGGGGGGGGGGGGCTAAAATTATATAAATCATTTTACTCGTTCAAATAGAATATATTAAAATAATCGCAGAGAAAAACGTCTTTGTGAACATAATATTAAATATAAATGGTTTTATAAGGTTTTTATATTATTTTTAACAGCCGTTAGCTATTATATTTCATATGATTTTTTGACACAGCATTTTTAAGAAATTTATATTATGTTTATTTAGATAGCTTCTAAGTGAGTATTTATTTTTTGCTTAGCATGGAGGTAAAAGTAAATTATGAATTTCGATTATACCCTCGATATTATTTACTTTTGGAGAATTAACCCTCAAAGGACGAGCGTGACCATTTGGTCACAGTAAACACCGCTGTCTATTGATCCCACTATTCATGCCTTTTCTACCTAAATATTGTGGCTTTTACTCATATTTGGTTAAGAAAGGTACAGACTTCAGTTAGTCATCAGCCGCGGGGTCAGAAACAGCCACCAAAAGTACATGCAATTTTTTGAATTTCCGTTTTTTTTAATTTACTTTTTGAAACTGTTAGTTTTTTTTTTAACAAGACATCAAATTATTTACAGGTCTTTTGCTTATATATTTGTGTTGAAATTATGTTGATCTCAATAAGTCCAATTGTAAATATTTAAAAAAAAATCACGTTTAGCCATATTTCAGCTCCGAATGTTTGTGTGCCCATACGTTCACGCTCTTCCTTACTACTGTCCTTACGTAATATTACACGGTAATAAATAGATGAGCATGACCATATAGTCATGCGGGGTTTCTATACAACGACTTTGTGTTTTTTTTTTGTTTTAATTTGTTAGGAATAAAAGTTATCTGTGACTTCAATATGAATTAAAAAATATTTTTTTATCGAAATAAAGCTCTCGTCTCTGGAGGGTTAAATAAATGTATACTGTCCTTACTTTACTTAACTGACTTTTCTTAACATGACAATTGTGTGACTTATTCTAATGAATGTAATTCATACTTGAAACGTTATTTGTTGATAAGCTATACATCATCACGTGAGTGAAAAGTACGTCTATACTCCTTTACAGAAAATAGCGCTGACGTACATATACGTCCATACTCCTCTAAAGGCTAATTGACAATGTGGGAACACAAAACTTTTAAAATCGTGATAAAATGGTGTATGAATGTGGTATGACGACTTATATAAATAAAAAATAACACGATACTCATTGTCATACTATATATTTTTATTGTTAGTAAATTGCTTTATGACTTATCTAGATGTTTACCTGCAAACAAGTCTAATAAAGTTTGCCAAAAGGTCATAATAAGTCTAACGAAGCAGAAAGGTAACCTCAGTCTTATGACGTGGGATGTTCACGTTGTCAGATATGTAACCTGCAGAGCTCTCTGCGGGACTGTGATGTTAATCCGTAAGGCATTTGACCTCCACGACATCTACACAAGAGATAGGTGGTTACAGCTGTAAATGAAACATTGATCAATCGTCGCCTTGGGTAAACAAGGTTCCACATGAAAAAACTAAAACTGTGCAGAATAAGCAATTTAAGATTTCAGAAAATTCAACTTTTGTAGAAGCAATATTTGAAATTAAAAGTAAATTATTTAAAAGTATAAGAATTAATAGAAACTTACATATTAATTTTATTTCAATGTCGTAATCATATTAAAATATTTAGAGTAGACGAAACTGCAGATAGAACCTTGTGCAGATAGAACCTTGGTGAAATAATTCGTGTTGGCTTTGTCCATTTTTTAAATTTCAAAAACAATCTGTATGAGAATTTAACTAACTCAACATTCAACAATATTATGTCTCCTTCTCTCTTAGGTACGTTACTTGTTTCATGCACCTGGGATACCCGTAGAAAACACATTTATGCATCTATGTACAAATGTACGGGATTAATGATTTTCTACACGTTGATTTTTTAATTATGCATTTAGATGGAACTTTGGTGATCTGTAAAATTTTTATGTTTTTCAGATTGGACAATTTTAAAAAAAATATTAAATGAGAATTAGAAGATTTTTAAAATGCAGATAAAACCGTATTTTAAATGCGAATAAAACTGCATTAAAATTCATTTCGTGAAAAAAATGCAGATGGAACCATGTTTGCCCAAAACGGCACAATATGTACATCATTGGAAAAACGTTAAGGATCGAAATGTTTGTACAGCAGTTGTGAAGTTGGTTATATTATTAAGTTTTTTTAACTATCTAATAATATTCATTGGCAAATAAGTTTTTTAAGATGTGTTGTTTCTGTAAGACGTACATAAATCAAACGTTTTGAATGTTGCTAAGCTTAAGGGAAGCGTCGGCAGGGTTGAAATGAAGAGATGTTAATTGAGTTCTTACCTACTTGAGTGAAAGTACGGTATGAAGGGTTGGGCTTTGTGAACCCTTGTTAATTCCTTAAATATGTGAGGATGCACCCGAATGAAGTCGTGCTATGAATAAACCGCGTATATATGGATGTTAAGATCTATTATATGTACATTTAATAAGAAAACTATATTCTTACGCAGAATTAAATTTTATTAATTTACAACCTGTATACAACGTAAAGGAGACTAAGTTGAAATGTCGAATATAACTGAAAACAACAGAGCATTGGTCATTTTCTCTTTTTAAATAATGAAATGATTAAACTTCATTTTTTCGTGATATTTGATTGATTTTTATGTATTACAAACAGGTTAACTTATTTTACATATTAACGTCCGTAATGTCCGAGTAATCTACGCAAATCAGTATTTCACACATCAGTTATCTTAGGACATTTCGTTGTCAATGTGTAAAGCTATGCTGAGACGCAGGCAAAGCAGTGCAGGGCAGCACAAAATTTACAGGTGCAAAGAAGCGTAGCAGACACGTAGAACTTGTATATGTGATAATTGCGTCACGCAAGAGTCATATATGAATGACATATAATGATCCACAATAGCTGTTTTAAAATCTTTTTATAGAAGTCTACATCTTTGAAAGTATCGTATAAAAAAAGTTATGTTTGTACTAATTCAATTAATTTTACGTCAAAATATAAAAAAATAGTCCAAAAGTGCAAGTGTCACGCAGGAATCTGTGTCGGTACTACAACGGACCGCAGGGCAAACACATGTCTAACAATTTTACTGCTGAACCTAGATTTGGGAAAACAAATATCGAAGATAACAATATAATAGAATAAATCGCCATAAATGTTAAAAACCTAAATCATAAATATTAATGCTAATTATTTATTTATTTAGGGACATAGACTGATAAAAAATACATAATTTTTTCAATAATAACAGTGAAATACCAAAAAGATAATTCCCGGGCACTTTCTGCCAGTCTTGGTTCCCGGGGCCTTTTAATAAAACTTTAAGACTTGGCTTGACTTAAATTTTAATACAATTTTATAAAGTAGATTTTATTCATTGAAAACTTATATTTTTTCTTTAATACTTTGAACGAATTTGTAGACAATATTAAAAGGTAAGAATTGTTGTAAAATTTTAGTTTTATTGAATAAAAAAATATGACCATCGTAAGTAACTATGACTGATGCTAGTTTTTAATAAGAACCACAAAATCACTCACCCCATGTTTTATCAAAGATTTCGGTTTCATCGAAAAGCTCGAACGAATCCTTCACCAATAATGTGTAATGACATTTTATTTATGACTTATCCAATATGAAATGCCTTTGGAAAATTTATAAACGTATTTAAGCGCTAATTTAGAACTAATTTTGTAAGTGATATTTCCCCACGCGTTATGATATTAGTAGCAATTTCACACCAGACAAAGCAGTCAAAGTAACATTATCTCTCATTGATTGAAATCATTATATTGAACGTAGTAGAAGAGTTATCGCAGGTATATTATGTGGGGTTTCACTTTAAAATTTTAAAAGCCTTGTGTTTTGATAATAAGCGACAAAAAGTTTTATATAAACGATTCCCATACGCGAAGCAAAAGATAAGTTCTAAAAAAACAGATTCATAATATTAAATTGCGTGAATGTTAGGGGGTAAGTGTTATAAAACCACTTCAAAAGGTTTCTAAAATCACCGTAAATAGAACTAGTTGAAAGCTAAAGTGTTATAGTAATTGAACGAGTAAAAGTTTCACAAAGGACAAGTTCCCGAGGCACAGAAGAGCTTTTCTGTACGGTCGGTGACTGGGAGGTGTTTTCCTGTATAATACGAACCTACCATGTATCATATTAAATTAAAACAACACAATTTTATTCAGCGGTTGCATGGTGTCTTATTGATCTATTATAAGTTGTTTATATTTTTATCATGTATAAAGAGCCACCTGCGTAATCAAGGGTTAATGATATTTTGACGAAAATGTGTTTTCACCTTCACCAAAACATACATTTCATTTTCAATGTAAGAGCTATTGAAGGTTGAATTTAAGTGTTATAATGTTTCATTACTAATATTAAGCCATAAACGCTTTATTAACATGTTTACTTATAATTAAACATTCTTTTCACTAATGGATACTACGTGAATGAATTCCAAATAGAAAATTTCAGCAAAAAAAGAATCAACGAGAACGAAATAAATCCAAGCATTGAAGTCTTTTTTCATTGACAGTTATGATTAAATATGACAGTGTTTACTAACAAACAGGTGAATCTTCCTAATTCAGCATTGTGTTATTCTTTACGTGTATGTAAATAAAATTGTTTTTTTTAAATTAATTACAAATTTTCAGCGATCAAAATAACATGATTTGAAAAAATACCCACCTTTTAAACAATAAGACATTCACATGTTATTAAATTGTAACGGCAATCACATGTTATTTCAAATACTTACAGAAACTGTATTGGTTTATGTGATAACTTCCCCAGTTATTAATTGAACGTCATAAAAATTAACGCATTTGTAAAATTAGTCCACATCGCCATCAATAGTTTTAATTAAGTGGAAGTAAATTTAATCATTATACACATACACCTCTACCATGCATCATTTCAAGTTCATTCGTGTACTTGAACATCTGAAGATGCCAAAAAGCGCAATCCGAGTCTTTAGTGACAAACCATGTGGAAGTGTACAAAAATATAACGATTCAAATTTAAAAGAAAGATACTATGTCAACAGTATGGACTCTTGTGGTTTGAATACACATCATTAAATATATATTTTTTTAAATGTTTCGATCCGCTCATTTTCCACGAATCCGACTCCGATTCCACAGATCTGGCGATAAGGCATCCACGGTGCGATTTGTACATTTTAAGAAGTATGCAAGTGAATTATTTTTATGATACGTTATCACTTGTCCACTAACGCGTGCACTGATTAGTTTATTCATTTTAAGATCAATCAAAATTCAAACTTGTATAATAAAAGAGTTTTTAACTTTTCCGGTTCTAAGCTCAAGAAATGCAACCCCAATACCCACATTTTCTTAAATATCTATTTTAATATGGGTGATACAATGTTTATAATTAGGATATTCTTATATTATAGTTTTTGGGACCTTTTGTAGTTTATATAAATACGATAATGCGATAACGAGATAAGCGTCCGCTTATCAGCGATCGTTCGAAAGATAACTAGGCTGAACGCCGCTGAACGCGTCAGTTGCAAATTAATATTTGCACTGGAATGACGTCTTTTTTACGCGCAACTTAAACTATGATTATTTATTAAAAAAACCACGGATTTTTATAAAAAAAATGTATGAGGAATGATGCAGAGAAATATTTTAAAGCGCTTAGACTATTTTTTTTTTTAATTCATAAGAATAAGGCCAATAATGAGGAAACCGCTGAGGTCCCTAAACGATCCCCACCGGCAGAGAAGTATTTTTCTAGTCTCCGAGCCGCGAGAGTTAAACAAAATGCATAGTTTATTCTTTATAAATATTTCGTCATTTGCTCGCTATTATTTTGAAAATGGCGCAGAGAAATAACTGATTTTGTAGAACTGTATATGTTGGAATTTATTAGCATAATTGAAATGAATTTCTATTAATGAAATGCTGTTCTAATTAATATTCTAAATAATTTATATAATTAAATATCTATTCGGGCACTCGAGCACGTGAAAGCGATTGACGTGAAATGAAAACTCGCCACTAATTACAAAACCTTGATTGATGCTGTGTGTACAATTAAACGGTTATCTGTTTCACCCAACGTATTGTTGTGAGACCCCTTTATCCTTACGCATCCTTAGTTAGTGGAGGGTGTCTTACTTCATTTGCGATTCAAATGAAATTAACTAATCTAATAATCAGTACAGGTGTGCTAGATCCTGTCTTAACATTGTTAATTATCGAACCCATCACAAGAGACTTACATACGGAGCTACGTGTAATTAGGCACTGGTATAGAAGGAATGTCAATTAATAGTTTGACTTAGTAAAAACACAATATTCCTTTGTACTTCATTCCACTTTATTTAATATGTCAGGACCGGTTTCGCTCATTACGAGCATCGTCAACTGATAAGAAATATAATTTAACAATGCTATTTATACAAAAATGAAATAACTGATATAACTGAAATAAATTATATTTCTTATCAGTTGAAGTACAAAGGAATATTGTGTTTTTACTAATATAATGCCTTTCCACCAAGTATTGACAGTGAACACCCTAAAAGTAATATTTTGACTATCATGATTTAGGTGTTTTGATGATCAAATAATCAAAAAATATATATTTTACGAAAAAAAAATTTACTCAGTTTGATCGTTCTGGAAAATTGTTAAGTAAATCATTTTTTTATTCAGTGGTTATAAAAAATAGTTATTATTATCATAGCGTTTATACAAGTGCACTAACTAATTTTGATTATTTAAATTCATATCCGCTTCCAATGTGGAACATATGGCTTCCTAATAGAGGTATCTAAACAGAAGCTTTTTTCTACTACTTACTGTTTTTACTCAGTTGCTCAACCTCTCTTTTTTAAAAAGAGTAGGGAGAGAATATAAGAACTAGAATAGGACTTGCGGTTAGCTAATCGATTTCACATCGCCCGTTTTTAGGATAGGATAGGTTATTCAAGATATCACATACATCCATACCTTTGGACAGAAATCCATAAACCAATATAAAAATAATTTAATAAAAAGTGTCCGTGCTGGGAAACACGTCCATAGCCTCCGTAACGGAAGCCACCGACATTGACCACTCAACCACGCAGTCGGAATGGTTGAATATTTAAAATTAAATGAGAAATTTATGTTACTCGAGATTAGCTAATATATTCATCAAAGTATTACAAATAACACGATTAAGGACGTTATAAGTATGTATTATTCATCAGTTACTAGTTTCCAAATATCAGGTAGTCAGGCCCAAAGTCAAGTGGTCAACGTCGTTGGGTAAGGTAACGGTGCTCATGGGTAAAAATCACAGTACGAGCATTTTTGAATAAATTGATTTTTTAATATATTTATGGATTTCTGTTTGACAGCATAGATGTGTGTGATGTCTAGAAATTCTTTACCAACTGCCTGAGCTTATCAACGAAAGTGATTAACTAACCGCTAGTCCCGTACTAGACATTTAAGTCTTTCCCTTACTCCCTTTAAACAACTCTTACTATAAGCTGCTTCTGTGTCTTTATGTGCAATATTAGAAGCGGACGTGTTTTTTTAAAGTTCTCATGTAAAATATTTTAACTAGCAATTATTTTGAAAATGGCGGAGAGAATATTTTTTCAATTTTGAATATATAGATAAATACAATAACATGAGAAAATCTCATGAAAGGAATATTAAAAGTAAACAAAAATTTCATTCAAAGTTTTATATTGTGTATAAGATAACGATTATCGGTTTATATCTTTGTGTAGTCATCCCGCAGGGTGTAAAGTTTTTCACTGTGAACTGTTGGACGACTTTTTATGTAAGGCTTGAAATATGATTGTGGCTGAACTGTTTTTTTCTCATACGTCGAAATTTAAAATAAAATATAAGTTTATTTCAAAAATAAATAATGATGTAAGTATGTTTAACCTTCAAACGACCCGGTTAAATGTATGAAAAGAAATTTGGCTGTAGTTTCTACACCATTTTCCAGACGTTATGAAAGAGTTTCTTTAGCAGACAAAAAACAAAGCATTTATTTATTAAATTAAAACAAACTTTTAGTTATTGTTGTTCTTTTGGTATTGTATCGAAATTTCGTAAACTTTTAATTTAATGTCAGATAAATTTCTTACAGGATTGAAACGTTTTTCTTTGAATTTATAAGATAGTTTTTAACACAGCTCTTGCTTTATATGGGAACATCGTCAAGTTATTTTTATTCGGAAGAATAGTATGAGTTTTGATACCAAGCTTCTCATTTGTTCTCGTTGTTCTAATAATTTGTCGCCAACATTACGACATTTCAGAAAAGCTTCCGATCTCGGAATCCGGGAATAAATATAATAATTGTAAAACAACAAGATATGTTGTTGCTTTCCGCTTTATAATTGATACAATATTTCCCTATCGGCCTGACTGGTCTGGATTTAGCTTTCGATAAAGAAAATATCTTGCATATAGGTTTTTGTGATGTAACTTCTCTTAGACTTGATTTTGAGCTATTTTTTTTTATCTCATATAATTTTCCAATAAACTTGATACTTATCATGATTTTTATGAGCTTTATATTTTTAACAGGATTTCATGTTTAATGTTTACAGGTAAACGGGTAACGTAAACTGATATTTGGTAGAAATATAATTCGAATAAATACAACGTTGTCCACCCGAGTTTAACTAATCATCGATTTATCATTTTATTAGAACTTGATTAATGCGTTCTGGAATTGATTATGAAATTCCTTATAAGATTGATAACATATTTTTGGTGGAATAGCGGTAAATGTATAAAAAGAAATTTGATGGAAAATTATGGCTATTTCTATACAAATTAAGTATCACTATCGAGTAAGTAATAAACGGTTGAAAATGAACAGCTAAAAGTTCATGGAAACCGATAGAATCATCTAAGAAATACATTATTACTCATTACAATGTGATATAGAACAGAAGGCTCACTACTGTCAAATATATTTAATATCAAAAACAATTTATTCAAACATAAGTAACATATCGATTGTGGAAAGGAAAAAGAACGTAACCTACACAAACCAAACGTTTTTTGATGAAATTGGGCCAAAGGTAAATTATGAAATATACACACCCTTGAAATGCATAGAGACTGATATACTAGTTTTTAATTTAATTATTTAAAAAAAACCTTTTTTAATGATCGCAATTTTCGCAGGTCCTTATTTTTGAAAACTTAAAAGCTAAATTATGAATAATAACAATATTCCTTTGTACTTCATTCCAATTTATTAATTAGGTCAAGACCGGTTTCGCTCATTGCAAGCATTATCAACTGAAAAATATATACAGTTTTCTTACAAGTTAATAATGCTCGCAATGAGCGAAACCGGTCCTGACCTAATTAATAAAGTGGAATGAAGTACAAAGGAATATTGTTTTTATTAATATAATGCCTTTCCACTAAGTATTGACAGCGAACATCCAAAAAATGCTAAATTAAGATACGTTTTCGGTATTTTCTGCTAACATCCTTTTGATAGAACGTGTATCAAGTTTTATAAATTGTGATTATCGAAAAAAGGCTGTTTTTAAAAGACTGTGGTTTACGTCCTTTTTCTTTTTCACAGTCAATATTATGTATGTTATCAGTGACAGCACACCATGGACAGTAATATCATACATATAAAGCTGTATATAATTAAGAAAGCTTAAAGATAAGATATTCTTGCCACATATTGCTCAAGTGACAAGTACTTGAAGTGCATAATTGACCTAAGCACCTGATATCCAGCATGCCAAGCAAACGGAGCGTGTAAATTGCTTACAAAATTAACATGCCAGTTTTAACACAAGTAACCTTTTAGAGGGTTGTTACAACCCTATGTTGTATTAGGGTTTTATGCTAGAATTGAAGAACCTTTTCTTATTCATTTACACGTACGTAATGACACATAAAACGAAATTTTTGCTTTCAACAGGAATTAATTGCTATAGGAAAACACTTTTTGCAAATTCATTTATGAAAAATTCTGAAGGATGAATCGGTAGATTAAAAACGATTCTCAACATAATGTGAATTAATTCATTTAATTTAAAGTGTTCACTGTCAAGTGTCAATACTTAGTGGAAAGGCATTATTACTTTTAGGGTGTTCACTGTCAATACTTGGTGGAAAGACATTACATTAATAAAAATACAATATTCCTTTGTACTTTATTCCACTTTATTTAATGGGTCGGACGACAATGCTCGCAATGAGCGAAACCGGTCCTGACCTATTAAATAAAGTGGAATAAAGTACAAAGGAATATTGTGTTTTTATTAATGAAAGGCATTATATTTTTTAAAAAACACAATATTCCTTGTACCACTATTGTACTGCTTCCACTTTTATTTAAAAAGGTTATTGTATAAAATTACAATACCGATTGTTTATTACACCTTTTTATTTTATTTTGTTTTGTATAAATAACACTTTTAGGGTGTTCACTGTCAATATTTGATAGAAAGGCATTGTATTAATAAAAACACAATATTCCTTTGTACTTTATTCCACTTTATTCAATAGGTCAGGACCGGTTTCGCTCATTGCGAGCATTGTCAATTGTCCTGACCTATTAAATAAAGTGTGAATTACAAAGGACTATTGTGTTTTTATTGATAAATAACACTGTAAAATTATATTTTCTTATCGGTTGATAATGCTCGTCATGAGCAAAAACGGTCATGATATTTTTAAATAAAAGTTGAAGTTAGTACAAATGAATGTTGTGTTTTTTTAAAGTGAATTAATTTATAATGGCACTTCATATTTTGTTGATTATTAAATCAAATGAAATATCGACAGTCTAACATTGAAAACTTTTAAATTGATTGTTTTTTTAGCAATCCTCTGATATATTTAGATAAACCTTTAAACTATAAAAATATATACGAATTTTCTTACACTATTGCAATATTTGTTATTTGACTGTTTTTTGTTTTGTTCAAAACAGCCGCAGAAAGTCAAATGTCAGTTACAAGATGTCAATGGAGGAACATCGATATATCATAACGCTGAAAGCTTTTATTATATTAAATATTATGATTCTATCGATTTGGCAGTCAAAATACTGAGTCGAAACAAAAGCTTTGTCATATCGTCATAACAACTGTATGAATAAACTTGAAAAAAAAACATTTTAAAATGTTCTCAATGATAAAATTTTACAAATGACTATTGTGATTAGTTATGTGATTGTATATAATGTATTTTTTTTGTTTATTATGTTTATTAAACACTTTATTTGGTAAGCGGAAATTTTTCATTCATAACCGTATATCGATATATTTATCTCTATCTTACTAAGAATAACATATTTTTTTCGGTGAGCTAAACGCTGATCAACAATTAATTGCACTGCCTGACAATGCCCAGTAAGAAAAGATTTATTTTTCATTGTATATTTATTTTATCAAAAGATAGTAGAAACAAAAATATAACAAAATGTCATGGCTTAAACGTTGTATGCAGTTTATTGAGTGAATGCATTTTGATATCAGATAAATATCGATATTTCACGACGTCAATAAGTGTCGTCAACCATTTTATAACCACTAACGACAGGTTCTTTAGGCGAGACTTTTATAAAATGTTCTCATGAAATGAACACAAATTATAATACCTTTTTATTGCATATTGTCGTGTGGCAAATACATTCCATTAGTTTTTTTTTGTTTAAATTAAAATAATGAAAGCTTTTAATATACACGGGATTCTATGGTAAGATTTAAATAAATTAAGCAACTAAAATGTTGAAGTAATCTAGCACTTGACTACAATCAATCCTGTTTTTATGCGGTAGATGCGTTCCACGAAATATTGCATAAAAAAATTGCACAAAAAAAGACATGACTGCCATACAAAAAGTGGGGATGCGTTCCATGAATTTCAAAATCCGTATAACTTTGAAACAGCGACTCAAAATATACACTAAATCGCAAATTATAGGAAAATTAGGGGAAAAACACGGCGTAAAAATATTGAACAATATTTAGTTACTGTATGACAATTCTAAGTGTGTTTTAAAGCATGTGGTTCTAAATCACTCTTTTTCGAAAGAAATAGTCAGCGCATCAATTTTATAAAACTATGGTTTTTTTCTAACAGTGAAATTAGTGATCAGAGTTTGTTCAGATTTTCTTTTTCTTTAATTAATTGGTTGTGCAGTTTGTTATACCAATAAATATATTTTTTAAGATATCGTTGAAACTTGAATGCGCGTTCAGAATTTGAATCATTTACATTGAAACGATCTTCTAATTCACTTGTTCTTTTGTCAAAAAATATGGTTTTTTGAATGAAGGGATGCAATCTTAAATAATTATTCTGTGAACAATTTTTGTACATGGTTTTTTGTAGAACGTATTTTCCATCTAAAAAAGTTTTGCGTGTACTTAATTTAACAAATTGCTTACAAGAGACGAGCTTAAATGACGTTTGCATGAGGGCTCTAGTTTTTTATCTACGCCACTGGTTTTAATGTGTTATGACATACGCACAATATAACCGTGTTATATGCTACGTTTACGTAATGTAATTTAAATTTAAATCACAAAAAAAAACTATTTTATATTGATCCGTCGTTGTGTGGCATCAACGTTTACCGTCGGGTATAATATGATATTGATATTTTTAGTGCCAGGAGGAAGGCGTTTGACTCTTGCAACTGACGTCTGCTGATAGTATACCATAATAGACGACTTTTAGTGCAAGACCTGATAACTTGAAATGTACTATGCAAACTACGGTCGCTACAAAATTTCTCAGATAGCATAACAAAAGAGAATCTCGTCGCATGGAATATATTTCGCGAGGTAAACAGCATTTCATTTATTTCTTATTTTCAACTGTCTGATCAAAAATATGTCAAGTCAAAATTATTAGTATACTGACAGAAAGCGTAATATAATATATCAAAAAATACTGTTCTTTGAAAAAAAATACTCTTTGAATTTTTCAGTTAAATACGCTTATTTTAATTTTATAATAGTAATCATTTGTAGTTCAAAATAACGATTCTTGCAATACTTGCCTTTTTTGTATTATTGTTTAATCGTTAAATTAGTTTTTACTAGCAAGAAAAAAAATGCACAAATGAACATGTGAAATAAAGTATTTGGAGAAATCATTTTTGCGTATTTCTCATTTATCACATGCAATAATTGAAAATGAATTCATTCATGATGAGCCATGTATGATAGAAAAACATCAATGAAATCTGTGCCTCTGTAGATGTTATAATATTACTATTATCATTATTTATCCATGTCCGCTTCCAACGTGGAGCATATTAACCCCAAATGGAGTTTATGTCAATAGAAGAGTGAACTGCGTGGCTCAACCGTAGTTTTTCAAAGAGAGTAGTAGTAGAATGGTTAATACCAAAAAATTGCCCAACTAATTGATCTCACTACGCTTCGTTTTTAATGCCAGGATGGGTGAGAAAACAAACAATTCACACACGTTAAAGCTTTAATACAGCGGATTAGTACAGGGGAGAAATTGTGAAGCTGGTGAAGATTGCTTAAACGAAAGATTACCTTACGGTTAGATTGTGACTTGGTGGCTGACAACCCATTAGCCGACACACATCTTGTCTGCATCATAAGAATGACCATATGTGAATAATACGTAAAACATAGTTTACTAAATGAAACTTCTTCGCCTTCTCTCTTTTCCTGGTACTACAGTCCGGTGTGAATCTTGGCCATCTAAATTAATCTTCTCCATTCAGCTCACTCCTTCGTCTTCCTACGCTAGGCGCTGACTTCTAGACACCTCAAGTTAAGACTGGCGCTGTCTGGTTTGGATTGAAACATACTTCATGAAAATTAAGGTCTTGTTCATAATATTAACAAGACTAGAAATATTGTCGTTAAATCCTAAGTCCGAAGATTAAACACATGTATTTGTTAAATTTCGGTCTACTTATATACTTTTCAGTTGCAATTTTTAGTTGTCTATTTTACCAGCCAAATATAAATTATTTATATGTCAGTGGTGGTACCACTGATTTGATTTCAGATTATTAATTAATTTTAAATTCAGCAATATTGAATACATTTTTTAAATTATGTTTGTATATGAAACATGTGTAATTTTGTAATAATTAATTAATCAGTTAATTTTACACTTTATTTCAACCTTGGCATAGAATCATGTCCTCGGAAGACAATGATTCCGAAAAGAAACAGCATCTGGTTGTAATAAAGGCGAGTAGAAAAAATATTGTTTGAGAAAACGATCTTAGACTATTGGGCCACGACAAAATAAAAAAAAGTGTAATTATTAAAAAATACTTGAGATACAAGACACTTTCTTTAGCTGCTTAAAACTGTGTTACATTGAATGCCTATCAAAAAAACTTTTATTCTGTTTCCCGATCTGAATACAAATATATTTGAGGGCTCTGGAAATACAGACAAAAGTCTTCATGTTTTGTTGAAAAAGAATTAGATATTTTGTGATCGCGTAAAACTGTTATTTTCGCATTTAGTAATATTTTTTTTTAACTAAGATTCTAACATGTACCACTTTTAGGGTGTTCACTGTCAATACTTGGTGGAAAGGCATTATATTAATAAAAACACAATAATCCTTTGTACTTCATTCCACTTTATTTGCTAGTTCCCCGTTACTTTATCCATTGCATTAGCCCTTGTTAACTATTCTTTTATATATATATATAGGTATGTATATATATATATATATATATATATATATATATATATATATATATATCTTTGTTAGAATTGATATGGTCTTTGAAAAATTTCTTTTTCAGAATCTTCCTGGCTGTCGATTTTGTTTAAGTATGTACACTAACCAACTACTTGGAAGAGGGGAAATTTTCTTAACTATCATTAAGCCTATTCACTATATTATTGTCATTATTAATGTCATTATTTTTATTGTATCACTTTGTCAAAGAATTCCCAAATTTTAATTATGTTTGTAATTACTTTCAATTCCCATTCTAAATTTATTAATCTGAGATGACTTTTTAATTATATGTTAGATGTGTTAAACATTTTAATTTTGTGCTATTTTAGAATCACTTTTAATGTAATTGGTATTTTCTTTTCAATGCCAATTGTTGTTTATAACTGTTCATTTTTGTATAAATAGCACTGTTAAATTATATTTCTTATCAGTTGACGATGCTCGTAATGAGCGAAACCGGTCCTGACATATTTAATAAAGTGGAATGAAGTACAAAGGATTATTATGTTTTTATTAATCTAACATGTACATTTTTTATGAATTTAAATAGAGCTTATTATAAAAGCAGCAGTTCACATAGTCCTGTATAGCAAGCACGGCAGTTATTAAACAAATTTCACAAAACTATGTAAATTTTATTTAAAAACAAAAACAAGATTATACTAATAAGAATATTGAAAAAATATTTTTCGGACATTTTATCTATAAAGGCAAAAAAATGTTTTATTTGGTTCGCCAACAATTAAGAATTATGAAAACTGTCGCCTTTGTGACCAGAGCCTTCATTTTTATATAAAATAACAGACAAAAATAAAATCAATTAAAATTTTTCGTACCCTAAATTATTATTAAAAAAAGAATTATTACACTTCCATGTTTTTTTATCCTGTAAGTATTGGGCGGAAACCTAAAACAAGAAAGGTGTTAAGTAAAATAGTATGTTCATTATTTAAATTACCGTTATAAATTCGAAAAAAAACTTTAGTAAATTATTATCTGTGACTGTTTTTTTTTCACTCATTAGCCTCCTAAATCACCTTGGACTAACAGATAACAGTTCTGATGCGAAAAAATCTATTCACATAAAGTAAAGGCACTAATTACCCTCGCGAGGCTGTCGTGTTTGGCCGCTACTTGACTCTTATTTTAATATTATCACTACACCCTTAATATCATTATAACCACCGTAATGTCCACTCTCATAACTTTACTTGTTTTCCGGTCTTGGACATAAATAAAAGACGGCTGTGTCTTAATTGAAATTAGCTGTCACGAACAAAAAGAAAACTATTTTTTTTAACGAAAATATCTGTCTACATAAATCTTATTCCATGACCTCTTTATGAACTTCCATGAATGTTATAACATAATTACATATAATACGTAATCGTGTTAAAATTTCGTAAAAGGTTTCAGGTTGCTTAATTTTTATGGAATATTTCCAACTCGTAACCAATAAATTAAAATAGAGTTATGAATATATCAAATTATTTTGCAGATATGACTAATGAGATTTTAATTATTCAAAACTGTTTTACTAGTAAATGGCCGTGTTTTAAAAATATGCTGTTGAAAATATTCGATGTTTTTTTATAAAATAGATAAATTTATATAAATAATATAGCTTGTATAAAAATTGGGGCAATAATTTTTTAAACTAAAGCGGCGCATTCATTAGGGAACAACTTGTTCCTTACCATGACCCGACGTGACGATGCAACATAGTAAACTGTCCCTTAAAGTTGTTCGTAATAAAGTAAAACTTTTACCCGATCCGAAATATGTTTACGCTCCGGGAGCGAGTGCATTGATGAAACATAACAGTATATGTAAAGAAATTGTATTTTTTATAATATTATTAAATTTATCATATTATTTCAATTATTTCAATACACTTCAAGCTGGAGTATTAATTATTTTAATTTTACTATGGAGTATGTTTTTATTTTAACGACAAATTACGCCCACATATAATATATACAGTAAATTGTGATTATTTCACACACTTTTAAAGAAATATTAAATAAATTTCTAATTTACTTATGACACCTGTCAAATATATGGCGTTGCATAAAGTGTTTATGGCTTTTATAGTATATTATTAATAATGTAATAGCATTTATCGCGGATGATTGACTGTTTTTTTTTTATCAAAGCGAGCTAAAAAAAATATAATTTCACTTTACTTAAGCATTGTTTGCATCCAATAAAATCAAATAAGGTTCGTTTGAACATAACTCGGACCAGCATAACAATGGGTGACATTTCTGCGACAACTATATGACATCTAGTCTCTTAAACAAAATGCTTCTAACATTGTTCCTAGGACACGAACGTAAATATTGAGGATCATGTTCCGGAACATTTGTCCCTTAGTGTATTTCAGCCTTAAATTACCATTCTTTCACTGTATTAATAAAATGACGGTGTTATAAACAAATAATTTTCCCTTTTGAAGTATGTAATTGTGAATATTTTACCAATTTTTATTCGTAAACAAAAAATAGACCACCTGTACGCTGATATTGTAAACCAAAAAAGTACTTTTATTTCGAATACAAATATCAAGAAAAAAATATTCAATCGTCGTTTGGGTATTTACTAAATTCGTTTAGTATTCGGCGACATAAAATTATTTGCGCAATCGTGAAACCTATCAAAAAAACATTTTTAAAGTCAAGTAAATTCCGCAATTTTTGACTTAAGGGCGTTTTAAACACAAAAGAAAGATCAGTACGCACTGTTACTTGGTATGCAATTTTAAGAAGGTGAATAATATGTGAAATCATTCTTCATTTGTATTGATATATTAAAAGAGCGCATTTTTCACTCAAGGTCTGAACCTTTTTTTAATCATTTTTAATTAACTTACACTAATTTACACAAAATTTACTTTAACTAATTGCACGGTACTAAAAAGATGAAAATAATTGGTAATTAATGATATGTATTACTAAAACTAATTAAAATATTTCTTTTTTAAATAAAATTAATGAAGCTGTAAGTTCTTAAGCACGTCAGTAACGAATTTTTACGAGTCTCCTTCAACGCTGTTATTATTGGTCGCTTACATTCGTTTTCCATCGCAAAAGCGTGATCGTTTCAGAGGTGAGCAATCCATAGTGAAACCTGATGTGATGAAAAATAAAAACTAATAATTTGTAATCAAAAGTTCAATCTAAGTACAAATCAATCAATCATGATACCATACATTGTTATTGACATTATCTCTCACGGCTCGGAGACTAGAAAAATACTTCTCTGCCGATGAGGGTCGTTTAGGGACCCCAGTGGTTTCCTCATTATTGGCCTTATTCTTATGAATTTCAAAAAAAAAATAGTCTAAGGGCTTTAAAACATCTCTCTGCATCATTCCTCATACATTTTTTTTATAAAAATCCGTGGTTTTTTAATAAATATTAATATTTTAAGTTGCGCGTAAAAAATACGTCATTCCAGTACAAATATGTATTTGCAACTGACGCGTTCAGCCTAGTTATCTTACGAACGATCGCTGATAAGCGGGCGCTTATCTCGTTATCGCATCGCGTTATCGCGTATTTATATAAACTACAAAAGGTCCAAAAAACTATGATATAAGAATACCTTAATTATAAACATTGTATCACCCATATTAAAATAGATATTTAAGAAAATGTGGGTATTGGGGTCGCATTTCTTGAGCTTAGAACCGGAAAAGTTAAAAATCTGTTTCAGAGAAAAAAATGAAAGCTTGATTATTTATAAAATAAGGAATTATGGCGAATTTAAAATAAAAATAGCTCGACCTCCATTCATTTTTCTCTAAATTTGACTCTTTCACAGAAAGTGCGGTATGAATGAACGAAGCGGATGAGTAATGCTTCCCAGTATTGTGGGGTTGACCAAATTTATCGCTTTCATAGTCTGTCTTAGCAATTTTTTAAATATTATATTACATTAAGGGTAGGTATAAAATTACGGCTT
The DNA here is from genome assembly GCA_031772345.1 of Himalopsyche anomala. NCBI lineage: Eukaryota > Metazoa > Arthropoda > Insecta > Trichoptera > Rhyacophilidae > Himalopsyche > Himalopsyche anomala. The sequence continues at coordinate 7,167,152 of CM062840.1, forward strand.
AGAGGATTCATTGGTTTTGAACCATAACGCAATTGGTTTACATTAATGTTATCCACCTACCGCTATAGTCATGTGCTGACGCACTGGAGATCCGAGTGCCTTTTCAGGTTGATAAAACAAAACATTGAATACATTTAATAGGTTTATTAAATGTAGTTCTTGAAAACAACATGCATGTATATGATTAATTTAATTTTGTATTTTAAGTCATAATTCTTTTGTTAATAAAGAGGCGTAAATGAGGTTTAAAAAATAAATTAAATAAAAATAGGAAGAGTAAAAAACATTTTTTTTAATCCTGTTTTTGTTTTTGATCGACTGTGATCAAATATGATGCCAACTTAGAACAGAGCTTTCTCATTGACAAATGTTGATGCAAAATAGTGAATACTCTGCCTTTTGATATCTTAAAGGTGGCAGCTATCTCACGCAACTTCAATTTACGATCGTCCAAAACTATTTTGTGGACGTTTTCTATTTTTTTTTGGAACAACTGCTTAATTTAGGCGACCAGAGCGTTCAGTTCAGAAATCAGCAAACCACTTTTTTACCATTTGTCTCGATGAAGCAGATTTCGAATAACACTTGTCAAACCATTGGTTTGGTTGAACGGTTTTTTTACTGTTAAAAGCAATGCTTAACTAACACACAAAATTCAGATTTTTACATTGTTTTGAAAATTAACTATAACTGGTGAACTAAATCAGACTGTTATGAAATTTTGACACGTATTATTTGAAGGTTGGCACTTTCTATAACTCGTATAGATTTGTCAATAGTAGCACCATTTGTATGGCATCATACAAACATATTGAGTAATGTATTATGTTTATAAAATTACAATAGCGACTGAAATCTCGATAACGTTTTTTGTTTTCTCTATTCCTCGACTTAATATCGATAATTGTAAAATGCGAGTTCAAGAAACGTTACTGAGTATTTTTGCTTTTAACTTTTACGAGTTTCTTGGCACTTTTTACGACGTCTTGTCGATTTGTTTACTAGGTAACATTTCTGTCAGGGCGTCTGTTATTTACGGACGCAAACATAGTAAAAAAGTGTCATACGGTAGGTAGTTGAGTCGAGTGAGTGGTGAGTATTTATCGAAATAAACGGTTAATAAATCAATCTTTTGACAAAACCGTGGCCCTGCAATCTGGAAATGGAGATCGGTATTCAATAAATAAAATAACAGTTTTTTTATTACCATGTCCTCTCCCAATGTGAAGCATATAAACTTCTAATGTAGTTAATCTCAACATAAGTGTTTCAGTTGCTAGACAACTATTGTTTCCAGAGTAGGGATAGAAAGATAAAGCTAAGGCAAATCTAGTGTTTAGCTATAGCTCTCACTGCGCCCCGTTTTAAGGATAGGATAGGCGGGAGAAGGGAATTCAAGACATCACTCCCATACATCACTTTTAGGCTGTTCACTGTCAATACTTGGTGGAAAGGCATTTTATTAATAAAAACGCAATATTATTTTGTACTTTATTCCACTTTATTTAAAAGGTTAGGACCGGTTTTTCTCATTGGGAGCATTGTCAACTGATTAGACATATTTCTTATCAGTTGACTATATATTATCAGATAATTTCTTATCAAACAATACTCGCAATGAGCGTAACCGGTCTTGACCTTTTAAATAAAGTACAAAGGAATATTGTGTTTTTATTAATATACATACATCCATGCCTTCGGGTAAAAAATTATAATTCGATTAAAAATCAATTTCTAAAAGCTTTATACTAAAGCGTACTACGATTCGAGCCCAAACCGTTTTTTTTAAATTACTTATATAACAAGTTTCGCAGTCATTATAAAATATGTGCAGTGGTGCACTGGGGAACGTCATTGGCTTCTGTGGTGGATCTCACGGGTTCACAGTACAAATAGAACTTTTGTCAATTAATTCATCGATTTCTCTTCGAAGGCATGAGTGTTAGTTTGCGATATCTAAAAATATCCTTCCGCTTTTCCCCAACTTTGTAGCGCGGGTGATCAGAAAACCAATAGTTCTGTCCTAGGGAAATCGTTCTACCCCGACACTTTAAAAAAAAAAGAGGTTAAGTCAGGTTAGGTTAAATAGTTGTTGTAGAAAAACGTTAATATACGTACATAAGGAAGCCATATGGTCCACATTGAAATCGGACATGGACATGGCTCCGAAAAAAATATTTATAAAATGTAATCCGTAAAAAGTTTTTCAAGAATTCATAGTACTTTCTAAAATTTTAAATAAATGCTGTATGTACAATTTTTAATATAAAACGATATGAAAGCACATATGTAAAAAAAACAATCGTTATTCAATATGATGATTAAAATTTCTATATATTTAAAGATCGACTTTACACAAAAAATATGTTTTTGGTATCATTATTTGAATATAAATTGTGTGGGAAGCTTTTCAAACTATGTTTGCAAAGCAAAATGAAAAGTATAAAACAATATTTACCTACCGCTTGGAAAAGTTATTATTTTTTACGTCTCAAAGAGTTTTATCCGCTTATAAATAATGATATTTTTCTGGTGATTTTTATGATTCACATTGAGGCATAACCATGTCAAAATGACAAACTTTTTCGTATTCCGTTTATTGAATATCTACGTATAGAAATCTGAAAGGACAAGGTGTTCATTTTCGTTTATAAGGGGTAGTAAAAAACGATTATGTCCAAAATTAACGATCAAGAGAGCAGTAATTTTTAAGTAATGTAAACAAAGTATATTATAAAGTTTTTAAGGTACTAGAACATACATACTTAATGTTAAAATAGGTTAAAGTATTAAAAATGCTTACTGCCGATTTTAGTGTGATCGTTATTAAAAAATAATAATACTTAATTATTATTATAAATATATTTGTTGGGTTTGCAGTCGAGTGGTTAGCGTCGTTGGCTATCGCTACGGTTCTCAAGAGTTCGAATACTAGTATACACTAATAATTGATTTAAGATATAAATATTTTTTTAGTATAAGACATGGATGTCTGTATTGCCTGAAATTTCCTCCTACTTATACTATATTAAAAACCGGACATTAGCTAACCATTAGTTGTGTGCAACCTTTATCCGTAGATCTATTACTTTACTCAAAAAGGATGAACAACTAAGTAAATTTAAAATAATCTCCAATAAGAGTCTATATGGTTAAAAATAAAATAAAAACATAATGATTTCCTGCAATTCTAAATTATATTTTATACTTGGAAAAACCGACCGGAAAAGGTTAACTAACTTTTAGTTGCTTAATCATCGATGTGAAAATAAAATGTTAATAATAATAATTAACAGCATGTTCATAACTTAAATACACGTTTTAAATGATGGTTTTTATAATTATAAATAAGGCGTTCTTTTTAAATAGAAATTTTCAGTTTTTTGTAGTTGTTTTTCGGTTTATTGAAAAAGATCTAGCTTCGAAGAAAACAATATTATGGCTAATGATATCGATTTCCAGGAAGTAATACTTTGTCTGGACGATTATGGCCTACATGTAACAAGATAGAAATGTTGTCAATAATACGGAATTTCGAGAAAATGTTTAAAACAGAAGTATACGATGCCATATAATAATAAATATATACCTGCGTATCGTTCCTTGTGTACACATTTTTTTCCTCTGCTTAATCTCATTTTTCAAAAGGATTCTACTAGTGCTTTCCTACAAAGAGTGTGTCTATCAAACAATGGATATGTGTCTACAACTGGGGATTATCTCTCACACTAGATTCTTATTCTGGCGCTATTTTATATATTTTCTGCGGAAAACAACATTGTATATTTCATCCTGTTTTCATTTGCTATTGTTAACAAACGATTTAAAAGAAAAATGTATATAATTTAAAGCAATAAAGTAAAAATATAGACTGAATAATGTTTTCATATGATCAGTAATTATAAATTTAGATAATGTATAATATATTGACTTCAACTTCCAATCTAGAACATAGTATGGACCTCATGCATTTAATGAACAAGAGGTTCTGAACAAGGCTTCCAATCTAGGAATCTTGTCCAATTTTGGGATTGAGGACAAGAAGTAAAAAATTCTCGAAAAGTTGTTGAAAATAGGCAACCAAAGAATTTTTTTAAAGTTCACGCGAGAGCTTAAAAAAGGGTCCCAAATTTTAACATTTTGGCAATTCCGCAAATTATTAGATTTTTGAAATCGGTATTCCAGAAAGAGCTAAAAAAACGTCATTTTGGGAAATCCGTAAGTTCCCAGGAGTTCAAAACCGCGAAAACTTCGTCCAATCAATCAAGATGTGAATGTTTAATCTCGAGATTGGAAAATTTTTTAATTGCGGAATCCCAGGCTACAAAAAAGGTATAGGATTGGATGCCTTAGTAATAAATGAAAACTGATTCAACGTCAGTTGATAAATAAGCCATGCTTTTTTAATAAATAAAACAGTATATTGTGCTGGTTTTACATTCGTTTATTAAGACAACTCTGATATCTTTTGATAAACCCAAAATAAGTAATTGACATATCTTCAATTCATAACAGGTAAATTACCAACAGATTTTGATACCAAAAAAAATAATCGGTGTGGATATTCTTATCAAAAAAGTGTCACTATTGGTTATGCAACCTGTTTTTTTTATTATGTTGGTGGCCTTTCTTGTTCTGAGGCCAAAAAAACATTCTATCTCTGTTTCAAGTACCTGACCTTATTTATAATTGTCAACAGACAACATTTTTTTACACCATTATTCGAACACAAACACATTGTCTTGCACACACACCAAACAGAGCACAGCCTTTAGTTCTCCCAGAGCAAGAAAAAGCGTGAATTAAACTTTCTACACTAAGATAGTTTAAGAAGGATCAAAAAGCAGCAGAGGGTCATAGGTTGCTCATTTATGCTTTTTAAGATCCTGCCTGAAAATACAGCACCCTACAGTCACTAGAAGTATTCGCTGTAATCCTTCTTCTCTTATTATTCAACGCTGCCATAACTCCTACATTTTTATAATACGTGCTTTGAGTAGTGCGCTTAATAACCATATGCTTAGTTAATGGTTATATTTAATACTGGACTTGAAACAAAAAAGGCAAATATATGCTAAAAATGTCGCCATTTTTGTTAATACTCATTAGAACAAATACTAGGAATAATAAGATCAATTCTCTTTTCATATTTATACAAAAGTTTTCTCAGAAAGTTATTGGAGAAATATAAATATTTCTGCTATTAGTGTCGGTAAAACGTTCCCTTGTTTTGAGCGAAATTCCCCCACAAATGCGGAAGACTTATACATTTTTTATGCCAACCAGAAGTAAATACATTTGAAACTTTTGTAAGCGTTTATTGAAATATAAATAAAAAAAACTCGCTCTCAAAGTTTTCCGATTGCGATGAAAATTGTGGTTTATTTATAGAATAAGCTTCATTTTGGTTCGAAAGCTTCAATCGAAAATTCTCTTGCTTTTAGCTTTCCGATGACATAATTTCGACAGATTATTTTATTTGACTTACTTACTTCAGTTTCCAATAGTATTAATAAATTTATTTTACGGTTGTTTTGACAAATTTATATTTATTAACTAATATAAATTAATATAAAGAAATTGGATGCCGCATGTATACATAAATACTTGCAAAAAGATTTTGGTTCACTCTTAAGTTGAATTCAGTACCTACGTAAGACTTTTTTTATCTCACAATCAAGAAAATGTGCAAAGGGCGAATTTTCCATTTAATATTTAATTATTTTTTATTTTCTGTGTATTTTTTTCATTAATGTTAATTAATTTTAGATGCTTTAAATATTTTATATTCCAAAAAAATAACAAGTGGTCTGAAAAGTTTGGACACGGAAAAAAATCTATATTTATAATTTAAGTTGAACAATTATTTCACTTACGTCCAAATGATTATTTAAGAAAGTAAAATTTGTACCTACATAAGTTTTATTTTCGGTGTGTATTCTTTTCTTATTTTAACCCTTTTAATACCCAGAGCCGATATGCCGTATAAATTATCAAATTTTAAATGTATTTTGATTATAAAAGTAGAGTTCTTAATCTTACATTGTAATGAAATGAAGAAAAATCAGGGCTGTATAGTCTGATAAAAACAGACTGACTCCGAATTATTTTTTTCAATAATTTCCGATTAACTTATATATGATATGTATAATGTATACCATCAGATCATCTTTAGTCAGCGCATGACGTGGCAACACTAAATAGACTGTTGTGATTTGAATGCACATCAGTCAATAATTAAATCGGGTCCTATGGCGCAGCGTTTAGCGTTGTGGACTTCCGTGCTGGACCTTACGGGCTCGAGTCCCAGTACGAGCAGCATTTGTTCGATTTCTGTTCGAAGACTTGGGTGTTTGTGATGTCTAAAAATTCCCTCGCAACCTTCCGATCCTTCAATAAATGGGTGTAGCGAGAGCGATTAAATAACCACTAGTCTTTTCTTAGCCTTATCCTTTTACCCCTACTGCTCTCTTTGGAAAAAGAGATGTTGAGCGACTAAGTAACAAACAGTTTTCGTAGAAAAAAAACTTCTGTTGAGATAGTTTCATTAGAAGGCCATATGCTCCAAATTGAGAGCGGACATGGATTAAAAAAATAAAAGTTTTAAGTTTTAAGATTTTTACGAGTCTTGACCCCGTTGCAGACTCAAAGCAAATTTTAACTGCAGTGAGTAAATCATAAAAATGCTTCCACAGTCAAATTTGTAAATATAACGTGTATTAAGCTGTAGACACAGCAATTATTGAAAAAAATGCAGGTTACGTCCTTTTGGTATTACAAAGTAGATATATTATATTTAAAAAAATTTACTCCACCATCTTGTTCCAATACATTCGTACAAAAAAAAAAATAAACAAAATTTAAATTAATGTACTCTTTTTCATTCAAGGTTAAATAGTTTATTGTGATATAAAGTTTACTGTAAATTATAAGAGTTCGACGAGTTTAATCTACTTTGCACCAAGCAATGGTAGATAACAAACAATTCGAAAATTTCTGTATTTTTAGAACTTGAAAAACATTAATTTTCCTCGGGTCAAGGTTTTGCGTTAATGTTTTTCTTCCCAACCTTTTACGGTTCTCGTTTTCAACGAATTTTCCCTTTTGTTCTGATTCCTTGGATCGGAAAATGGAAGATGGATTCGTTAACGATCTTAGTTCTTAAATCCATCTCTAATTGATCATAAATGAGGGATGAGAACACCTCGCAATAAAAGAGGAAGTGATAAAAGAGGTGTGGTTGGGCTCTAATTCTGACTGATTGCCGTGAAAGAATATACAGTGAAAATTCACCTTTATACAAATTTATTTTGGTATATTCTATTCGAATAAAACTAAAATAAAAGTTTTAGTGGTTTTTATTGTCAATTTTTGGTGAAAAGCATATTTAGAAAAATTAAGCTTTGCTTGAAGCAATTATTTTAGTTTTATATTAAATTATCAAAAACCGATTTTGATAAGCGAGCGGACAAATTAAACTGACAATGTTTCTCTACTAAGCTTTGAGTTATACTGTTTTTTTAAATTTATTTACAGTTAAATTTTATGTATTAATACCAAAGGTCAATACTGGTTCTCAACATTATATCAATGCGCACCGACAGAAATGTACCAACAGAAAACTGGAGAGTGGCTGTGTTCGTTTGTGTAAGAGTGAGCACATGTACTTTTTTGAAGATACTATACAAGAATATAAAAAAAATACAAAGAAAATTTTAATATACTGTAGTCAAACCACTATGACGATAAATTTTGTATTAAATGAGATTTTTTTATTTCAAAACAAAAGATTTAACGAAAACTAATTTGATTGAGTCTGCACTTAGATCTTTACTCGTGAGCTTAATTGGAAGTTTAATGATTGTCTGAAATGTCAACCGCAGCTTAAATTTCGTTAGATTATCTTAGGGTGTCTGAAAATTATATTCATATTATCATAAAGTGATAATTAAAGTTTATAAAAAACTTTTTTTTCATAAATTATAATAGTTATTTTTAAAAAACAAAAAGCAAAACCTTTTTTACCTTATGTATCTTAGTAAGAAACGTAATTGAAAGAACGCAATCACAATGAAGGTTTAGCTCTTTCCTTTTATACTAGATGATTTGATATGGTTTTAATCTTAAAACAACTCAAAATGCCTAGTGAATTGTAAAGTGTTTAATAGGCTTACCAATCTGTTTATGAAAAAATCAAAACAAGAGAGCGATACGAAAATAAATCAAAATAAAATTGTTGTGTTTTATCCATTATATAAAAACGCATGTAAATAAAAAAGTATTGTTGGGCAGCTTCTTATCGGAATCCATGGTCGAGTGGTCAACTTTTTCTACTTCAGTTGCAATGATCACGGCTTCAAACCCCGGTGTGTACAGTTTGATAAATTGATAGATCCCGGGATTTCAAGATTCACTGTAACATGTAAAAAATACAATTTTTAAATCTAAATATTTACCCAGTTACTAAAAAATATAATACTAAAATTGCTCCCGACAGTGATCTTTGGTTATTGTAAATATTTTTATAGGATAGCTGTATAATAAATAAATGAGTCGTGATCTTAGTCACTCATATTTTGTCGACAGTTGAAGACAGGAGCAGACATTTTTTTTTGTCTTTTAAGGGGTCTGAAATTGGATGGCCCAATCCCTTCTATGTTCAGGTTGCAGATAAATACAATATTTAAAAAAGGAAACAAATTAAATGGTCTAAATTTAATTTATTTTTTGGTCAGAATAAAAATATTATACGGTCAGAATATTTTATAACAATTTTGGTTAGGTTAGGTTTTTTTAAATTTCATTTAAATTATGATTAATTTTTCTCACCGATGTATTATTACCATTTAAATATATTCTGACCAATGTAATATAAATTCTGCCCGGAAAAAAACGAGCCTTTAAAAAATGTCACCATTTAAGAAAAGTTGGGATAGTGGGGATTGAGACGATGCTAACAGCAGATTAGTTTTATAAATCTTAATAAGCTTAAATCAATAGTAAATTTAAGTCGTTACAAATCCTTTAAAGTAGGTTATTTTAAAAGTTTCTCGGCACTGCTCACGTATAATATATTATATTTGCAATATACCTACCAGTTAAGGGTGAGATTCTCTTCTTTCTGACAATCTTTGTTATCGTCACTTAGCACAGACTGGGTGGAATACACGCTCCAGGCGTGGGTGGTTCGGTCTTGATGACCTTTAAGGCTTGATAGGGGTCAATAGTTTATCATGCGGTAATTTAATTTGTAAAAATAGTTATAATGTTTGCTGATGGCACTTTCACTACTGTTGATTTTTCTTAATTATTAAAATCATTTTTTGTTTCATCGCATGGCTTGATCGTTGCCCTGGAGTAACACGGGAATAACTGTAAAAATAAAATTACCAAATACATTGCAATATGTTTATAATATTTTACTTTAAATGTACTAGCTGTCAGTATTATAGGTGGAAAGACATTATATATAATCTATAAAATGATCATGATCGATTTTGTTAATTGAAATGGAATCAAACTCAAAGCTTCGCTCTAATACACGGGTTCCCAACCTGGGTTTCGCCAACTTTTTTCGATTTTGGAGATTTGAACAATATAGCAAATCGTGGATTTAAAATTCCCCGGTGAGCTTAAAAAAAGGAGTTTCGGAGACAATCCGGGGAAAAAATATAGCAAATCGAGAATTTCAAATTCCTCGGGGGGGTCGCTAGTCACATGGCTTTTATAAAAAGGGGTCGCCACTCAAAAAAGGTTGGGAACCTATGCTCTAATATAATCATTATAATTTTTTTTAAAGTCATTAATTATTGTTTCAAATGGGCCCATTAGAAGTGAAGTGAGACAAGTGGTGTTTTAGAAAAAAACTATGCTGATAAAAGTATCGTAAAAGTGAATTAATCTTATTTAATACACATTGCAATAGTGTTATCTCCGTAAAATAAAAATATTCAAAACACCAACTGATGTGATTGCACTTAATTTTGTCCAAGATTTTTTTTATCATTTTACTATTATAGTTGGCTCACTTCACGTCTCGAGGGCTCAAATGAAAAGAGCAGTACATGGCATTACAGGTGATGCCAATTCATGCAGTTCATCATGCACTTGGCAAATTTAATCAAAATAAAAGTACAGTACATATTTCAATACACGTTAACGAAAGTTGAATATTTTATGTTCACAATTTTCTCATTGTGGCAGTTTCATCGAACTGTTGCAATTTTAAAATAGTGTACATCAAAAAACCATCAGTTTTGATTATGTTTGGGTTAGATTATGCTTGAAATTTCTTTTTAATACTGATACAAAATTAAACAATTACCTACTGCTTATTATAAAGATTTTTTTATACACAGTATTTAAATCAAAAAATACGATGTTTTTCATTTAAGATATTTTTAATTCTTCAGACGTAAACAAACATAGTATCAACAAAAACAAATGAATTTTCATAAAAAAACTCGTCTCTTTATTAATCAGGCTAGCAAAACTTCTAGTGGGCTAGATACAAATATTATTGAAGGATAATACATTTTTTTTTTAAATTTGAGGCAAATCCTATAAAATTAATTATAACTATAATATTTCTATGAACTAATTTTTTTCTCTATCATCAGTATTAAATATTGCTTAAAAGTCTGCTAAATAGGCTTCCACAAATAACTGCTTTCTAAATTAATTTTGTATTGTTTTTTTTTAATGACACCTATAAAATTTCACTTAATTATTATCATTTAATATATAAATTCAAATTTATTATCTTTTTTTCAGACGCAAACATTATTTTTGTTTCATGTTTATAAATCGACCAATTCTATATTTTATCGACAACATTTGTCTTCAATTTTTAAAATCAAGTGTTTGATTATTAAGAAAACATGTACTTTATTTGAATTTAAGTAAAAACTTTCAAGAGCTGCAAACATATTGAAACGGGAGACGGGTTGTGCATCCGTGCTCTAAATGAATACAATATCTACTGTGGATTTTTTGGATTTGTTTTTATTAGATGATTAAAAAAGCTTTTAACAAGCTTTTAACAACAATAATGTTTTCGAAGCATTATATTTTCTACCTGTTAACATGGTTTGATCTTTTCAAGTGTATATGTGACTTTTATAGATGTAATAATATATATAATTAATGTCTTTGAAAAACAGTTGTTTTCTATATTTTTTATAGAACATATTTGTGTGAAAAACGAAAATAGCGCTTAGTACAAATAAAAGTTGAAAAATTAGTTGAATATTATGTCAAAGTATTCAAATGCACGCACAAAAATACACGTATTAAAAATAGTATACATGAGAGTAGGAACCAATTGAATCGATCCCACTAAATTAGTAAATTGCATAATGAGTCGTCACATTCTTTTGAAATCTCAAATAAAGCATATTTTGTTTTGTCTCTTCTGAAATGTACTATTTTAAAAATAACAAACCCTTTTTCTTGTATACATAAAACGGATATATAGATATCGGATGAAAAATTTGCATTTAACGTGAAACAATTTAAGTTATGTTAAATTTATACGTTTATTTTATTATGAAATTTAAATTAAACCCTACAGAAAATTCACCGCTGAACCTATCGAAAACAAACATGTTATTTTATAATAAAAAATATATTATTGTTTTGCTTTTGTTTATTTTGTAATCGATGATAAAAACCAACACGTGCAAAAAACGTGACAAAGTGTTATAATACGTGATCTAACAATAAGAAGCTTTTTATTATAATGGTATTGGTTAAGCCTTATGAGGTAAACACACAGACATAATTTTAAATAATTGAATTTGTGTTTTGTTGTTATTTTAAAATACATACACGTTATACCAAATATCATTTTTTAACGCGATATAATAATATATCAGTACAGACTAATCGGAAAAAAATAAACTGAGAATATTGTTAGTATGTAGTTTACGCTTTAATTTGTCGTTTGAATACTCACATTTTTTTAAAATAGATTTTGTAAGGAAAAACTGCTCCAGAATAAATACTTACTAATTAAAGCGTTCTTCAGTTGTCGCCTTTATGGTTAATTTGGAAAGAGCTTTTCCCAATTGATAAGGCTGGTTGCAAAAAGGTCAATATCATTTTTTTAAAATTTGAATTTAAAATATTTGAAAGCAGTTAAATTATCATTAAGTTATTAACTCTAGTAATGTAGCATTTTAAATCACTTTATTAAAAAAATCCCAAATTTAAATTATGTTATTATGTTATTACCAGTCACCATTGTAAATTTATTAATCTTTGATGATTTTTAAATTACATATTAGAGGTGTTCAACATTAAAATTTTGTATATTTGTAGAATCACTTATATTGTAATTTGTAAATTCTTTTCAATGTCGATTGTTGTTATACTTTTTCATTTCAATTTATTTTTGTATAAATAGCACTGTTAAATTATATTTCTTATTATTTGACAATGCTCGCCATGAGCGAAACCAGTCCTGACCTTTTTAAATAAAATGGAAATAAAGTACAAAGAAATATCGTGTTTTTAATAATGTAATGCATTTCCACCAAGTATTGACAATAAACACCCTAAAAGTGATAAAATCTTTGACATGAGTGTTTGAGTTATAATCTTTTCATTGAGTTTGTTCGTATGATTTTTTTTTTCGCAGTGGCAAACCTTTCATATTATTTAATTCATTTTCTCGATTTTTTTTATAATTAAGTTTTAGTCCCAGCATTAAATTATTTATATTTGATTGCATCGTCACTTCAATATGACCACTAGCTAACTCAGATTTGGCGATTGTTGTAAAAATGTAAGGAATTTAGATATAATTTGATTTAAATAAATCTTAGCTTTTAGGAAATATTAAGAAGCATTTTGAATAATTTCTCAATTTTAATATTGACGTGGCGATATATTGTAGATGTGTTAAAAATGTTACAATATAAATTAAAATTTATAATTTTTACTGAACTATCACGAACGAAACATTTATGTTTTTAAATCTGGGTTGGCAACAAAAAATATTTGTCTATTTAATTATTTATTGTTGAAAATAACTATATAGATTAACTCTATTTTAAGACACAACCCACCCCTTTCTACATATCAAGTATTAGCTCCCCTACCCTTATACATTTCTCATTGATTTTCTCACATTTGTCTATGGAACTTACAACTAACGAAAACACCCACTCGTTTTCTTCTTTAGATAATCTGAAATTTTCAATAAACCGATAACGCTGCGTGTCTTTAAGCACGGCAAACAAAACAAAAATCTTATTAAAAAATATTTACTGTTTGTTTTAATAGTGGAAACAAAAATAACTGTTCTGTTTTCGGTAAACAACCATTTTATATTTCGTAAAATTATCGGCAACAGTGGTAAATATTTTCACTATTTTTTAATAATAATTAAATAAACCTCCATCTTGTGAAGGGTATTCAAAGTTGCTCACAGTACATCACCGCCATTGCTTTAAATTCCATCATATTTGGCATGTTCTCGATTCAGATAATCTCCGAAGAAATAATCAATATTCATTCCAAAGAAATTAAACGATATTAATTACATTTGATAGTTCTAATTAGATTTTTTTATATTAGAAAGTTAATTGTTTTCCATACGACGGAATTAATACAGCACAATAGTCATGTGATGTAATTAGGCACTCTAGCCACCAAACTGGTGTAACTAGGGCATCAAATCCCGGTTATCAAATCAAACAAATCAAAGTTAATCAAACTTAAGTTACAGCTAATGGCCAAGGCGACATATTTCTTATTCAAAAACTACAGTTGCTTGAGATTATTAGCAAAAAAAGGAGAAGATAACGGATTTCAGAATTATTGTCCTTTTTTAAGCTTCATCACTTGAAAAAGTGTCAAATAAACCAGACTCCAGAATTATTCTTGAGCTCTATTTAAGTTTTGTCAGGATGACATAGGAATGGCGCAGCGGTTAACATGTTGGACTTCCTTGTCGGACTTCACGGATTCGAGTTCCAGTACTAACAGCATTTTTTCAATCGACTTATCGATTTCTGTTCGAAGGCATGGGTGTTTGTGATGTTTAAAAAAATCCCTCCCTCCCTTTACAATCCTCCAATAATTGGGTGTAGTGAGAGCGATTAGCTAACCACTGGTTCTATCCCAACTACTCTCTTTGAAAAAGAGAAGTTGAGTGACTGAGTAACAAATAGTTCTCGTATAAAAAAAAATCATTAGGAGGCCATATGCTCTAGATTAGGAGTGGACATAGATGAACTATTTAAGTTTATTTATAAGAAATATTTTGAATTAATAGATAATATATAATATATTAAAAATTCAGTCCCATGGCGCAACGGTCTAAGTTGTTAGCTTCCGAGGCAGACCTAACGGGCTCAACAAACAAACGGCAACTTTCAATCAATTTATGTTAAAAAACACAGGTGTTTCTGATGTCTCAAAAATTTCCTCCCACTCTTCCAATCTTAATATAAGGTATAGCGAGAACGATTTGTTAATCGCTCCTATGTTGTCTCTAACCTTCTATCCCTACTCTTCTCTTCGAAGAAAAGAGAAATTTAGCAACTGAGTAACAAACAGTTTTCGTTAAAAAACACTTATGTTTATATAAGCTCTATTAAGTGGCCATACCTATTGGGAAAAGATATGGATAAAAAAAGTAATATTATTTTCAGTGAAATAATTATACTATTTGCTACAAGCATCGTTGATATTTGATTCGGGAAAATTCTAAGACGCAATATAATTTGACATGGTCTACTGGGAACTCATCTTAACTTAAAGCACGCTCAAAATAGGTTTGAAATAAAAAAAAAGATAAAAGAGCAAGTGTAGTATCAACCGCTCACGTATTACCTCTTGTTAAATAAAAAAATCTTAAAGCTCAAACTACAGGGATTAAAAAAATCTTTGAAGGCGGAAGTTGGTAAGCCTCCGTGTAATAAACCAAGAAAGCTGTTTACCTTTTATACTTGACTGACTTACGTCATACGTTAATTATCTTTTACTAAAGAAATTAAAGTTCGAGTTAAATATGAATTGCGTTATAGAATTTGTTTGAGAATATAATTTGTAAAAGATTCAATAATATTATGATTGCTGTTTTTTGTGGAAAATTTTTTTACCACAGTAGAGAAGAACACATGACAACATACCTATTACCATCGGCAAATTAACCACTTGAATACCAAGCGGACACCGGTGTCCGGAACATATGGAAGCGAACACGGATGTCCAAGACATTTTAAAAATCAAATTCTGGTATTCTAACAGAATATAAGTAATATTTTGATGAATATGTGTAGTACTATCTATACTGAGTCAATATAGGTTTTTAAAATATCGAATTCGAGTGTATATTAGGCAAAATTATTTTTATAAAAAACACGCAGTATCTCTGGGAAATATTGATGATTTATTTGCGCGGTATTCAAGCGATTAAGGAAATTTTTGTTGCTACATAAAATATGTTAGCAAACCATGTCTGTTTTCATTGTAAATTGCATTAACTGTTAGTTGACCTTACGAGAATTACGTGTTATTAGTCATTCAACCAATAATTTACAAAAATATAAAGGATAAAGCTATAATAGGTGGTGCAGAGTTCAGCATACTTTCAAGTGATTTGAGCAAAGTTGAATACAAAATAGGATGGCATAGAAATCACAGAACCAAAAATATGCAATAAACGTAAAGTAAAAACTGATTAATTTAGTAGTAACCTTATAGGAGTTTTTACGCCACGATTTTAAAACCAGATAGGTATAAAGAAATCACAGGCATTTATGCCCTTAAAGAGAAAGTTAAAATGTACTATTTGTATTCGTCATAAACGATGAGGTTTTGAAATTAAAACTTAACTATAACTTCAAACTAAAAAGATTTTTTTTAAAATAAGTAGTCCTATTTTTTATTCTTATTATATTGATCATAAATTATTGCCATAAAGAAGCCGTCGAAAATCTGTGGAAAATATTAAAATACAGAGGTTTGAAATATTAAAGCTCTTTTTGTAAAAAGTTACCTTAAATAGGACTATTCCTACGAGAAAATCATTTATGTTGGTTTCCAAATAAATCACTTAGGTGAAACTAGGTTATATAATCTTAAGCGCTCCCTAGTGTTTTGTTGCTACTCTGAAATATGAAGAGGTAGGTAGACGGCAGGTTATATGAAAATTTCATTAAACGTCTTTTGCAAAATTTTAGCCTCCAAATTGTCTGCCGAATTTAATCACAATTACTTGGGGAATATAAAATGCTCGCTACCTACCCTCAGATTCTTATAACAGGCTTGTTAATTGAGCTTTGATTAATATTTAAGATGACTGCATCTATAATCCTTTACTCAGAATTAATCCGCCTTTTAAATTATTGCAAATTTTTTGTTAAACGTTTTCTTATTTAATAATTCTCCAGTTTTATTATTAACTGTTGTTTGTTGATTCATTCACTTGGAAATATTGCTAGTTTTAATATTACAAAAAAGAAAAATTATATTTTACAAACAACATTATTTTTTTACAATTTGAAAATTCTCAGAAATAGTTGATGTCGAGATTTATATGTAAAAAAGAGAAAGAAAAAGACTTATTCCATTCTAAATGAAATTTACTAAGTCCAAAAATACGTATAACGGAAAAATCAAATATAATAACTATGTTATTTGGCGTGGTGTAACAAAATGTGACACATGTTTCACGTATTTGAGAAGCATCATTCAACAGAATATGTCAAGATTTACAAATAAACTCAAAATAATTTTCATTCTTATGTTATAAATAACATTATTATTGTTGAATTCTTAAGTTATAAATTGTGTTTGCATCTTATTTCTTTCCTGTATTCAGTAAAAAAAATACTTAAACCACGACTTTTATTTTTTAAGTAATAACTGAAAATTAGAAACAATTTTTGTTTGTTTTTAAGCCTTGTGATGTTTTGTATGATAATGCTACTCAAAAAGACGGAACACATTCACATTTTGTTACACAACAAGTAGAATAATAAAGTTATCAAATGAGCCCTCGAGAAGTGAAGTGAACCATGTTGTAAAATGGTAATATTTTTATCAGACTACTAAGTACAATCAAAAACATGTAGAATATTATAACATATCTATTTTTTTTCTTATAACGCCACTTGGCTCACTTCACCTTTCAGAGGCTCAATTTTAAATGAATTTAATAAATAAAATTCCATAAAGTTACAGCTGAATCCATCGGATAATTTTAAAGCTTAGATTTATAAAAATATGTTTACTTTTTTAAGCACAAAAGTTTCTTGATGCTACTTTGTTAATACATATATCAAATAGTTTTCTTAATTAACTTTGTGTTTATTATGATGTAATGTATTAGAAAATTGCCAGCTTAGTATATTGATTTGTAAAAGTAATTATAAGTCTTAAAGTGTAGAGCATTAAATTTTAATATAACTATTAAATTACCAACTCTTCCTTGAAGTAAATTTCTTGTGCTACGAATTGAAAAGATTGAATTTCATATCCTATTTCTAATTAAATTCTCCGTGAATTCTATTTAAAGCTTGACTGCTGTCATAAGTAATTTCTATGTAATAGGTACTGTTTAATTTGTGTGACATTTTTAATGATTCATGATATTATTTATAATCATAAAAGAGTTGGTAAAAAGTACGTTTATTGCTACATAAATTATTTTCAAGATACTTATTTCAAAACGACAGTTTTTACAAAAACTCGAGGTATAAATATTTAATGAAAAAGTGTTGAGCGCAAAATATATCGTCATCGTTCTGAAAAAAGAAACAGTTTCTTGAAAATATTAATATTTTCGATTAATTTGGAAATAATTTAAAGGAGGTCAGTTTTTTAAACAAATAAAATATATAATAAGTTTTGAGATAATGACAGTTAATGACATGCAGTTAAATTGTGCTACGCTAAAACAAAAATACGAATATTGTGTCAATCAAATTAAAAACAATATAACATATGTGTATCAATTATTACATTTTGTAACTTTGTTATTCCACGTACAGTGCTACAACTTGTGATACTTGTTTCGCCTCTTTGAGAAACATGATCAGACTATCGAAACTTGTTCAAGTGCATGGCGAATTGGCGGCAGCTGTGATGTCATGTACTGTACTTTTATTTTTTAAACAATAAATAAATAAATTACTTGAAACTAGAATTGATAGCTCAAAATGTGTATTTGTCGATTTTACTACTGATGTATTGATGTAGTGACATTATAACATTATTATTATGTAATTTGTGCACAAATTTGTGACCCTTGCTTTGTGTGCGGAAATACTACTAAATAAACAAATAAATCATAAATATTATATTTAAATCTTGAAAATGTGGGTTGTTAAGAGCGATTATCTCAAAATTAAAATACTTAATACTATATTGCAAGATATAAAAAAAGTGGATTGTATTTTTTAATATTCGTTCGTCTATCGTTGCAAATAATCTATTACGACCGTTTGGTTAATCCGTAACAAGCCATCCTAAAAAATCACGTTTCCTGCCATGATGGCATCTCAGTTTCACTGTTTATTGACAGTATTTAAACCTAAGTTAGAAGCTAAAGAATAATTTTTAAAATCTATATATGCTAGAATACCTAAAATGATAAATACTTGTTGACAGTATTAAGAGAAATTTTGAATGATTTAATGGCTCAACTATTTACGATTGCATCATAGGCATGGAGGTGTTAAAGTTCCTAAATATGTATTTATTTTAAATACATATCTGCTACCAATGTGGAACATATAGCCTTCTAATACAGCTATCTCAAAAGGATTTTTGTTTGTTACTCCGTTTTTTAACCTCTCTTTTCCAAAGAGTAGTAGGGAAAGAAAGATTAGAGCTATGACAAAAGTAGTGGATTCCTAATCTCTTTTTGGGATTTCTAATAATTATTTGTGGGAGGGAATATTTAGACATCACAAATATCTGAGTCTGTCTTCGAGCAGAAATCGATTGAATAAAATGCTGTTAGTAGTAGACATATGAGATCTGTCACGAAATCAAACGACGTTGACCGTTGCGCCATGAACCGATGTAGTAAAAATATGTCAAATGAATAAAAAAATACCAAAGACAACCTTTTTTGAAGTGTAGTCTAAAAGTTTTATTAAATTTATTTTATGTTTTGTTAAAATTTTTAAGTTTGCAAATAAGTCTTAAATAAGTATGATCGTTTTAGCTTAGGTGATAAGATTTATCAAAAAATAATATTTCTAATTGTGTGATAAATGGCAAAAAAACATTATTTCAAAAATTCTAGTTAGTCATCCGGTACCGTTTTCGTTTGAATACAAAAGCTTTGTTTGATTTATTATAGCATTATGTTTTTCTTTGAAGGCTATACAGTTTATTATAAAAGCTGCAGAGAAAATAAATAGAGTTAAATTTATCGTAAATCCAAAAACGTCTGCCCAAATCACATTGCCTTTATTATGTAGCCACATCTAATCCAAAGACAACGAAATGTCACGCTCTGAGCAATTTCGTTAAGCGCTGCGAACTTTCATACTTGAACGGAAGTTTGAAGCGTCAAAAAAATTCGCGTGACGTTTCGTTGCCCTCATGTAAGGCATTTAACATTTATAGATATGAGTTTTTTTTGTATAAATAATAAAATCAACTTTTAAATTTTTCTGCAAATGCTTAACGTCTTAAATATTTTCATAATTATCATTTCATTCAATGTTTTATGTATCAATATGGATCGAGTCCTATGGTGCAGCGGTTAGCATTGTGGGCTTTCGGGCCGGATCTCACGGGTTCGAGTCCCAGTATGAACAGTATTTTTAAATTTCCGTTTGAAGGCATGGGTGTTTGTGATGTCTTGAAATTATCTCCCATCCTTCCGATCTTTTAATAACTGGGCGTAGTGAGAGCGATTAGTTAACCACTTTTCCTACTACAGCGTTATCCTTCTATCCCTACTACTCTCTTTGAAAAAAACAGGTTGAGCGATTGAGTAACAAACAGTTCTCGTAGAAAAACTTCTGTTGAGATACTCCATTAGGAGGCCATAAAGCTCCACATTGTGAGCGGGCACGGGTTAAAAAAAAATATTTACTTGTAACGTTGCTGTATAAATAACAAAAATTATGAATACTTAGTATGTTCCAAGAAAGTAATGCTTTCAGGCGAGAAAAAGTAAAATATTTAATATTTTTAAAGGAGACCAACCTAGATACTTAAAATATACCCTGCGTATGATTATAAATAATTCATGCCATTATGTACAAGGGAGGTTTGCTGCAAGCGAAATTTTATATGAATGAAATGTGAAAGATTTCCACTTTTACGAATAGCCATATTTTTTAAGGGTAGCTTTATAATACGCTATATGTATTTTACACGCTTGAGTATATAGCAAGTAACATTTTTAGAGTGAATGAATAATATATAAAAACATTTTCTTTTTAAAATAACATTATTTTTTTATGATGAAAAAGTATGTATTTTTTCAGCAAAACATTTGCAATTTTACAAACGTGCTATATTTTTTAAATTGAATACATCGATGTCTGGTTTCAAAAATGCAACAACGCCAAATTAAAAAAATATATCATCCTTCGTACTGTTACATGACCTACAGTTGTATATATGTAACCTTCAATATTGATAAAACACTATGATAGATAAAGCCACAATTTTGCCTTTTATCAGAATACCACAATTTCCTTTTTCCTTATAATCTTTGATAAAACATGCTAATTATTAAATAATTGTGACGAAATTAAAATCGTGTGGATCAATAATATTATTCTATAAAAGTCCATACAAACTATGATTCAATGTTCTCTGTACTGTTTAGCAAGTTATTATTGTCATAATTGTAATAAATCAAAACATCTTAAAAACAAAGTTATTTTATTTAATAAAGTATCTACCACCTGTGTTCACCCCAAAAATCATAGAAAATACCTGACGGTTGTCTATATTGCCGGACTATTCTTCGGATTGCCCACAATTACAAACTAATATCGGAAGTTCTTTGACTCTGAGACTAAAACTCAATTTACATCTCAAGTCGACGCAGCCATCTGAAAGTAATATTATGTTATACAAGTGTACTTTATATATATATTTTTTTTTTTAATAAAAATAGAACTTTATAGTACCATTTAAATAATATCTTAATAACAGATTTAGATGTTTACTAATACAGAGACTTAGTATAATAAATCATAAAAATTAGCAATTTTATAGAAAATATATTAAGAAAAATACTAATCGCGGATTAGTTATTTATAAAAAAAATATCATATTAATAATTACAAAATATGAGCATATACACCGATAGTGATCTTTGGCCGTGGTTTTAATACGAAACTATTTGTTGATATTTGTTAGAATCCTTTTCAAAATAATCTTAAAAACATGTATATTATGAGTTTTCGTACCATGTACCTCAATGTGCAGGAATAATATTGTATCAAAAGTAGGGTATTTATATACAAGTTGCCTTTAAATACTTGAATTACATATTATCACTAATTTCATTTAACATAATTATTTAATATATTGTCAGCTTCATATCAGAAAATAATATTATATTCATATAATATTATTTTCAATATATTATATTCGAAATATCGTATTTCAACAACAACATAAATTATTATTTTCTGTCATTAGGATATTTTCAAATTATTTTTAACAGAATATTTACAGTTTACATCTGGGTTAATTCATATAAATTGTTCATATAAATATACTCTTTCATATTACAGTGCAAATCAAATGTGATTAAATCTATTACAAATAATCCAATAGCGCGTTACTGTTGAATAGCAGTTTTTTTAGTAAAAAGTTTTTGAAGTACATTTGAAGTGAGTGATGTACATTTGAACGTATTCACTCATGTGCTAAAAGCTTACAAATGACAAGAGAAAGTATATTAAACAAGAAGTATAAGTAGTCAAAAGTGAAAAAAAAACTCAAATGAATGAATCTCGAGCGGTTGACCTCATAACAGGATTAGATGTAGTGCCACTCAGCCACAATGACCGATAAATTGTTTTAAACAATAATCATTTGACATCAAAGTTATATATTTATTTAATCAATGATATTAAAATATAATACTGAATACTTTGTTACCAAACTGGTGATAGTTGATAGGCAAAACAACACAGTTCTGACTGTATGGAAAAAGTAAATTTAAGCTTTTAGAATAAAATCTACAGCCTTGATTTTTATGAAGATAATAATTATTTTAAGATTTGGATGGATTTATGCCTGTCTGAAAAAAAAGTTACGGACCAATAGACAGCGGCAATTGTGTATACGCCTGCATTCATGTATTTAACGACCGAATATTTTGTCTTTTTTGTCAAAATTGGTATAATAAATGCAAGTAGTGAGTTATCCCAGACAAAGAATTTATTTATTTTCAAAAATCTCATCATACACTAAAACAATTTGTGTTAATTTTCTTACAACACTTCTACCAGTTCTGTGACCATATAAATATTAGGGAATTCAATCCCGGATTTTTTTTATAATGCCGGGATTTCAGTTGTCATAATTTTTCCATTTGAACATACACCACAAAATCGTGAAGAAATTCGGGATTCGGAATTTGGGATTGAAAAATGTATAGGTCACTGTTAGATTTCAAAAGTTTCAAAAACCCAGGAATTTGCGGAATTCAAAAAATGTTGTACCTTTTTTTAAGCTCTTTCGCAGATTTCAAAAAGTCTTACTCGCTTCCCGATTTCAAACACACATGAATTTACTTCTTCTTTTTCTTCTTTGGCCATGTTCGCTCCCTATGTGTAGCATATGGCCGCCACGCGGCACCTCCATGTCTCCAAGAATTTACGGATTTTCGAAAATGAAAAAAAAAATGGAACCTTTTTATTAGCACTCGCTCGGATATATTTTTTTTTGTCTGGTTACCTATTTTTAAAAACTTTTTTGAGAATTTTGCACTTCTTATCCATAATCCCAAAACCCCGGATTAGTTCTATCACAATCCCGGAATTTGAAGGAGTAATATATATATATATATGTACACTTTTACCTAAGCAACAAATAGATTCATATTGGAATTCTCGATTATAAGACAAAATGTGGTTTTAACAATATCAGTAAGATTTTAATTTAATAGTTTTTGAATAAGTCTATTTCGATTCATCACACTTTATTGTTTACTTGACTTTTATGCGCTTAAAATAATTTCAAATTAAGCTTGTATTGTGTGAAATAAAGTTTTACTCGAATTATCTGTCTACGCTGCTAATCCAAATTATTATGCCCAACTGTTTTCTCGAGCAAATAGTATTAATTTTACGGTGGGCCCAGGACGCTCGAAGCTAATGAACCGTTCTGGTAGTTTTGGGCGTCCTTCTGTACAAGAGGCGTTTCGAGCGTCGACGCATACTATCTCCAATCTAAGCGAATTTAGTCAGTCTCTCGGCGCCTGGCCTGTCGAAAGCACGCGGGGCCAAAGCTCTGTCAAGCTTTTTTCGAGGCGCTAACTTCGCGAGAGCTTTCAGAAGACCGCGGAAGAAAGCGATATGTAAAACTGATAAAAATAGACACATTCTCTCGATTCTATTATTGAAATCGTGTTTATAATAGTGTTATGTTTGATAAATGTGGTGGTGAAATGCATAGTGCTTAAAAAGTATGTGACACTTAAAATTTATACGCATAATTTATTGACTTCGGTGACGTTTTGGATAATTAATGTGAATTGGTGAGATACCTTTTTAAGAAAATGACACAAGAGTTTAAATATATTAATTTGTGAGTTCAAATTCAGTGCATTTTTTGGATACATTTTCATGTTTTTAGATCTAGGTGTCCTGGAAAATAGGTAATTTATTTTAATAATTAAATGTCATTACGCATTTTCTTTACCAAAATTTAAGCGCTGTCACGTTTTCATGTAGCTTTTCATTTATGTCGTAAATATTAATTAATCATTTCCACAATTATGTTTCATTAATGAAAGCACGGCGCACCTTTTGTATATATATTTTATAAAGTATGTGTTTTGAATATAACAAAACAATAATCATTTTAATTGGCACTTTAGAAATAAAATATCATCGTGAAGTAAGAGTTCCATCAACCTCTTTTGGTCGTATTATTATTATATTTATTTATTGTGACGCTAATAAAATGGTCATAAAATTTATATCTCGATACTTTATTAATATAATCTTTAATAATGATGTGCATACATTAAATTGAATACTTTATTGTGAACAATGATATCATGGAATATTAATATCGAAAAAGCTTAAGTACGATCGTAAAACTATAAAACATTACCAATAAGTATTACACAAATAATAATTGATAACGTTATGTATCAAATGAGGATATTCACATTAGTATGTAAAAAATAACATTATTAATATCTACGTGATACAAAAATTGTGTTTGCCGGTGACACAGAAAATGTTTTTCATAAAAATTAACATTGGTTTTTTGACAGTCATTAAAAACATATTTCAGAAGTATTTTTTAAATTTTAATCAAAGTTGTTTTACTCAAAGCTTTAGAATTTATACTTTAATATTTTTTTTTTTTAAACAAGCTGAAATGATACTCTTTTTTTCTTGGTTAAGTTTGGTTGTTAAGCCATTCATTGCTGAGCTGTTTTTTTTATATTTAGAAAATCGAATTGGTGTACGGCTTAAAAACTAATTCGGGTAGAAAATAAAAAAAAAAATCAAAATCAAAATAATATTACGAAAATACTGTTTATTGAAATTAATCCATAGTATTATAATTTACAAAGCTTACAAGTTTTAAAGTGAAGAAAAAATAGTTCTAAAAATATTTTTTTGATATATCGTAATTTTTATGCAAAAATGTCTTTAGTTGACAATTTGGACAACACTGAGTTACATCAAACGAAGTCCTTTTTTTCTCGTTTTGCATAAACTCAAAAAGACACTTTATGTCTAAAATTAACCAATATTGATCCAATGACTTACCATTAAAGTTGTTATGTAGTATTTCATGCACATACTGAAATTAATCAACTAATCAATAACTTATGTTATTCTTACGAAATACATTTAATGACTTCTTGCATCAAACCGACGATATGGTTGATTGCTATTTCAGCTTATGTCTTCATCAGAATTATGTATAAACATAAATTATCTTATTACAGTAGAGTTCTACTAAATAAATTTGAATTCAATCATCTAACTAGTATTTTTTTTTTTAACGTTGGTGTCTTACAATAATTTGACAGTTTTAAAATGCCCCAGAAAGATTACTAATAGACTTTGCTACACTTTCAAGATAACACGATCATCATATGCCGGAGGTTATTAACATTAATTTCATTCACAGTTATTTTATTATATAATAAATAAAAGATAGTTATAAAGTGGAACATTTTGTAAGCAAATATGTGATTCAATACTCGAACCCATGAAAATAAATTGAGTTTTATTATTATTTATTACATTATTGGACAAAGTATCATTTTAGGTTTTTTCAGTGTCATAAAATAACAATTTTATTTTTTTATAAAAATTGTTGACAGTTTGTTACCCAGTCGCTCAACCTGTTTTTTTTCCAAAGAGAGTAGGGATATTTAGAAGAGTAAGACTAGGATAGGACTAATGGCAAGCTAATTGCTATCGATTCATCCATTTTTTTAGGATAAGAAAGGAGAAAAAGAATTCGGAACATCACATACATCCATATCATTGGACAGAAATTTATAAAAAGTGTTCGCACTGGGATTTGAACCCGTGACTGAAACCAACGACGTTCACTTCTTGAACACGCAGTCGGATATTTTTTTTCTACAAAAACTGTTTGTTACTCAGTCAGTCGCTCATCCTCTCATTTTTCAAAGAGCTTAGAAGGAATAGAAGGATAAGTCTAGGGCAGGACTAGTGGTTGACTAATCGCTCTCGCTACTCCCAGTAATTAAAAGATCAGACAAGGTGGGAGGAAATTTTCAGACATCACAAACACCCATGCTTGAGAACAGAAATCGATCGAAAAAATTCTGTTCGTTCTGGACATCGTGAGATCCCACAACGCTAACCGCTGCGCCATAGGACCGAGATTGCAATAATTAAAACATATTTAAACTATAAGTTGAGTAAACACTACATGAAAAATAAACGCATCAAAGTGCCATAAAAAAGTTATGTAAAATAGTTAGGATGTGAAGTGGGTTTATGCAGAGATTTAATTTGAATATCAAACACTAAATCCCTTCGAAGGAAAATTCCGACCTCACTACTGCTTTTAACTAGTTCTAGACAATTTTCACAGTTCGTGCAGCCTTAATAATAATGGCTGTACACATTTCGCATAGTAGTTATGATGATGGTAATTACTTTTTAAAAGCAACATGACACGAATTTTAATTAATTTTAAATTATAACTAAAAGGTTTTCTTCAGATAGTTTTTTTCGCTTTGCCTGATATCAAAGTAATAATATGTACGCGTCTTAATTTTAAATAGTTCTTTAAATCGGCATGAGCTACAATAGGGAAAACAGTCTCTATGGGAATGTGCTTTCAGAAATAATAATTGAAGATGATACAATTATTGTTTTGAGTTATTATATATTTCATTTTAATTTTACATGAATAATATAACAGTCTTAATCTCGCATTCGAAAAACAACTGAAATTAATTAAAGTAAGGTGTGAAATAAACTGCTGTTGTTTAAAAACAATCAATCCGTTATCAATGGACTCTCAATGCAATATCTCAACATATGAAGAATCTAGTTACAAAAAAGGTATGTTAACATTTAAAAAAATTCAGAAAACAATTTTGTTTTGCTTAGAAAGTTAAATTTATTTGTTATTTTATATACCGTTTTTTTACCGATCAGGCATACAGCCAGAATCCAACTGATATGAAATATTCAGAACCATGAATATATCGCTAATAAAGATTTGATTTTGTTTTCGTTAGATTATATTAAATTTTAGACAGTATTTTTTTTTACAGTTAGTGTATAATTTCGTTACTTATTTTTTTTACTCAATTTTGACAAAGTGTGGCTTTATCACTTTTTGTAACTAGTCGCTTCGTATTATATATTGCTTAACCAGAACTATTTATCATTTAAAATATAACATATATTATTTGAAATAAAAATATATTTACGATTCTAATAAGTTCTATATTATTGCAATAAATAAACCACTCATTTTAACTGTTCTTTACCACATATTACTATGTACTAATTATTTGTTAAGCAAACCACTATTGTGATAACTTTGGTTCTAATAATGTGATATTACATGAAATCTTATATCATTCATCTAATATATAAAAAATGTTGACAACCATTAAAGTACATGTCGTCATTAATTAGTTTCTCTGTACGTAAGAGCGGCTCCAAGACAAAGGCCTTTCCTTTTTTCGTCCACTTCTCCTAGTCCTTTGCTGGTGTCATCTATCTTCTCGCATGATCCTTAAGTTAATCAGCCCATCTCGTAGGCGGGAGTTATTTCGCCCTTTTAAGGGATACTGGTCTACACTCGTTTGGCACATCTACGCCTCTAATTGGAAAACAAAATCGGACTACTTTCAGTTCAGCAAGAATATTCTCATTGAATGTTTCATTTTAAAGTCATTAACTTTGTCTACGAAAGGGTTGAAACCTATTCGAAAATTAAAAGTAGAAAAAGTTTATTTGTGTAAGAAGTAATTTATATAATACGTTTGGGATATGTTTAAAATTTAATGAATGCAAAATTTTATATAAAAATAATATTGGTAGTTTTTTTATTTTACTGGTGGTGTAACTTTATTTTCAAGTGTTTTTTTTATGAAAATATCTTCTGATTAATTAAAAAATATATAGTTCTATAGGGATGCCGGCCACGTGGTCGAGTGTCAACGTCGTTGACTTAGAAAACTGAGGTCACGAGCTCGAATTCCTGTACCGTCAGTATTTAAAGATTGATTTTTCAATCGGTTTATGGATTTCTGTCCGAAGGCATGGGTGTATGTGATGTCTTAAATTCCCTCACACTCATCCTATTTCTATGATAAAACTGGCGTAGCGAGAGCGATAAGGTAACAACTAGTTCTGTCCTAGCCCTATTATTCTATCCCTACTCTTTTTGAAAAAAGGAGGTTGAGTAATAAGTAACAAACAGTTTTCGTAGAAAAAAAATGTTCAGATACCTACATAAGAAAGCTGCACATTATGAGCGGAAATGGATTTAAAAAAATAGTTCTACATATGTTTTTATGACTTTCCTATGCGAAACTCTATTAACTTGAATTAATTAACCAACCTGAATGGTTTTAAAAAAATACAGAAATTCATTTTAGTAAAATTTCTTTTTATGTCATTAAAAATAGTCTTAACATGATGAAATATTTTTGTCACGATAAGTGACCAACGAAATCTTAAACTTTTATTGTTTTAATAAGGTTCACAGAATCCCTGTTTCTAATGTAATAAATATGTATGATTATACATTTTTTATACCAATTACAGAAAGCTTAAAGCCGAAAAATAATTTAAAATATAATTCCGCTAGTAATTGTGTTTTCTTTTTTCGCTGTATTTTTAACATTTTTTTGTCAAAAGAATAAATGATAATACACAGGTTGATAAGTACTCTCGCCTGCCTGGAGACTAGATGAATAAATATTTTCTCATTATAAATGTATTTAATCTCAGAATGCTTTTAAAAGAGATAAAATGCGTGTCACAATAATATGTAATATAAGTAACGGGAAAAAAAGTAAGCTATATTGTTTTTCAAAAGATTTTTTTGTTTTCGTTCAAATAGTATGAACAAAAAGATTTCAATTATCTATGGATAACATGACGCAAAATTTCTCTCAATTCTTGTCAAGCGACTTAGTGCTTAAATTGAAAATGAGTATTGGCAAAGCGGATTATTGTTTGTCACGTAAATGCTATATTTACGAGTAAATAGTGAATAAACTACACAGTTAATGAATAAAGCGAGATAACGTCTATGATATAAGCTAGTGACGGTATGTATGTAAATTAATTATATTGCCGCATTGCAAGCCCACACTCAATTTAATATTGCTGAATAAAATTCCCCATTGTTATGTATATTATACCCACGAAATATGAATTCATCATACACATGATAATATTCTCCTATATGTGAATAAACACATTCTAATGATTTTATGGTAAACACATAGCATGGATAAAGACTATCCTGAGTAAGGAATCCAATCCCGAAGAACTTTTTTGATCCCGGGATTTTGAGATTCATATTTTCCCGGGATTGATAATTTATCGTATTTTCAGTTTAATTTGTATATATCAAATAGTTATAATATAAAGAAAAATATCATGCATCACGCCTGATACCCACAGCACCAGATATATCACATTTTGATTAAAATTATGAAAAAAAAATGCTTCTGAATTCTACTGTCAAAAAAAGTATTTGAGTAGCTTAGAATCATCTCACCTTTTCAAAAAATCGAGTTTTGTGAAAATCGCACAAAAACTCCGTAGTACATTTTTTTTTATAATTGTAGAAGTGGTTATAAATTACCATAAATATTTAACCAATTGCAGTGATGCATTTAAAACCACTTGCGTATAAATTAAAAAAAATATTTAATTTATGATTTCAAGCGTCTCATTTAAAATATTATGTTGTTTATTATATATAACAGCCGCCTGTGTGGTCGAGTGGTCAACGTCGTTGGCTTCGGTTACGGAGGTACCGGGTTCGAATCCCGGTACGGACAGTTTTATAAATTGATTTTTCAATCGATTTATGAATTTCTGTTCGAACGCATGGATGTATGAGATGTCTTGAATTCCCCCCTCCTACTCATCCTATCCTATGAACGGGGCGTATCGAGAGCGATTAGCTAACCACTAGTCCTGTCCTAGCCCTATCCTTTTATTCCTACTCTCTTTAGTAAAAAAGATATTTATAA
Organism: Himalopsyche anomala; assembly: GCA_031772345.1. Lineage (NCBI taxonomy): Eukaryota > Metazoa > Arthropoda > Insecta > Trichoptera > Rhyacophilidae > Himalopsyche > Himalopsyche anomala. Next base: position 7,197,060 of record CM062840.1, read on the forward strand.
AAGATGATAGTTAACAACGAATTATTTTACATTTTACAGTGAATTCCGAAATCACACTATTATTATTAATACAATTCCAAGATCACGCGATCGTCAAAATGAGCGGGATTTCGGATCTCCGATCCTGGAATAGAAAGCCCTAGTAATGTGTAATTATAAAGCGCTTATCTAAACATCACTATAATTAATTATGAGTTTATGTTTATTGATTTATCTACACGAAAAAATTATATGAATAGGCAGTAAAAATATGATTGCTTGCGGAATTTTTGTTTACAATAATATGTCACAACTTTTTGAAAAAAAAAAACATTTGATAAAATAATATTTTTTTGGAGCTTATACGTAAATAAACAATATTAAAATTGGTATTATTCAATATAGTTAATTTGATTACAGTTAAAAATATTACATTTGACAATATATGGTCATCTTTAAACTATAAATTGTGTTATACAAATATTCTCGTGAAATTATGCCACGATAACAATGAATGATAATAAAAATATATTTTTTCACTTTTAAGGTGTTTACTGTCAACGACAGGTGAAATGACATTATAATAATAAAAAAAAAACATTTTTAGTACTTTTTCCACATAAAATTTATTGGATCAAGACCGGTTTTGCTTATTTTTGATGTAATAGTTTCCATTGCTAAGAGGTCTTCAACTTTTTATTTATAGTTTATTTTTCTTGTATTTTGCTTCAATTTTTGCTTAGTTGTAATACCAATTGTTTGTCATACCTTGTTTTTCTTACTTAACCTTTGTAAAAATATCACTGTTTCATTATATTTCTTATAAGTTGAAAATGTTCACCATAAGCGAAACCGGTCCTGATACAATAAATTTTATGTGGAAAAAGTACTAAAAATGTTTTATTATTTTTATTAATATCATTTTTGTTACGTACTCATTGATATTGAAACCTAGAACTTTAAAATAAACGGCTTATTGTATAGGCTTTATTACAAAATTTAATTAATTTCAATAGTTCACAGCGTTCACACCAACTAAATTAGACCTGCTTAAATCACTGCAATATGATTTGTTGAACTTACCTTCCTGGAACCTTTCACATAATTTGATTAAACTTCAGTATACGCCGAGCTTAGTTTCTGGAATAAAAATAACAGCCTTTCTCACTAAGTCTCCGGTCAATACCGACCCATTCATTATCTTGCCAATAATTCCAATAGTGTACAAACCCTTTTCTATTTCAACAACCCTCTCTATTTACTTTTGAACACAGTCCAATATCTGGAAGTGGATTTGCAAAGAGCAAAAACCACTAACCGCATCATTTACGTCGTAAATCCAAAGTTTTGGCAAATTGGTGATCCACTCTTTCAATCATTTTATAGGACAAATAAATTCCCTAAGCGCTGATTTGATTTCAGACCTTAGATTTTGTAGACTATAGTAAAAGTGTTTGTGTGGGCATAAACCGGTTGTGAGAAAGTTTTAATTTCATGTCAAAACTGGTTTATTTATATTAACTCTCGCGGCTCGGAGAATAGAAAAATACTTCTCATCCGATGAGAGTCGTTTAGGGACCCCAGTGGTTTACTCATTATTGGTCTTATTCTTATGAATTTCAAAAAAAAAAATAGTCTAAGGGCTTTAAAATATTTCTCTGCATCATTTCTCATACATTTTTTTTATAAAAATCCGTGGTATTTAATAAATAATCATATTTTAAGTTGCGCGTAAAAAGACGTTATCCCAGCACAGATATGAAATTGCAACTGACTTGTTTAGCCCAGCTAACTTATGAATGACCGCTTATCGTGTTATCGCGTTATCGCGTTATCGCGTATTTATATAAACTACAAAAGGTCCAAAAAACTATGATATAAGAAAACCTTAATTATAAACATTGTATCACCCATATTAAAATAGATATTTAAGAAAATGTGGGTATTGGGGTCGCATTTCTTGAGGTTAGAACCGGAAAAGTTAAGAATGAAGCTACTTAGTAATATGGCCAATGATACTCTCCGTATTTAATAGGGCAAAACATTGCTATCAATATAAATTAAAATTTCAAATTTATGAGAAAAAATCTGGAATCACATTATTTTGAACATAATTGGATAAAAAAGTGTGATTTAGAAGAGATATTTTCTAGTCTTATGGTCACCACTACAAACATAAACTTCACCCCCGTAAGAAAAGTGTCTCAATTGAAATTAGCCATTTTTTAGATAAATGTGTAAGTAGATTTTAGAAACAAAATAAATGGTCAGAGTTTAAATAAATTTTTGGTCAGAATTCAAATTAACTTTTGGTCTGAACAAAATTCAATTTTCGGTCGGAATAAAAATATGAACGGTCAGAATAAAAAATATTATACAATCAGATTTTTATAACCATTGAGGTTAAGTAAGGTTAAGTTTTTTTTCAATTTCATTTCAATTATGACTATTGTATATAAATTCTGTCCATTAATTATTTATTCTGCCTTCTATAAACTGGCCGATATATTATGACAATTTCATATAAATTCTGACTAGTGTAATATAAATTCGGACCAATGTGATAAAAATTATGACCGAAACTGTATTAAAATTCAGACCGGAAAAATACGAGCCGTAGATTTTAAATATAAAAAATATTATTTTTTTAGTTCGTCAACTCACCACTACAAGACCAAAATAAACAATATGGCTGCGTAACGATTTGATGTTGCTGTAATCGTAAATAGTCACATTTTGCAATGTAACAATTTCCCAGTAGCTTTTTATGCAAAAATAATAACGGACATAAAGAAAAAAGTTTCATTTGGTGTTTTGTTTCTTTTTAATTTAATCCAATGTTAAAAAAAAAATATCTCAAAACTGATGTTTCGAGTTGTTGTTTTTTTGGTCAGGTAAATCAAATTAATTGTCATTTATATAGTATTATATATACGTCAGCTTGTTTTATAAATAGTCTCCAACCCCCACCCTCCCAGTGTCTTAACCTTACATAAATAAAACTAACACGTAACAATATAATAACAGATTATAATCATTTATTGACTGACTTTTGCAACCAGCTAACTATACAAAAATAAATGTTCAAATTTACTGTTTATACATTTTGCTATTAGCCGTAAAGGAGATGTGAATATTTATATAATTTATTAATAAGAATTAAAAAAACATATTTTTCTATCGTCTATACTGGGGGTTGTTAACCTTTTTAAAGTTATAGTGCACTTTTGATTACAAGGGAAAATTGCGGAGCACCAAACTCAAACCAAAACTCAAAACAAAATTAAGCGGTCAGAAACAAAGAAAAATATATATGGACATAACTTTTTTTACAAATTAAACAGACTGCATAACAGTTACAGAAAAAAATATCTAAGAAAAGATATACACATACATATATGGAAAAACTGTAACTAAAATTAATTTTGTTTTTTTTTGTGGTGCACTTGAAGAAGCCACTAATTTATACGAATCAACGCCCTCGGTATATTTATCTATTCCAAAAGTTGAGGTTCGAATCTATCGGCAGCATTTACAATTATTCAGCAAGAGTTAGTTTCAGCGCGCCTGTGTTAAAACAATTAGTTTAGTGAAATTTGTATGGAATTCGAAATGCGAGTTTCCCGGCCACCACTTCTCCGGTGCTACGCCGCGTAGCGCCGTAGAGCTACGATGCGGTCAGATACGGTTCAATCAATCAAGTGGGCGAGGATGAATTATCTACACGAACCGTTTTGACAATGCTGCTATACTTTGATGGATTATAAAACATGCATGCTCACGTTATCGTGCTGTATTAAACGAAAATTTTGTCGCTGTGGCTATTAATTTCAACAAAGTCAATCATTTTTAAGTCAATTTTAATATGGACTTAAATGAAAATATAAACAAGCATCAGTATAAATTCTAACAAAATCCTTCATCTACAGTCAGCGACTTTATAAACTCATTTTACTGTTATATTTGACAGTTATTTTTCGCCCGCTGTTGTCTAGTTGGTTAGAGCATACTCTACCGACCGATTTGATAAGTCTGAGTAAGGTCAAATTTAGATTTTTCAATTTAAATTTGAGACCTAAGACATGGGTGTCTGTGATGTCAATTTAACTAAAGTTGATCTTGAGTGACTCACAGTAAATTCTCATCGAGTTTTTCTCGTATGATTTTACTAAACGAAAAGTAGAATTCTATTTTGGTATCTTAATTCTTGGAATCAAAGTCAGATAAACACGTAACCTCAGATAAACGCAATAACGAACAATCTAAGCCTAAATTGAAAAAAAATATAATATTTATTACTTGAATTAATTAGTGCATGTGTTTATATTTTTGTTTGTATTCATTTAAAAAGTAGTCAATAAGTACGAAAAAAATTTACCACTCATAGGTTAACATTTTTGAAGTCAAAATATTAGATAACCTAAATAAAAAAAAAACTACAATGTCTCGCATATCTGCCCGAATTAAGAGTAGATAAGATGAATTTAATCAAAGATATATAATAAAAACAAATGTTTTTATCGGGCCTTCAAATTTGTAAGAACGTTCAGACTAAATAGTAAATTGGAAAAATATCTTTGATACAGACATTGCCAGCTAATTATTTGTATTCAATAATTAAAACAATAGTGTTCATGAAATACAGATGCCACAGAAAGACAGATGTTTATATGTGGAAAACACACCTTATCGGTTTTATTAACATTGATTTTATGGACGAACAAAACAACTCGAAGCTCTAATTATTTTGATGCAACGTGTATTCATCAAACCGTGTGCAAATTCGCATCAAATTTATTTTACACATATCCACTTTGGTTTATTCAAAGGAAATATTTGAAATTATTCCTGTTTCAATTGTTATTACCATTGTATTCATTTAAATAACACCGTACTAATTCAGTATTATTCTTGCAATGCTGTTTAGCATATTATTACTAAAAGAGCTTAGTGATGGTTACGAATTATAATTTGCTTAAAATCATTAAATACATTTCAATTTACAAACTTTTTGGAACGTAATCCGTCCATAGAGTGTATATTGTGTATTCGATTCAACATAGTCATTTTGTTGAGAACACATTTTTATATTAAACCATAAATAAATAGTTATATCAACTTTCTTATGTAGGATCGCTGTTGTATTTAGAAAACTGTGAAAAATTTGACATGCAACAATCAATTGGTGCAACTTATAGCATCGGTAAAAATTCTAATATTTTTCCATACAATTTTAAATAACATCTGTCAAAACTTTCCTTGCCCCTAAATGGGTTTCAGTAGTGTCAATGGCTCCCAGTATTTTAAGGTTGCGTCAAGGGGACGGCAATACACGTAAGGTGCTTGCTGTTTTATTGAAGATAGCTTCAGCCTCGTACAAAATGCGGAATATCTGAAACTCACGTTTGAACCTGATCGGAGACGAGATTTATTTATTCAATGCATGAATTATGAGTTAATTTATCTCAAAAATGTTCAAAGTAATCATGCAATGAGCTTTGAAAATAGTAATGTTTCTTGTGGCTTATACTATTGGTTCTGTGGCTTGATTTTGTCAGAAATACGAAAAAAGACTATCGTTTGTAACTTTTATTATCCAATAAAAACCAACGATAGACCTGGCTTGAGCACTAGATGTGAATACTCCATGGTAGCTTGAATCCTTTTTGTATTTTCTTCAAACTAAATATGGATTAGTTGCTCGAAGAGGCCACTGTTGACTGTTAATAGTATGTAATATATATATATAGATACATATATAGATCTGAAATATAATAGATACAAATTTGTACAACCGTACTTCGATAAGCAGTTTTTGTTGACTATTGCCATGTCAAATATTTGCAACATATGCAAGAAAAGATACATATACAACACAATATATTTGTTTAGTTTCTTGATATGTTCCTGGATAATTATTTGCGAATTTCAAATAATTATAGTAGCTGTCAAAATACTGGTTAAAAGGTGAAGAAAGTTTACACGGAAATCAATTGCAGCTATGTTTGCAGCAGTCGTTTGTTGTAAACTTCATATTGGTTTGGTGTGTCGTAGGTGGGCGAGTGTAAATCAAACGTCAAAACTTTACTTTTCACACACTCGGAAACTTCATATTTTGTTGTAAATTATTAACAATCGTGTTTGAAGCACACAATAGACACTGCCGTTGAGAAACAAAATATTCTCTTTACTTCTTACGCCACCCGTATTTACAAACTAAGTTTTTAACAAGCGATATAAAGTAGAAGATAGAATTCTAAGAATGTTTGACATGTTTTATTTGAACGCACTAACTTATTCATTCATGATTTTATGTTTGTTTAGTATCGAAGCACATTTGATGTTCATGAATATTAATTTATATAAAAAAGCACGTGTTTTGTGTTATATTATATATAAACCCAATTCATAGCTTTTTTGGATAACCAACGAGTATATTGCATTTACAAATAATAAATTATTATGCCTTTCCACAATGAACTAACAGACTATCAACATTTTTATCATATTGCAAGAATATTTTTTATACTAGAAGATTTTTTACCATGACAAAATGAAAAATATTATAATTGACTATAAAGACACGTGATAAAATTTAACATAATTCTAAGTAAAGAATCGATTAATCTAATTTATGATTTCAAATAATTTTGAATGCAATATTGAGAAATCAGTTGTTAATATGAGCTGAATGTTTTAATTTATAAACATATTTTTAGATATATGTCAGATTAAATATTTTATATAGTTTTCATATCGACTGTGGAAGGGAAAAAGGACGTAACCTACAGTTTTTCAAAACAGGTTTTTATCGATAATCACAATGTATCACACTTGATACACGTTCTATGAAAAGGATGAAAGCTGCAAATGCCAAATTAGTATCTATATTTAGCTTTTAAGTTTGAAAAACATGACCTTGTAAAAAATTAAAAACAAGAAAAAAGACTGAAATAAAAGTTTTTCCTAGACAACTTCTTTAATAAATAATAGATTATGTCAATTTAACACCAGTTTAGAAGTCTCCGTGCACTTCAAGGTTGTGTATAATTCATAATTTACATATGTCACAAAATCATCAAAACACGTTTTTAACGCCTCCTGTAAAATTTGATATGTGTGGGTTAAGTCCTTTTTCCTTTCCACAGTCGATATGTAAAGAAGTACATTTTTTATATATATAAAATTGATGTTTCAATTGCTTTCATTTAACTTAGTTTGATTAAAACTTTAATATATTATCAGTAAACTTATTATCAATCACATTATATATTATCATTTAAAAATATATTAAAACATATGTCTTACTATCTGAAAGCTTGAAGCTTAAAAATAATATAATTTCAAACAAAAGGTAGTGCTGTAATTTAATACACATTTTATTTAAATGAAAGCCAACTTTGTTGTAACTTGTTAAGATGTCGATCTAAAACCTAGTAATCTTAAAAATGTTAAACAAGAGCAACTTTGTGTAATTAGCGTAATTTTTTAAATAATTAAAAAAAGAAGAAATTAGAGAACTATATATCTAGAAAGAGAAATAAGATAATATACTTTCTTTGACTTTAATGTCTTGTAAATTTGATATATTACTCATCGATTATTTAGCGGACTATTAAAAACTGATGATAAGATAAATTTTTAATAGCTTTTAAATGATTTTTAATATATAAAAAGGAAACCAACTTTTTATAATTAGACGTTTTCAAACGACTGAAGATTCTCCTTCAAATAGCATTACTCAAAATATATCACTTTATCTCCTAGTCTAGGCAAATATTTAAAAAAATATTATTTTAACTGAAGCTTGCGCCAGGAAAAACTTTAATTCTAAGAAAAATTGAAGTTGGGCTTATACTTCTCATAAAATTAATTGCATTGTTCTTCTATTCAGAATACAAAGTGCAAACAAGACTGAGGATAAACCTTGCTAAATCACTTCATTAACTCAAGACGCTGGCTTTATGCATCAGACATATTCAACTTATCTAAAGTTGTATAAGATAAAAGAAGCAATAATTTTTAACATTTAGTTTTATTAATATTAAATATTTTTTGATTTTTGCCATCATTTTTGCAAGCAACATATTGTAGTTGAAGTTATCTCATGCAGTAATATAGGGTATTTATTCCATTTGTGTATGAAATGATATATTTATTTTGATGTTTAATAAAATATGAATGTTATTTATATATTAAACAATGTTTTTTTATTGTTGATTAGGTAAAAAATATCAACGTATTTAGTTATACATTTTTTTTATAAAATGAGTTTATAGCTATTTTGGCGTGCGACATCGTCAGAACTATGAATAAACTTACATATACTCAGCTGTATATACTGCCCTAGAAGAGATACACAATACATCTTGTTATTTGCTCTAGCATCCTAATTTATATTACATACTATAACATTTATCAAACATGACTTTAGTGTTTCTAAGAACGATAATTAGTATGAGGTTATTCAAAGTAAATTAGTTAAAATTAATCTGGTATTTATTATTAGTTTTAGTAACGGAGATGGATTGATGATTGTTTGTTCATTTAAGATGTCGTTGTCTTTATTATGCCTGTTAATTTCTAATTGCTCTAATGCATTAAGTTTTTGACCTTTATTACAGAGATGTAAATAAATTGGCGTTGAATTAAATTTAATTCTGTAATAAAATGAAAGAGCCGTCTGCGTGGTCGAGTGGTAAACATCGTTGGCTACCGTTACGGAGGGCACGGATTCGAATCCCAGTGCGGGCAGTTTTATAAATTGATTTTTTAATCGATTTATGAATTGCTGTTCAAAGGCATGGATGTATGTGATGTCTTGAATTCCCTTCTCCCGCTCATCCTATCCTATAAACGGGGCGTATCGAGAGCGATTAGTTAACCACTAGTCCTGTCCTAGCCCTATCCTTCTATTTCTAATCTCTTTGGAAAAAGAGAGGTTGAGCAACTGAGTAACACGCGGTTCTCGTAGAAACATTTCTGTTGAGATAAACTCCATTAGGAGTACATATGCTCCATATTGGGAGCGGATATGGTAAAAAAAATGGTGTGCAAATGTTTTGTGAATTTAACTAAAGTTATATTAAAAATTGTATAAATTCTACATTAAAATAATGTGCGTCAAATTTCATGATTTAAACTCATCATAAATCTTGAGGTAGATTTTTATAGCGAGCAGTATATGTTTGCATAATGTTTTTTAGTCATCCATCGATTATGATCTTGTAATGTCATATATAATAAACAGTTATTTGTCTTTAGCCAGCGTAGTAATGAAATGTGTGATTTCTGGAACTGAACGTTCATTTAAATAATATAACATGCAGCAAAGCCAACAAGGTTAAATAAACGTTCATAATAATTATGAAACGTTAGTTCTCAAACTTATTACATGACGTCAAAACTGTATGCGGATAGATCTACCTCTTACTCTGAGGTTATTATTGAAAACCACTGGAATAGATCTGGTCGCCTTGGCAACCTTTGCCAAGATAGAGTCTTCAATCCATAGAGTTATGAGTTGTATAAATGAGATGGTTTAAAGAGAATTCATTTAACGTGAGTTATGGCTCATTGTGTAATATTTTTTAAATATTTTTGCAAGGTACATTGTTTGTACATATCCGTTCCTAGCATGCAATATTTTGACTCTAAGTAACGTGTTTAACTTTTCCGGTTCTAAGCTCAAGAAATGCTACCCCAATACCCACATTGTCTTAAATATCTATTATAATATGGGTGATACAATGTTTATAATTAAGGTATTCTTATATAATAGTTTTTTGGACCTTTTGTAGTTTATATAAATACGCGATAACGCGATAATGTGATAACGAGATAAGCGCCCGCTTATCAGCGATCGTTCGTAAGATAACTGGGCTGAACGCATCAGTTGCAAATTCATATTTGAGCTGGAATGACGTCTTTTTTACGCGCAACTTAAAATATGATTATTTATTAAAAAAACACGGATTTTTATAAAAAAATGTATGAGGAATGATGCAGAGAGATATTTTAAAGCCCTTAGACTATTTTTTTTTTGAAATTCATAAGAATAAGGCCAATAATGAGGAAACCACTGGGGTCCCTAAACGACCCCCATCGGCAGAGAAGTATTTTTCTAGTCTCCGAGCCGCGAGAGTTAACACGATAATGAAATGTTAAGCGGTTCCTATACTATTCTAGTATGATACCAAATACGGATAGAAAAATACGTTCGGTAGAGATTTTTGATCTTTTTCTTTACATATAATTTTTCTGTATTTTATGGTAATTTTTCAATTGATTTATAAATCATAGTTTTATTTTATGATTGCACGATTATAAGCTTATGTTTCTGTGTAAATAATTTATGGAAACATGTAAGTAAATAATTCATATAATATTACTTTCAACTATATTTATAATCTGTGAATAAAACTGTATCAGGCAAAACTAACTGTGGGCATTCCCATAAGCTTATCCTTTTCGCCAACAATGGCTCTAAACTCAATGATACATTTATTTCTTATATAAACACGAAACATTCATTTACTAAGCGTCAGTTCATGTTTATCCGTGCACTTGATCGCCTGAAGATGCCGAAAGGCGAAACCCAGGTCGTTAGTGACAAAATCTATGAGAATGTACATAGTTTGAATGATTCAAATTTAAGGCTGGTTTCGCTCATGACGAACATTTTAAACTGATAAGCGAATTTTACAGTGTTATACAAATCAAAATGAATTTTTAAAATTTAATTTTGATAACACTCTAAAACTGTATTCTTTTATCAGTTAGTAATCCTCGTCATGAGCGAAACTGGTTCTGATATTTTTAAGTAAACGTAAAATTATTACAAATGTTTTTTTTTCATTTTTTGAGAACGATAAATGCGTTAAAAATAAAATCTATGATAAATGCTTCTATTTTTGCTCTGTTTGTTTTGAATTTTGGCATTCGAAACTGGTAACAAAAGATATAGAAGGATTGAAAGTAAAAAAAAAATCTTACTTAGTATTTGTTTGTATAATTTCTCTAATTAAAAAATAATTACTGTTGTATTTTTCATAGCAAACGTAATAATCTAGATGTGTGGTTTTTGTGATGAAAAATATTTCTTTCGTAAAAACTATTTGTTTTATTGAAATGGCATCGTTCAGCTACAAGTAATTGTTCCGTTTAATATAGAATATCTTTTAATGAATTTCAAGTCAGTATTGCAGATGTGCTTTTGAGTTTGCAAGTAAGTACATAATAATAAATGATTGCGAGGCAGTGAGTATTTCTCGATTCTAAAATTTAGAACTCGACAATATTATTTGCAATTTACCGAATTTAGAAATTCCGCCAAGTGAGACATCGGTTGATAATTAATCATCCGTTTTCCAAACCTGTCACAATTTTACTCCTCTGAGATTTCTTATTAAATACACAAGTACTTTTTAGGCACGCTGTTCAAAATGAAATTTATAATTAAAATTGAGTCTTTGTGTCATTTGTAAGGCTTAAATTTATTTGATAAATCTACTATTATAATATATGTATATATATACATTACTTACAATCAAGACATTCAAAGGAATTTAAGACTCGGGCATAAAGATGTTTTTGTGGTTGCTCACCTCAAAAATTGAAACTATTGGAATGAAAATATTAAATTTTACTGTTCGTTTAGTGGTTTTAATAGTATTTTATAGCAAAATCTTATATAATCTATATATTAATAGCCGATAATGTTGGCTGGCTGGCGGCTGTCAGAGTGAATGTAGGTCCGAGATTTCGCCTTTTTTTCTTTTCCGATTTTCATTAGTATTCATGTACGGCCTGGAGGCGCTTCTGCACCCCCTGCACCAGCTTCTTAGTATGGTGTGGGCGCAAGAGCGCTGTCCGAGGGACTGGGTTAATGGCGAGGTAGTCACAATCCACAAAAAAGGTGACCCACTGTGCTGTGACAATTACCGTGGCATAACGCTGCTCAGCGTGCCTGGTAAGGTTCTGGCACATATAGTATTGGCGAGAATAAGGATTCCAATTATGAATATCCTCAGGGAAAATCAGGCCGGGTTCTTACCTGGCCGATCCTGCGCGGACCAAATACACAATCTTAGGTGCCTTCTTCAGCAAAGCAACGAATACAACAGCTCGCTGGCATGTTGCTTTGTAGACTACGAGAAGGCCTTTGATAGTCCGCACCGGTCCTCTATATGGAACATATTAAAATTGTACGGAATCCCAACCAAGATTGTTGCCATCATCAAATGCTTGCACGAGGGGAGCGAATGCTGCATAAGAATCGGTGATATAACCACTGAATGGTTTGGGGTCTCAACCGGGGTCAGACAAGGCTGCGTCTTAGCTCCGTTCCTGTTCATTATAATCTTCGACTTCATTCTGAGGAAGTCAATTCCACCTGACCGAGGTGTGACCGTTGCCCCCAATCTAAAGCTATGCGACCTCGAGTATGCAGACGACGCTGTTATATTTGACAAATCTGTCGAGGGTATTCAAGATACAATGGATAAACTGCAGAGCAACTCGTATCGCATCGGTCTTAAAATCAATGCGAGTAAAACCAATGTACTCTGCAACAGTGCCTGTCCGGACCCACACTACCCTTTGACGAGCGCCGGTCAAAACATCGAAAGAGTCGACGGTTTCAGGTACTTGGGGGTACACATCACGGGGGATGGCAATCCGTGTAAAGAGCTCGCGATCCGATTAGGGATAGCTGGAGCAACCTTTAACTCAATGCGGAAAGTCTGGGATTCACGGCTGTACTCGGTCAGAACCAAGTGCCTCCTGTTCAACGCATGTATCTTGACAGTGCTGCTTTACGGTTGCGAATCATGGCACCTTACGAAAGCGCAGAGTAACCGTATACTGTGTTTCGAAAACAGATGCCTGCGGCGAATGCTTGGAGTGAAATGGTCTGACTTTGTCAGGAATACGGAGATTAGAGAGCGGACTAACCAGCCTCTAATTACGTCCAAAATAAAGAAGCGGCGGTGGTCCTGGCTTGGACACGTGTTAAGGATGCCTCAAGAGAGCCTGAACCCTGCCTGTCTGTTCTTCCAACCGGATGGATACCGGCGTCGTGGAAGGCCACTGATGACCATTCTCAGGATGTACTCAGCGGAGTTGCGGGACGCTGGGATGACCTGGGAGGAAGCAAGGAGACTGGCTGGAGATAGAGAGTCATGGAGGAACTTCGTGGTGACCATATGCTCCGCATAGGGAGCGGATATGGAATATATATGTATATTCATGATGACGCCTAGAAAGATGGTAAAGTTAAATACTGCAGGGCTGTCGATATATGTCCCGGAGTCTTCTTCTTCTTCTCCGAAATATATTTGTTTGCATACTTGAAACATTTGAATTATTCTAAAAAATATGAAATTTAAATACTGCAGAGCTGTCAATATATGTCCCGGGGTCTTCTTCTTCTTCTTCTCCGAAATATATTTGTTTGGATGCTTGAAATATTTGGATTATTCTAGAAAATATTAAAATATAAATACTGCAGGGCTGTCTATATATGTCCCAGAGTCTTCTTCTTCTTATCCGAAATATACTTATTTTGATACTTGAAACATTTAAATTATTCTAGGTAACTTTAAAACAATCAAAATCACAAGTATTAAAGTATGTTAATAACCAATGTTTCCACAGAATTTTAAGTAATATAAACATGACATATTATTGATATTATTTATACACTTATTATTATATTTATTCTGTATAATTAATTGAGACTAGATAATCAGTTTCAATTGAATATTGAATAATGATTAGCTAGAATAATATCAGTAGAAAATGAAAGCTATCAAATTCAAATTTTATATCAACAATAAATTTGTATGAAGTTACCGTCGAATCCATCGATTATTTTTTTTAGAAAACACTTTCATTTTATACAACTGTTAACTAATAAATGAAAAATAGTTGAACAGGTTGTTTTTGTCATACTAATAAATTCTGGCTTTTTGATTGATTCTATTCAATGTGGAACGACGACTCAAAGAAGAAGTTAAGCCAATCTACTAAATAAGCGTTTGAATATGACGCTAGCTTTATTAAAGCGGATATTCGTTTATATCAAACGGTTTACGTAATAGTAATTTCAGTCGTCGTAAAAGGCTATTTTAGGCCGGTTGCAATGTTATTATATTACACATATACAAGTGAACAGTCGCAATGAACAATGTAGTAACGTATTCTTTAGCCATTTTGAACTAACAATACGTTCAGTCTGCACATATTATTCTATAATACGGATTAATGGTGATAGTTTGTTGAGTTCAATTTTACGCGATTTTTTTAATTGTACCGTTTTTTTGTTAACACCATTATATCTTCCAAAATTGTTATTGCAATAAGTGATGACCCTGCTTCCAAATCAAAGTACATAAACACTTTGAATTCGTTAACAAAACAATTCGGAGGAATATTAATATTCGAGATAAATTTGGCAAGTTCAATATAAATTAAATATGATTACTTTGTTATTCCTTAGGTTGTGTAAAAATCTGTGACGCGTGTTTCATCTCTTTAAGAAGAGTCTTCAGACAAATAATGGTAAGGTTATTACGAAAAAAATAAAACTGAATTTCAATTGTTAACTTATAAATTACAAAATTAGGTTGCAGTTTTTTCCTTACTTTGTTGTGCTTCTTATTGTACACTCCCTACTCTTTTTTACTCGGTATCTACCAGAGGGTAGCCGGTAAATTGCTCGAATGGAAATTGCTCGAATTACAAATTATTCGAATTGCTTGGTTATTTAAACGATTTTTCACGACTTTTTCTACGAATTTCATTTTTATCTCGTGCGACACTTGTTTAGAGAGTGAAATATAAAAATAATTTTCGTAAGTATTTATTTTAACCGTGTTCGCTCCAAATGCGGAACATATGATCTTTTAATGGAGTTTATCTCAACAGAAGTGTTTCTACGAGAACTGCTTATTAATTAGTTACTCAAACTGTTTCTATATATTTCCAGAACACATAGAAGACTAGGGCTAAGACAGAACAAACGGACAAAAAAAACGGAAACAAATTGATTATCTTGTTATTCGAGCAATTTCCATTCGAGCAATTTACCGGGAACCCTACCAGGGCATCCAATCCCGGGATTCAGGATCCCGTTCAATTTTCTGATCCCGAAATCCCGGGATTTCGGGATGGAGAAATTTTGAGTAAATCCCGAAAAGTGGAACGAAATTGGCAAATTGTGGATGTCAACTTCCTTGGTGAGCTAAAAAAAAAAAAAAAGAAATACAGTAATAAAGTAATACTGTCTTTTTTGGTTGAATTTATTTTAGTGTTAGAAAATCTGTTATCCACTTTTGTGTTTTTTGTTTGTGTCTGAAAACCGTGTTTGAACAAATATTTCGTGTAAAAATACAGCATTCGTTATTTCTAGTGGAAATTATTAATTCAAAACTGTGTTCAAAAGAACTAAAGAAAAAGAGAAAAAAAAGAGGCTGTACTTTTGAGTTTTACATTTTTTTTTAAGATTTCGACTAAAGATGTTTGGTGGAATCGCAATATTAAATTTGAATCGCTTAAATTATATACACTCACACAAGTTTTGTCATTAACAAAGTGCATTTGAACGCCTGAAGATGCCGAAAGGCAAATCCCGGGACATTAGTGACAAAATTTGTGTGAATTTACATAATTTGAACTATTCAAATTTTTATCAATTTTATTATTGCTTTGAAATAAAGTATAACGCAAATTACCTTGTTTTTCTTTTTGGTCGAAATTGTACGTTCGTATTACACGCAATAATATCAGTTTGCGTGGACATTCCAGGGTACGGAATGAGTGCATTTTAATTGGTTACCGTCATTTAGTCAAATGGGTGACCATTAGCTTTTGGTAACAGCCGTTAAGGGACTTCCCGTATTGCAACATTAAATTATTAATTAATTCCCTTAAGCATTGTTTAGCAATATTTGATATGGAAATGTTACAATCGAGACACATTTAACATTTGAAACAAAACTAAGCACAGAGTCGTGTTTTTTTGCGTTTAATACCTCAAAGCTAGGTGGATTGATTAAATGAACAGACTGTATTTCAGTTATACTATTAATTATTTTATTAGTTAAGTTGATAGCTATTTTGGCTCGACGCTTTCATCAGAACTATACTTATATTAAATTTACCTGAACTATACTTATTGCCTGAGAAGAGATACATAATACATATTCTCAGTTGTTAAATATTCTAACATCCTAAACCAGGCGTGGGGAACCTGCAGCCTTTTGACTACTCTAGTGCAGCCTTCTAGCCAATTCATTAATTCTGTAAATTTGTGCAAATTCGTAAATTCCTGACATAATCTGACCGTAAATTCCTGTTTCCGACCAAATATTCCCTAGTCAATGTTTACTGCGGCCTTATGTCGATTAGAAAAAATAATGCGGCCTTTGGAGAAAAAAAGGTTCCCCATCCCTGTCATAAACTTTTATTGAAAACCAAGTATTTTATATATAGATTGACTCTGACCAATCATGTTCGTCGTGAAGCAGTCAACGTTGATGACTTTAGTGACAGATTTTTTCAGTACAAACATTTTTTTTTCAATTTCCATCCCTGCCACCCATTCAATCCTAAAATTAAGGAGCGTAGCGATGAAATTTAGCTAACCACTAGTCCTGCCTACCTCTATTCTCCCATCCATACTTTTTTCGAAAAAAAGAGGTTGAACATCAAAGTAACAAATACCCTTGTAGAAAATCTTCAGTTGAGGTTCTTCCATTAGTAGGTCATATGCTCCACATTGGGATCGGACATGTATTAAAGTAGATGTAATAATTTCTATTTTATTATTGATATTTCGTTTGATAGTATAATATTGTTAATACAATTCAATGTTTAATTAAATTAATTATTTTTTGTTTGTTGCAGGAATTCTCAAAATCAGTCAAAAAATTGAACAATAAAAAAGGTTCTGAGTGCTATTTATTAAATATGTGAAAAAAGCTAAATTTTTAAAGTAACCATTTAAATTGTTATCAGTTTTAAAATTTTGAAACGATTCTTATTTCAATTTAGCAATGTTTCAAACAATGCAATCAGCAATTGACAGTATTTGACGCACTATTATGCTGAAAAGAGACCAAAATGTACTCAAGTTGATTATGTCGGATGTGGTATTAGAAAGTGAAATAAGTGACACAGGACGAACAACGACAAGATGACTTCTGCCTGGAGGTTCGGGGGAAACGTGAGCTTTGGGAGAAGAATCGTCCTCATCTTCATGGTGTTCAGGATCGCAGTGGACGTCAGAGCTGATAACTTGGGTTAGTCATATCGTTTACCTGAGA
The DNA here is from genome assembly GCA_031772345.1 of Himalopsyche anomala. Classification (NCBI taxonomy): domain Eukaryota; kingdom Metazoa; phylum Arthropoda; class Insecta; order Trichoptera; family Rhyacophilidae; genus Himalopsyche; species Himalopsyche anomala. The sequence continues at coordinate 7,214,366 of CM062840.1, forward strand.
GTATAATCTGTTGTCTTTTTCTTTTAGACTTTTCTTAACCGCTTATTCGAATTGTTGAATTATTTAAATTTTTTCACTACTCCGACTCCGACCTCACAGCCCTGCTTCTAGCTTATCTGGTATAGGTCGACCCCTCTACCCAGTGACGTACCTAGGCTATGTGCCGCCCTTAGGCAGAGCCCTGAAATAGCGCTTTTTTATTATTATTTCCTATTGTTCAAGGAATACATATAAAAATATAGCAGTTCGAATCCTCTCTCACCTACGTACTCAAACAAATGTTTTATCACTTATTTCGTTTTGCTTCGAGATGATTCATAATATACATATGTGTACCTTATTCACAAAGATCCTCACGAATAAATTTGATCAAAAAGCCCATATTGTTGTTATAAACATAACTATTACCTTCACTACACATCATAAAAAATAATGTAAATTTAAAATGCACTTACATATTATAAGTATCGATTTTTTATTTGGTATTCTGTTTATCAAATACATAAATTAAGGCACCGTATTTAATTTTTACCAAATTCGAGTCAAAAATATTAAGTCATTTAAAAAAATCTGTGATCATTTGCCGCTCACTAGGACTTGCCGCCCCTAGGCAACTGCCTACTCGCCTATACCCTCGGGACGTCCCTGCCTCTACCCTTTCAACACGGTGCTGCGAACCTCCTCCGTAAATCATGTTCTTATAATTGTCCCCAAAAAGCCAGTATGTGATAGTGTTTATACGAACTATTAAATCTCACCATCATTCTGGATGCTAAAATCACAGGAGGCTTTCTTTAGACGCAATCAATTTCCTGGTCCTGTTTTTAAAATAACCAAAGCTGAATTTTAAATATTATATTGTGGGTCTTAGAGAATATATGATATTTTATTATGGAGTAATCCACCACTTGCCGCCGTTGTGGTCGAGTGGTCAACGTTGTTGGCTTCGGCTACGGAGGGCCCGGGTTCAAATCCCGGTACGGAGAGTTTTATAAATTTATTTTTCAATCGATTTATGAATTTCTGTTCAAAGGCATGGTTGTGTGTGATCTCTTGAATTCCCTCCTCTCACCCATCCTATCCTATGAACGGGGGCGTATCGAGAGCGATTAGCTTACCACTGATCCGTTCCTAGCCCTATCCTTCTATCCCTACTCTCTTTGGAAAAAGAGAAGTTGAGCAACTGAGTAACAAGCAGTTCTCGTAGAAAAACACTTCTGTTGAGATAAACTCCATTAGGAGTCCATATGCTCCACATTGGGAGCAGACATGATTGAAAAAAAAATCCACCATTAAGCCTATCGGATGCCTTGATTCTTAAGAACAAACGACGGAAGATTTCCTCAAGACGATAAGAAAGACCATTAGATTAATCTGTTGATGCCAACCAATAAGCCGCCTTGGTTGTGGATAACGTGGAATGAACGGAAACCTCTGGAGACCTTTATGTCAATTCTTTATATTTGTACAAAACCCTAAGGATGTTTAACAGATGTTCTTAGCAAATAATATCATACAATCATATATTTCGGTGGGTACAGCGTGACGAATTAGGACGACTTATCAGTCTATGTATAAACTTTTTCGTAGTAGATGTAATCTCATAATTTTTTGCAAATATCTTTAACGCAACAAAACAAAATTAACTTTCTCGCGAATGATAATTCATTTTCTTTGTTTTAAATTTTCTGAGTTTTTATTGAAAGTTTTCAAAAAAACACCTGCGAACTACCCAAATATCATTGAAATTTATAGTTGAAAAAACTATTCGAAAACATCTACGATATTTTCTTTTATGCTTTGCTTTTTTTGATATTGTTACAAAAGGTTCAGTTGAAAACATTTCTCTTTCTTAATAAAATAAGACAAAGATTATGTGATACGTACAATAAATGATCTGATAGTTTTTATTTTTTATACTCTGACACTCAAAAAATTAGCTGGTGATCTCTCTTATCAATTTTGAAAATTATCCTTTCTGAGGCATTGATGCTTCTTCGTTTTTTTTCATACCATGTATTTTATTATAAAACCATTACGTCAAACATTTTTTTTCGATTATTGCTAGGCTTAGTTGTTATCATTAACCATTTGAGTGCTGAGCCATTTTTAATACGTTATTTAAGTTTGCTGAATAAAAAGTGGTGAAAAGGATACTTTTTATAAAATTTGTATTCAACTCAGTTTTTGACGGGTTTTATTAAAAATTTCACACCCAAATAGATATTTAAATGTTTTTATAAAAAAAACCTTCCATAAGACATTTCTTCGAAGAAATTAATAAAAAGTCCAGAACTGAATATAAGTTTTTCTAGGAAGTAAAAACTAACTTTGAATTAAAAAATCTCACTGTTATCATTTTTTAACATTTTTCTGACACTATTTAATACATTATATAAATGTCTACCTATCATAAAGAAAAAAAGATATCTTGTGTAAGAGGTACATTTTTATAAAACAAATTCTTATATATTTGTACATAGATCGATTGATGAAGTAAATTTTAAGCGTGTCATTTTCTTATTGGTAGAATTTCATTTATAAATGATATAACTGATGAAGACCATTCTTTCAAATATATTGCTTATAATTTTCTTCAAAAACTTCAATGTTCAACGCTTGTCAAGATATTTAATCTGGGTAATCGCAAGCGACGCGATGGCGCTGCCCGCACTTTTGGCGAAAATTTTAAAGAGTGCCATCTCGCTCCTCAGCACTCTAATGGTTAAGTAGTTGTAAAAAGTATTTTGCTTTGATACTATTTTATTTCCTATTAAAGTAATAATAATTGTAATAAAAAATCAAGTAAAATATAATATGGATTGTTTAATATACATGTATATGTACATAATTTTTGACCAGTCTATCTATTGAAATATTTTTTTTGTAATCGTAATTAATTTAAAAAAAGAAACGTTACATACCTGTTGAGTGTAATATGTTATAACTCATAAAAATCATATGACCCTTTTAATAGGTCCATGTCTATTACTTTCCGAAGTAATCGAGAAAGTCATTTTAAATATTACCGATGTTGAAATAGCACTTTAGATCAAAAAAATAATTTAAAAAGTGCTTGCATGTTAAACGAATAACACATTCCTATGTTATGTAGATATATATAAAAGAAGAGTGAAAAACAATACCATATTCATTTCACGAAAGAGGAAATACGTGAATTTTATTACTTTCAAGCCTAACAAAAACCATTTTTGTAACAAAAAGAAATATTCGCTTTCTTTTTATTCACCAACTTTTATGTTTTAGTAACTAAGGTTAAAAAATTTAACCGTTGTCACATCGGAGCATGATAAATGCTGTAAACTATAAATGGAACAATTTATCTCTTAAAATTCAAGAAATTAACTGGAATAAACACTCAAACGATCGGTAAGAAAGCTTCATACACTTTTGCCAAAAAAACTGAGTTATAGTTTATGATCGTGTGCCATAAAGTACAGGGAAAGTTTTCAATAGTTTACGGTGAAAACCTTCATATTTTATCAATTGAAATATTCAGTTTTCGCTCAGTTTAATAATACCAAAGCTCTTCCTGGAAGATCGTTGTAGAAAACAAATTTTTATAATAAATACTTAAACCGTAATAAATATTTCGTGCTATATACGTATTTTTACATGCGATGTTATTTTTATAGTTATATCTCTTGTGTTTTTTGTCTAGATTTAAATGCCGTATACTTTGATCAATATAAGTTGAGGTAAACTTTCATTCAATGCACAGGTTATGCTTACGAAATAAATGATTTGAGTGCCGTGTTTGATTATTTGTATCAGTAATTCATTTGATTTAATTATATATTTCGAGTAATTTGAATTATTATTTTCACCAAGACTATCGATTGCAGGACTTTGCTAGGCACGCTGTGAATAAGAGAGCTGACTAACCAGCACATTGATACGTCGAAAATATATTTAAAAAACGACAGTTGACCTGGCTTGGATATTTGCTGTTGATGCTCCAAGATAGCCTGAATCCTGTCTTTTCTTTTTCCAAGCTTGTGGATCCCACCGTCATGAAAAGCCATTGACGACCAACCATAGTATGTAGTCGGTGGACATACAGAACGGCAAAGAGACTGTCGTGAAAGTCTTGAAAGAACCTTGTCTTTGTTGGAACCTTGTTGGAAGTCTTGGAAGAACCATTTGCTCTGAATAAGTAACGAATATGTTTAAAAAATACATTCTTTTTAGTTGTTATGAAAATAAATAGGAACAATGCGACTTTGGCATAGTCTGAGTTCATAGCATTGCTTGCATCAAGTCTTTTGAGTGAATGTTGATATGTGACATGGCAATCTGGTTAAGTATGCAAGTTTCGTAAAAGTTAAGCGTAAAAGTGTAAAAGTATACTATAGTAATAAACTCTGACAAAATTTCAAATATTTTAGTGGATTGTTTATGTGTTGATGATTTTTGAAATAAAAATATTTCAACACTTAATATTTATGAAAATACCGCAATATCCGCAAAGCATTGTTTAGGAAGCCGCGTGTTGTCAAAACATTTCGTCTTCCGAGTGGCTTGCCAAACTTGTGCCATCTGTTCGCATCTTAAAATAGTTTTGTATGAGTGTGAATAAAAATGTGTTTGCTTACACGAGATGCAATATTGCATGAAAAGTTCATCAATTACGAAATCATTGCTTTGTTATATATCTCAACTGTAGCTAACTTTTTACATGGCGGATCATCAAACTCAAAATTTTAAATTCCTCGAACCACAAACATGTTTTTTTTGTTAATCTCACAAATATGTATATCATAATATCCAGAATGTTTTTTCTAATAGAATGGTAATTCAAGTTGTTTAATTATAAGATATTGATTAGTATATTATTTGTTGCTGCGTGTTCACCTAACCTTAACTCCAATGACTTCGCGAGCCACCAAAACTTTAGTTGTCCGCAACTGATGTACAGTGTCTAGCTGATCTTTAACGTTTATAACTTGCAATATAATATTATTATATTATTAAGATGTCTTGTTTGACTTTACAGATTTAATGAAAATTGAGTATATTGTGTTTTCTCCTACCTTCAAATTGATGAAATTCAATATCATTGTAATACAACCAACTTTGGCTCTTTGAGAGATAAACGATTCACTTTCATTTATTTCAGATTTTTTTTCCTCATGACACATCTCAAGAACGTTGTGCCTATTTATTTACATATTCAACCAAACTTTTTTAAGGTCTTCCACTGTCCCTCTGGTTGGTTGCAAAAAAGCTTATTGTTTGACCATATTTGTTTTCAATGTCAAATATATGGATTCCTTATCAAGTTTATTTGAAAACTCGTTCTGCTAATATAACTGCTTGTTCACAAGTTTCTTATTCCCCCCATTTTTATTACTCTCCATTTTTAGGATTGATTAATTGGAAAGAAGTTTCAAACATTACATATATCCAGTAGCAGCTCGTCTATACACACTGCAGAACTGCAATACCGCCAAGAAAATTGAAAAAATGTAATATTATGTATGTACATAAATATCCACATTATTTAAGCGTGTATTAAGCTTGCCCGTCCACCGATACATCCAATAGTTATCATACATTGCGGAGAAAGCGACACACACGGACATTTTTTGCACTACCGTTTTCGATGGAATGATGAATGAGGCGCGGGGCCCTGCCTTAAGGCTTAAACTCTTGGCAATCATAGAGAACGAAAGCGACATTTTCTGAATTTATCGACTACATTGATTAAATGATGACAATATTATTAAAATTCACTTTTGAAACCAATTTATGCAAAGTTCTTGAGGAAATAAGAAAATTTATTAAAATTATGATTACAATTTCTATGACTACTACTTTTAACATTTTTAAAAAACACAAGAGAATGAATTTTACAATAAAATAAAAATACATATTAAGTATAATTTTTAATATTAAAAATAAAATATAACACAAATGTACATTTTTTTATTTTTAATCTACCGCACCATCACCAAATACTTTATCCACGAGCCGCCACTGCATATATCTATACTTTTAAACAAAAATCGATTGATGAGACGGTCCGTTCTGGTATTTAAGCCCGAGAGCAGTGAAATCTAAACCAATGACACCATGCACTCTACCATAAACTCGACTGTTAGTACATAGGATATTCTCCGTCATTTTTAACAGCATGTGTTGGGTTGGGTAGTCATTCCACTAGTCAAGAAAAATATTTGAATTGGTTGTGTCGTCGTGTGGACATCTATTTATTAAAAAATAAAACAGTCTCGGTGACGCATCAGTTGCATGCTGCCAAGGCATCAGAATGCAAAAGCACCAACCCCAAATAGTATGTTTTTTGTTTTTTTGTCATTTTTTCAGTCAGCACATTAAAAAATGAGGATTCTCTAAAGGAAAGCTTCTTCTTTAAGTGGGGATGGTTTATATTTAGATTCTTTGCTATACAAACGACAAGTGAGAAGCAAACATTCAAAAAGTGATTTGTCACACAAATACAGTGCTTGGAAATTGCTTGAATATGTCAACTTTATGATTTAATTTTTATAACAAAAAACCTTTTTTTGACACTTATTGTGTTGTTTCCATTCATAGATTGTATTATGTACTATCAGAACTGATATTAAACGGCGTTTTTCAAAATTTGTGACATCACTTCTTCAAAATCTAAGATTCTATTTTTATTGACAAACCAGTTCTCTGTTGTTATTGAAAGTAAAAAAGTTGTTCTTGATTGTCTCAACACCACCTGTTATGTTAATGTAACCGCTGTCTCACAGCTGCTTACATAAAGCAATACAAATAATAATAAAAAAAATTTAACCCACATATTCTTAGTCTGATACATAGCTGCCCTAAACCAATCTTTTAACTGTGCTCTATTGCAGCGGTCAACAAAGTGGTGATCCGTGAGACAATTTCGGTGGTCCGCAGATAAATGTGGAACCATCTTTAATTTAATTTGTTTACAATTTGTTATTATCAAAACTTTAATAAGAGTTAAAAATAATTGTACTTGTGGATTGGATGGTCTTCACTGGTACAATAGAACTTGATTTTTGATTTTGTTGACAATATAACAAAACATATATATTAAATATATATTTTTTATATTTTAAATTACAACCATCCGTTCACATAATATTTTATTTTAATTCAAAAATAAAATATTGTAGTTAAACAAAGTCTATTGAGAGCTACACTATATTTTCAAATCATATAATCGAAAATTCATTTAATTCTAAGCCCTTTAATAATTTGGTTGCAATCAATCTTTTTTTTATGAACTACATAGGTGCATTTTACGCCTTCTTTGACAACTTTTTCCATGTAAACCTTTTACTTAAGGACTTTGACTTTGGACTTAAAATTATGTTATTGGTAGTCTGTGAGATTCTAAAATTTGCCGACCGCTGCTCTATTGTGATTAAAAAAAGATAATGATAAAAAAGTAAAAGAAATTTACAATAGTGTTTTTTTTTGACTACCCATGGTAAAATTTTCTTATCAAGTAGTATGCTTTCGTTTGAAGACCTCCATGCTAGACATTTAAAATATTGGTGGCATCAAAAATCCTGAAGTTAATCTTTTTCTGAAGAAAGTGCTTATGCGACTTGCTTATAAATTGTCTTCATTAAAATACTTAATATTGGAATATTTTAAAAAGGGGGGGGGGAGGTTTAAATTTCCCCAGATTGGGTGCGAAAATGAATTTGAAAAGTTTAGACGTGTCAATAAAATATGTCGTTATAAGATCTCTCTCATCGCCGTACCCAGTTAAATTTAACGAGGCGTTCTTTTACTATGTGTCACTTATTTAAAATAAATTCTTGCTGGTAATTTGTTGACGTGAACGTAAAAAAAAAATAGTAATATCGACAGCAACATTGTCATCCTGACTGGCAGTCAGCTGTAGTAGGGCGGCCATTTTAGGCTTGGAACCGTGTTCCCAACTCGTGGGCCTATTTAAATTTAGAACGCGAATCGTCGCTGTGTTGTTTGTTTGTTGTGAGGGCAAAATAGAATTGCGGCGAAGCACCAGCTCACGTACAACACTTATTTCCAGTCATGCAAAACCTAGCATGTAAAAATATAAGGACTAAGTAAGAATAAACGAAATAACTAAACAAGTTCTTTGTAGTATGTATCTCATTTCCAACAACTGAAGAAAAACCTAAATAAATTGATTTATGAATTTCTGTTCGAATGCATGGATGTATGTGAAGTATTGAATACCCTTTTCTCATCCATTCTATCCTTAAAATGGGGAGTAGTTAGAGCGATTAGCAACCACTAGTTATGTCCTAACTCAATCCGTTTATCCCTACTCTCTCCTAAAAAATAGAAGGTGAGTGAATGAATAATAAGCAGTTGTCGTATAAACCATTCTGTTGAGATTAAGAACTCCCATGCTATTTATTGGGAGTTTATTTAGTATTTTTTTAAGAATCCTTCATTAACCGTTTGAATACCGCGCAAATAAATCATTAATATGTCCCAAAGATACTGCGTGTTTTTGAGAAAAATAATTTTGCCTAATATACACTCGAATTCGATATTTTAAAAACCTATATTGACTTAGTATAGATGGAACTACACATATTTATCAAAATATTAATTATATTCTATTAGAATATAATTAATTTGATTTTTTAAATGTCTTGGACATCCGTGTTCATTTGCATATGTTCCGGACACTCATGTCCGCTTGGTATTAAAGTGGTTAATCACGCGGCGAAAGTTTGAGCCGAACCTTTATCTTCTCTTGTACTACCTTCTTCGTCCTCTCATCACCGCTGTTTTCAAAAAGTAGATTCTTAACAATGCCACAATTTTTAGTAATTATTAATTTTCAAGTTTTGCTCAGCAAGATATTCTGATCATGCAATAAAGATTGATAAATTTCTATAATTTTGGTCTCATAAGAGAAAAGTCATCTTCAATAATTAAAACATCTGACTTTCATGACAAAACTTATTTTTAAGATGCTCTTCTAACAGTAAATATTCACGCACACAATTCGCCGAGCGCGCGCACATGCATTATAAAAGAGCGCACAAAAGTTACACCAGCTATACCACCATCAGAATAAATAAATTGACATTTTATAGTGTTGTTAAATATTGTCATTATAAAAAATTAGTCATTTCGTTAAGTAGGTCTAAGTACCGTTGTATGGCGCACAATTTTTTAAATTTCTTTTCAAAGTTGCACAGCCAATGTATTTTGCGTACATAACCTTCGGAAAATAAGAGGGAACATTGCACTGGGAGACGACATGGTAGGATTTAAAGATTATAATAATATATTTAAAACAAAAAGGTTTATCATTCCCGCCCCATTTTAGTTATTCCTGCACCTACCTTTAAAAGTGTGAATTTACATTATTTGGGTGAAAATTTGTTCAAATCGGCACACACAGCAACATCCCTAATTTGATTAAAAAATCTACCATCGCAAATCACGGTTGTTTTTTTTTTTGTTGGTATAGAAAAATAAAAATGTTTTATGTATTATTTTCCTCATTTTCTCAACCGTTACTTTTGCAATACGGAGCAAATCGGGTAGGTGCATTGTCAATTTTTAGAGAAAGAATACGCAAGGTTTGATGACAGATAATCGAAAATTTATTAACCTTTTGGCTGACGTAGAAAAAAGTACGTTTGTACCTAGCACGCTGGATAGAATTTGTACTTATTAATTTAATTAGTTATTGACGAGGAGACTCGTCTTTGGCGTGTTGAGCACGAAAAATTTGAAGAGATATCTCGTCTTTGGCAACCATCCAGTTAAGATAATTTATATTAATCAGAAACATAATATTACCACGCAGATATTTTATAAATCGATTTTTGAAGTATGCAAATTCGAAGGTGAGTATATATTTGAAAACACAATACATACTTGATTAATTTGTTTACTAGTGTATGGATAATGTATATTATATATTTTTTTTACTGGATGGCTATCATACCACAGACGAGATACCTCGTTAATTTTTTTGTACTTGAGACTCCAGAGACGAGTTACCTCGTCAATTGAATTATTATAGCCGGCGTTCTACGTACAAACGTACTTATTTTTCTACGGCGTCCAAAAGGTTAATAGTATACAGGCATCTCTAGATTTTTCCAGCTATGAGATATCACAGTTTTACTTAAATGTAAGTACACTTTGGGGAGAATGGTTTTTGATAACCAAGTAAAAAATTAACATTATTTTCAACGATTGTTGTCCTAAAAATTTATAACTTTAGATAGTATGTTATTATTAGCATGCGATAAAATATAAAATTGAAAGAATTGCTCATATTTTTTTCTTGACTGTAGAGTTTTACGAGTATGAATGTATGAAAATAACTAAAATTTATACCATTTATACCATGGATTTGTAATGTGTGACACGTATCTCGTCTTTTTGAAAATCATCTTGAAATGCATAACTGATTTCATTAAAAAATATATTTAAAACGTATTTCTTTATAGTTACATCCAAATCCATAGAAAAAGTTAAGAATAAAATGTGTCATGTTAAATATAAAACTTTATGTTTAAAAACCCGCTAAGATGATGTATGATAGTTATAAAATAGTCAAATTAGTAAACTTTGTTTATTATGATTTTGTTCATTTCAAAGAGTATGTAAGCCAAATATAACACATATCAGAATACGTAGCACTTGTACGCCAACGCGTAAAATAATTGGCTTATTCATTTTAAGACAAACTAAAATTGACACGTCAATTATTTAAGAGCATTTTAAGGAAAAGAGTTTTTGGGAATTTTCGAAAACTAAAACTTTAACCATTATAGTAAGAGGAAAGTTATTTTCCTTCATATATTTAATTATCTCATTAAAAAATATTTGAAAACCATTTTGGTAGATTTTAAAACTAATCGCTTTATATTAGTATTCTTTATATTTCAGTGAAAAAAGTGGTCACTGCGACAACGTCTCTTGAATATGCAATTTTTAACCTGTTAGGTTCGGAAACCACAAAAAAACCACACGTGTACCGCACGTAAATACGCTTCGTTGGAATTTCGGCGAGTTTTCTATTATAAAAGTGAAAATATTCAAGAGGCGTTCGGGAATTTTTCGCATTGTTTTATCGCCCGCTCGAATTCATTTCGTTCACCGGCAGTTGATGATCGCTTTGTTCGGAATTTCAAATCGGGACTCGCGATCAATATTCTTTTTTTTTGAGTGCTTCTGTTCACCCGGCTTTTAGAATTTTAAATTCCATTAAAAACAAGTAATACTAACCTATTAATGTAGATATCATAAATTGCGAGTACGCAAAAAACACTCTTTGTTTGTACTTTTCCTGCTAGCGCTACGAAAATATTCAGGAATGATTTCAATTGTGATACTGTTCATATTGCTTTACTATTATAACTTGGCTGCCGGTAGAAGTCAGAACTAAAAAAATAAATCTAAGCTTTGTAGCTGTCAAGAGTCAGCTTTCGAAAGATGATTATATTGGTAATACTGTAGACATAAACGAATGCAGGGAATTAAAAAAGCACTAAGAAAATTCATTCTTACTTACTTTTTTTGGGACGTAGCGAGTGTGAATAACTTACCACTACTCCTTTCCAAGCTTTGTTCTTATATCTACATTTTCTTTGAAAAAAATACGTTGAGTAATTGAATAAGCAAGTTTTGTAAAAAAACTTTTATTACATCAATTTTTTTCGTCGTATGCTCTACATAAAAAGTGATCATAGTCAAAAAAATAAATATTTATATTCATAAATATTTGGTTTCAAAAAGAAAATGAAGCGTTATTGAAATTCTGGATTGCGAAGCATGTGCTTCACGACATTGTTTTTCTTGAATAAATCACGATAGTATACGTATGCATTACATCAAAGAATGTTCTGTCAAATTAACCGAAAAAAATATCTGCTAATTCTCAGAACTCCTTTGAGCAAAATTTGAATGTTTATTTTTGTAGCTTGTCAACCATATTAAAAAAAAAAATACAAATATCCATAATGTTTATGTTTGCCGCAATTTAAATTTTACTTTGTACAGAGATTCCATTAGAATATTTTCAATATTTGTATATATTTGGTTCTTTGGTTAGTTATTCGAATACCGTTTGTTAATATTTAGAACAAAAGCTTATTTATTATTCCAAATATTCGTGACATAATAAACCTACTTATAATTATGTATATAAGGTATTTTTTTAACGTGTTGTGTTAGATATGACGTATTGTATATTTATATAAAAAAATCCTTGTTTTTTTTCGGAGAATCTTTTCTTTTGTAAACTTGCCACATTTCATAAAATATCATTACATAACAACTTGATACTGAAAATAAAACCAGTGTTGCTATTTAAAAAAATATATATAAAACAAATTATTAAGAATATTTAATATATTAAAAGCACCATTTGTCTGTTGCATTTGAATTTTCATGTTTTAAAAGTTATGTATTCAAATAATCGAACACTATGTATAGATTATCAAATATTTTACGGCATTAAATTTTGGTATTCGAATAAATTATATAGCTAAAATTTAGAATAGCTAATTATGTCAAATGCGCGTCAGAGGCAATCAATCTGACAGTTATTGTTAAATTGAAATAATTATTTACACAGGCGTATACTGTTACATTGGTTTTTCATTACGGTGTAAACGGGCAACAATTTAACTACCACTGATTACAAAGTAAACACATTATCATTTGCATAAATAATGATATTAATTAATGGAAACTAATACATTTCAACAATGTTTTGTTGATTTGGTTTAACACTCCAAGCCCCGTTGCCGCAAAACAGTCGTTGTATTTTAATTATATTTCGTCCTTTACGAGTTTGCGTACTCGAATATCTGCTTCACTACATTTTCGAATACCTACTGTTTATTATAATTATAATGAAGAATTTTTCTAAGTTCATTTTTGTCTCTCTGTAACGCTGTAAGCACAGAAACCACACACTTTTTGTCAGTATGCGCACAGTGTGAATCAAGCAAATGCAACATTTGTATGTATCAATAATATCTCTGAGAATATGGCTACATAAATTGAATTAAATACAAATTTTGATTATGCGTGCACCTTGACAATGTGACATTTATTCATCTATTTGAATCATATATAGCAGTGCTTCTCAACTGGCTACAGTAAGTTCCAAGGGGGCTACAGGGAAAAAATATTTTTAGGTGAGCCAAAGCACAGTTTTGGGGGTCCACGGACAAATATACATAATTTCCTAGATTTTGTAAATCGGGTAGCGACAAAATATTAGAAATTTTGGTAAATTCGTGAATTCCTGGGTTTTAAAAATAAGGAATGATTAAATATTATCACCTTAAAAAACAAAAAATACCAATGTATTTTTACTCTACATTTTTTCTAATATTTACTTGAAAGCTATTTATTTCAGCTTTACTTTCTAGCCAGAACAAAGTTTTAACTTATATGAACTTAGCTTTATATACTGGCTTAGAAGAGATACATTTTCTCTAATATTTAAACTTACAATGAAAAAAAAAACATTAATAAATGTGAAACATTGACTTGCGGCTTTTCATCTTAATAGGTAAAATTTTGTGACAATTTATTTTACTATTTTCAGTCTCGTTTTCAATCATAACATCCTTGCACGCAATTTATTTTATTATTTGAAACTCCCCTACCTGTAGATTTGTTCACCAAATCTCATAGCCCTAGTATAAAACAAATTACGCAAATTTTTAAACGCCCGGGTAGTCGAGTATTCTTAATGTTATTACCCGGGTTCAACGGTTTAAATCCTCAAAAATACAGACTTTAAAGGACAGATTACACGCCTTGAAAATTTAATAAACGCTGCTACGAAATAATTTTAACACATCACAAGAAAACGTTTTTTTTTATATTAATAATAAATTGCCAACAAGAGGTGAGAAACAATAAAAAATTAAATTTCTTAACTTTAAATAAAGATATTATAAAACTATAGCTGTAAATTTAAAACGACTTTTAAGCTTTCTGTCTGCATTTTGTTAAAAATAAATTTACTATTGATTTATCGGTAAATGTTTTTCTAAATAAGTTATTTATCACACAATATGCTACTGATAAATAGTTCAAATTATCTACATTCACATAATTTTTGTCACTAATGATCGTATAGTCAAGTTTAATATTGAAATTCTACCAAGCACCGGTCAAAATTTTAAATTAAATAAGTAATCGTTAAATTTGATTTTAATTATAAAACACAAATAATTCGTTTACTACAAACATTTCAAAGAAAACGTAAATTGTATATCTGTTTCGCTCATTGCGAGCATTATCAAATAATAAAATATAAAATGATAGAACGCCATACTACAAAATGAACGGTAATTCGTTGTTATATGCCAGGCGGTCAAACCTGAAATGCTAGCTTCTTCTACCCTTCCATATGAAACGTCACATAATTGACAAAAATCATGGCTGCAGAGTGTCTGTATGTGTATAATAACATGTCAAACTCGTTGACCCACTGAGCGTCAAATTTATTATAACACGTCAAGCCTCGGGTCACATTACATCAAAAAAAAATAAGGGTTACTCTTTTTTTTAATACATCTACTTATAAAATAACAATATAATGTAAAAAAGTTTTTGAATATTGTTAAGAAATTTAACAACGTTTTTAGATAACCAAATCTTCATTTTTTTGAAATCCATGTCCGCTTCCAATGTAGAATATATGGCCTTCTATGGAGGTATCTCAACAGAACTTTTTAGTCGTTATGCCAACGGACCATTTTTTTGACATGCCATGTAATTGTTTTTCCCACCTTCTTGTTAGTCTTACTTAATTGTCTTCAAATAATCTTATGAAATAAGTATTTTTTTTTTAATATTTGAGAGCAAAACTTTTTGAAGTCATTATTTGTTTGACAGGATCATAGTGAGGTGAAATAAGCCAAGTAGTAAAATTGTTAAACTCTTCCATAGTACAATCACGACTTCACTTGGTGTTTTTGATTTCCATATTTTTATTTGAAGTAGATAAAACATTTGCAGTATTCATTTACTGAGCTCATAGCACTTTTAGACATGTATAATATTAAAACACCGCCTGCATGGTCAAGTGCTAAACGTTGTTGTCTTCAGTCATTGATGTCACGGGGTTGAATCTCAGTGTGGACAGTTTTATAAATTGATTTTTCAAACGACTTATGAATTTTTGTCTGAAAGCATGGATTTATCTGATGTCTTGAAGTCTTATCTTCCAACCATTCTACCCTAAAAACAAGATCTATTAACTAACCACTTGTTCTGTTCTAGATCCTTCTATTCCTACTCTCTTTGGGAAAAAGAGAGGTTGAGCAACTAAGTAACAAGGTTCACAATTGAGATTTGTTGAGATAACCTCCATTAGGAGTCAATATGATCCACACTAGGAGCGGACATGGTAAAAAAACATACCAACTGTCTCACTTCACCTCTCAGCTGCTCAATTATGTAATTATGAACAAGAAATACCAAGATGCCATCTAATAAATTTAACTATTTGTTACACTACCTTTACAATGTAAATTGTCTGATACTATAATAATATTAAACAGTTGTACTATTCAATGAAATATAATAATATTTTGATATTTAAGGTCTACAAAAAAATCATTATCAATAATAATTGATTTTTGTATTTTTAACTCTATTGACATGACTTAATAAATTGAGTAAAATACACAATGGAAGAAGAAAAAACAATTTACCAAAATAATAGAAAACTTTCTACTTATTAAAAATAAATAAAAATGTGAGAGAAAAATTGCATTATTTCCAAAAAGCAATTAAGAATATTAGCCTCATAGAAGTGTGTATATGGTGTTATTGTATAATGCCGAAATAATAAAAGAGATTTTCTCTGACATATAACGTCATGGAAATGACATGAAAAACCTTTTTATTCATTAAGAATCACGATTCCATTTATGCCTCAGCTTCCACGCATCCAGAAAATTTGCAATGATAATTTGAAAACACGAAGGGCGCTCTTGCGACCCCTAGCAAAGTTCCCGCCGTCCCTTGAACATACTCATGTTTTTTATTATTATTTTATTGAAAGAATAAAAAATAATAATTGACAGCGATGTATGAAATGAAAAAATGAAATTTATTGTCGTATTATAAAACACATTTTTTCCGTAAAAAATAATGAAATTATGGCATAAAAAATCTCTTATTAAATAATTATTGTTGAAGTTTTAAAAACAGCAAAATCGGTCTTTAAAAATTGATGAGTATGTACACACCAAAGACGCTTGTTTATAAAATAGACAGTGAATTGATTTAAAACATATTTCTATATTTCTTAAATAAAGTCAATTATTGTATGATTTCTTCAAAAAAAAAAAAAAAATTAAAACTTAAAAAGTACTTATATTGTTAACGGTGTAACACAATCAGATCAGATGTTTACAAAAAGATAAATAACAAAAATGCATGTTAAATTTAGATTTTTTTATTATTATTGATAGTAACAAAGTACCCACAATACAATATATTTATTTTAGTTGTTTATAAGAGTTCATTATTTTGGCGCAGAGTAACACAGAACACAACCAAGTCAGTTTCATTTTATTTTAAAAAAATGTGCGAAAGTTTGTTTCACTACTTTCTAACTAAATATAAAGCGAGTTCACTTTAATAACCACAAATAACACTGACACTAAACGTCAACTTATTAAAAATTTAGCAAATACATTTTTTACAAAACACTGAATGACATTCAGTCAGCTCATTCAAATCATTCGATCTGATTAGCTCTCAATGACTTCGGCATACTAACAAGATACCTTTGACTTAGTCACTTTTGGTAGTAAAGTTATTATTTCATGTTGATTTTCATACACGTACAATTTTGAAACATAAACATATATCGAATTAGATATAAACCAGCAGCAATTAGATAATGTTCCCTGCTGGAATCAACCGGCAAAATCATGGCTTAGCCGTGTTTGATACTAGACGACTCATTTAATTAGTTTTTTTAAAAAAACGATTTGCTTAAAATTGTTTACGGAAAAATATTTTTTTTTCATGATTTGGGAGTATTAATAACATTATTTGAAGCGTTGATTGGTACCTTCTCATTGACCAAACTAATTTAAAATTTGTTTAATTTTAACTAAATTTAAATCCGTTGTAGAATACATTTGGATCGTTCAAATTATGTACATTCACACAGATTTTATCACTAACGACCTTTGTTTTGTCTTTCGGCATCTTCAGGCGCTCAAGTGAATGGATGAACTTGAACTGACGCTTAGTAAATTAACGTTTCGTGTTTATATAAGAAATAAATGTATTATTGAGTTAAAAGCCACGAAGATGCCGAAAGGCGAAACCCGGGTTATTAGTGACAAAATTTGTGTGAATGTACCTAATTTGAACGATTCAAATTTAATATTGAAATTCCACCAAACACCTTCAGTCGACATCTTAAATTATTAGAATACATTTTTGATAATTAATAATGGTGGTATTAGAAAATGTATTCTCGGTGATAATGAATACATCGACTAGGTGAATCATCCATGACGGTATTCAGAAATCTTATTTTGTGTCATAAGTATAAAATGAAAATAAAACGTGTAACAAACATATATGATTCAATGAAATTCTTAGCTACAAAATATTTAGCGATCGTTGCGATGCAAAATATAAATTTTAGCTATGCTCGTGTTTGTAAAATACTTTTTTTAGATTCGTTACTACTTTAAATAAATTACTTATTCAAAGTGTAATTGTAATAACCTGCTGTCACGAAAGCTATATGTAATAAAAATTACATGCTTACTAAACAACGCGTAAATATGAAGATCTTATCATATCGCGTGAAATATTTTCTATAATCGTTTGTGAAATTGAATAATAATGAATTTCGTTTTCCTTTTAAAATATTCATCAACTAACATTCTACACCAGACTTGGGTAAACTATTTGACTGGAGGCCATATTGAAAATTAAAAATAAGTGACCGACTTCAAGATAAGTTATATTAGGAATACATTATTAATATTTATTTTCGTGATAAAAGAATTTCAGCATAAAAGATATGTAAGTCATTCTCTAATCATAAATAGTTAATTCACTGTAAAGCTGTTTTCAAAAATACACAGAAGTCTAAGTGTGACCAAAGCCTGTCATATATGTAGAATACGATAAAAACTATTCACTAGCTCAGGGTTTCCCAAACTATGTTCCGGGGAACACTGTTGTTCCACATAACTTAAATAGGTGTTCCGCGAACACCCACATAACTTGAAACACACATTTTTTTTCAATATTTTTCAAAAACTAACAATTATGATTCCTTGTTTCGTAATCCATTTTCGTAGCAGCAAAACCAGCATGCATAATTCAGTGCAAGTGATTATGACAGTCTGACTGGTTCAGTGATTCTGATATTAATGTTTTCAATTATTTTTTTGCGAGTTTGTCAGAGTCTCCCAATCTGTCAAAACAAGTAATTATTGTTTTACTTCCGTTTTATACAACCTATTTATGTGATGCATTATTTCCTTTTTATGCCTTAACGAAGTCAAAAAGCAGTAACAGACTCAACGTCACACCATTAAAAAATAATGAGTGTTTTATGAAAATAATTTATATTTATACTATTATGAATTACCCCACCAAAAAAATAAGCAAAGTATTCCGTTAAAATATCCGGATTCGCAAAGTGTTTCATTGCAAACAACGTTTGGGAAACCCTGCACACCCGTTGGTTCAAATTCATTCATCTGTGCAATTATAATGCCGAAAACTGACATTCGGGTCGTGGCAAAACGTGTAGAAATGTACACAATTTGAACGATTGAAAATTGGTTTAATTTTAGTTAAACTATTCCAATATTTACTTGGTTTGTCTATCATTAGTCATACAATGTTATTTAACGTACTATTTTAGTACCAACTGATGTTTTCATTTCTTCACTCGTCCCACTCATAAAAACAGGTCAACGTTTGCTCTACAAATAGCTTCTGCCAAAGATTGATTACTTGGTGAGTCGCCAATACCAATAAATACATGGTAAGCAGATAGTAAATCCGAAACAAATTAATGACATTCACGTTTTTTTCATCCTTTCGTCACGAATAATGTGTTGGTGAGTCATGAGTTGTGAAAATGAATTGTTTTTCCTTAGCTTAGATTCTAGGCCCTAGAATTAGACTGACAATTGTCGTACAAATGGCGTTAGCCTAAATAATTTTATTTCTTTACGTATTGATGTATTTCTTGTAAGATTTTTTAAGAGAATTTTGGTTTACTTCTTCGATAGTCGACGTCTAAGCGTATTGATATTTTTGCAATCAATTTTATGTTCGTATCTATGAAATTGACTACATGCAATGTCCTAATGAAACATTTCAATAAGCGTTACGTTCACGTACGTATACATTAAGGCCTCCAATCCCGAGATTTTATGATCCCGAAATTCCGAGATTGTGATAGTACTAATCCCGGAAATTTGGGATTGTGATAGAAAGTGAAAAACTCTTGAAACATTTTTAAAAACAGACAACCAGGAAAATTTTTTGGAACGAGACGATCATCTAAAAAAAATAAGGTCCCACATTTTTTCATTTTGAGAATTCCGTAAATTCCTGGCTTTTTGAAATTGGATAGTGACTAAAAAAAATTAATATCGGTGAAAGAGCTAAAAAATAAAAATAAAAGAAGGTTTTATACATTTTTTAATTTTAGAAAATTCGTAAATTCCCAAGATTTTAAAATCGTCGAACAAAAAATTCTAAAATCTGTCAATTACCTACAATCTCTCAATCCCAAATCCCGGATTCCTCCACAATAATTTGGTGAATGATCATTCCCGGGATTAAGTTGTTGGAAAAATTGTGAATCCCGAAATTCCGATTACAAAAAGGGTCTGGGATTAAATGCCCTAGTTAGTATACATCACAGAAAGGTGTACATCTGATGAAATACAAACCCTTAAACAGTGCAAGAATTTGGGTTCAAGGAATATAAACACCGCAACCTAATACTACAAATGTTAACCACTTAGCAATATGACATTGTACAGCAATTAAAATAATTTTGTTATCAAAGCAATACGACGCTGGAACACTTTTTGTGACGTTTTAGATTGATTTTTAAATAACTACAGAAATTGAAATTGCTTATACAATTACTTTTACAATTAACTTTACGTCATTAATATCAAGCCATTAGAAAAAAATTGGCTGCTTGGGTCCGTAGCAGTGTCAAAGTCGTTCGCTTCCATGACTGATCTTCAATCTTCAGCATTTTTTCAATAGATTTCTGTTCGAAGACACGGACGTTTGTGGTGTCTAAATATTCCTTTCCACAGATTCCAATTTTAAAATAATGGGGCGTAGCGAGAGTGATAGGCCTATTACTAGTCCTACCCTAATCGTATTCTTTCTACCTCTACTTTCTTAAAATAAGATAAGTTGAGCAATTGAGTTACAATCAGTTCTCGTAGAAAAAAAATCTGTTGAGATACCTTCATAAGGAGGCCATATGCTCTACATTGAAAGCGGTCATGAATTAATATTTTAGTTTATGTTCATCCGTGAACTTGAATGCCTGAAAAAGCTGATATATGCCACCCGGGTAATCAGTGACCAAACATATAGAAATGAATAAAGTTAGAACGCTTCTAATTTCATCAAGCACTTTCAATATAAAAAAAAACATATATAATGAAATTATACAAACAGAAACATATGCCACCAAATTAAAAAATATATGGTATACATTTGTATCAAACTATGTAATTGAATTGGATTTAAATTTAAATAAATTCATTACACAATGGTTAAATATTATTTATGGAAATTAAATAAAAATAAACACACATTTTACATTGTATCTGATTAATACACTTACTTTCAACATAAATTGAATTTCCTCTAATGTTAGCATCACTATCATAATTACGTAAATTGCCAACATGACTACGATTTATAGTGCATTCATTAATTACGTCATGTATTGATAGATTAATATTGCGAAGTAATATAATTAGTGGTCGTTTTATGTATTATACAATATAAATTATGCACGTATAAATTAAAATAAATAAATAAGAGAGATGACCATTTCTGCTCGTTGTTAGGTGCCTGATTTTTTTACAAGTCTGTGATAAGTTTCAATGACCGAACACCCGTGCAAAAAAAGTTTAACTCTGTATAGTAAATTAATATAATATTATATATAGGTAATTTTACTTGAAACAACATTAACGATTTCAAACAATAAAATTGTTCTTTTTTTCATTTCTGCTAACAAATATATTTGCAAATAAGTTACACATAAATTGTTTAATTTTAGTTAAATAAATTACAAAGTTGTAAGCTATTTAAACTTATAAGATGTGATATTTTTTTTTCTTATACATATTATTCTTTTAAACACTTCTCAAAGCTATAAAGTCGCTCCAAAAAGCTTTTTTTGTATAGACCGTGCAGTCTCTAATCCGCAAAAAGTTAAGTGCTTTTAATTCAAAATATAATTTATAATTACCAAACACAACAATGATTGTAGAATGAACTCAGTGGCGTAACTAAAACATTTTTTTCCATATACAAAAGTTACTAGGGCCCTATTTTTATATTTTACAGAAACTATTAACATACTTTATTCCTGTTTATATTTATTAAATATATATGAAGCTTTGTAAACAAATACGGCAGTTTCCATATTTTATCAAAAAATAGTTTGAAATGTCATCGTGTAGCTGGCAATTTCACATTTAGAAGTAAGAAAAATTTGTTCGTTAATTTTTTCACAATTAAAAAAATGGCAGTTTACAAAACCTTATAATGGAAACACGGCAGTTATAAAATGGGTTTCTCAAAACGATGTAAATTTAATTATAATAGTAAAATAATAATAATAAGAATATTATTAATTATCTTTTTACGACGTTTTATCTTTATAGATAAAAAACATTTTAATTGATTTGCCAAAATTTCAGGATTATAAAACCTGCTGCCTTTGATTCTCAAGCTCACGAATTTAATAAATATTACATTCTGATAAAGAGATCATGCCGACACTTCCCGACCCCATGGGCCCGCATGCACAGCTTACCTCCGCGCAATAGTGGTTACGCCACTGAACAAACGTGCTTTATAGTTACCGTTCGCAAGTTGGGCAATAAATAGCGTGAGCCGGTTTGTTTTGATAGTAGCATTCATCAAACAGCGGTCTGCAAAACACTCTCTTCCGGTTGACACAAATGTGTTTGTGTACACACATGACAACAAACAAACAAACAAGTGTGTAACACACACCAATCAACCTAAAGAACTTTGGTTCCCTTGCGTGTAGATGTGCGAGTGTGGTTACAAATTGAACCGTTTTGATGAAATGAAACCGTAGCATAGTTATAACATACAATAAATATGTGACAATGACGTAACTGGGATATATGTATTAAAATTTATACACCTACATTTACGCAGCGCGGTCATTTTAAATTTTACAATCAACGACATCTCTTGTGCAGTATGGTCAACTATATACTATTTTCATTATAATAATAGTATGACATTTCATATTATGTCTTTCCAATAAATAAAGCACTTATTGATGTTCTAAAATCATTGGATAAGAATGAATAGGGCTGGGAAAGGAGCAGTAAATTAGATTTTTTTAAATGTACATATATGTGCTAGAATAAAATTTCTTAAATTCACTCTAAATCAAATACCACTATTTTATTGTGGTTTTTTAATATGTTAAACGTAAATTAATCTTGCGTTGCAAGCAGCGTTATTTGCATTTCATTTTTTTTCAATCAATAGATCGGAGAGAATTAAAGATCAAAACATACATATAGGTGACATCGGTTCATATCCCGGTATCAAATCGAGATATTTCAATTAAATACAAATATATGTACAGTGATCCCCAATTACGCGAAAGTTGGAACCGTGTTATTGGTATTCGCGTAATTGGGATAACAAAGTTCATAAAAAAATAAGAGTAACGTTTCTTTCGCGAAAAATGCATAACTGCCAAAAGTAAGAAGAAATAGAAAAATATAAGAAAAAATACATGGATGAAATATTTAGTTACTAAGCGGTAAAATGCAGCCGCGCACGCACCTAACGCACGCCCGCACAGCCGCGAATATTTCTAGAATTCGCGTAATTGGAGGGATCACTGTGTGTCATTAATTAAACCGACATCTTGTTCTAAGTTTTCCAATGATGTAAGTATTTATTTTAAAAATGCGTTAGGTACTGAAATGTCTTCATATTATACTCTAGAATTAATTGTATGCATTGAAATAACTTGAATAGGTCTCACATTTTTTTATCCCGCCATTACTGTAAAAACTTTTGATAAAACAGTGAAAAACACATGAACACAGAAAAGGGTGTTTGTCGTAACGTTGTAAGGGCGTAATGACGACCTCAAAATAACGTATTCTACGTATTATATTACCCAGCGTACATTCTGAATTAACGAAGTCAAAATAATAATTTATAAAAACCGCGCCTTCGCTGTAATTACACGAACGTGTAATGAAAAGCAATTGTGTGGGTGATAAGCAAAATTTAAAAAAGCTGAATTATATAAAGTATTAGAAATCATTAACGGGATGTTTATGGAAATATATATATTTTTTTACTAGTTTCACAAATTTAACATTTTAAAATTAAAATGCGCAAAGCTAAAAAATGTATAAAAAAATACCAGCTTTAGTTATAGGACTAAAGTTATATGGTTGTTATTATTTCGCTAAGCATTTTTGTATATTATTTTTAAATTGGTGTTCTTGAAACAAAAAACATATTTTCGCTATAAAATAAAATATGAAATAAAGAAAGTATTTGGTTAAAATACCACAAACCACGCTATTTGAGATACGGTTTTTTGGCAAAGAGTTTAAACATTAAATTGTAATTCTTGCGAGTATTCTAGTTACAGAGAATCTATATATTAATACTCGATAATGTCCGTCCGTCTGAATGATTGTCCGCGATATCCCCTCCCCCTGCCCCTTCCCCCTCCCTTCTCAAAGCTCCGCTGACGCAATATTTTTATTCATACTAAAGACATATTTTCCCAATACACTGTTTATTATTTGACGATACAAATCGCTGAAAAAATTTCATACAAAAAAACGCCGCGACCGTGGATCGAACACAGAACTCTGGATTACCAGTCGAGCTCTCTATCAACTGAGCTAACGTCATAAATATCAAGGCGATAAAAATACATTATATAAATCAAGCATTTGAAAATGGAACGATATTTGTGATTCACAAACTGACTTCGATTGTTTTTATTCAAGATTGTGACGTCTGTCAAATATGAATGTGGTATATTTTACATAATATAGTTTCGACAGTTAAATGCAAATATTCCATGTGTGTCATATGCTGACGGCTATTAAATATTTTACTTTTTAACAGAGGGTATTTAGAATTTATCCCGATAATTTAAAAGTTTTGTATCTTTTGTTTTAAATAACGAGTAAACGAGTCTATGCTTTGGACAAGGTAAATTTATGCTCAAATAGTAATATAAATAAAGTAAGCGAAATAGTTTGATAGATTGGGGTCAACGAGATTAAAATACGGCAAAGTGAGCCAAGTTAGGATGATGGGAAAAAGTGAACTGAACCCACCCTTTTTATTGCATAATTTCAATCATTTTTTCTCTAAAATACATTGTTTATGCTTTCGATGGATTCGTCGGTATCTTTGTGGAAGTTCATTTGAATATAAAATAAAAAATAACTTAGATTATTCCACGTATTGTGCTACAAACTGTGACACGTGTTTCGCCTCTTTCAGAGGCATCCTCAGACAGACTTACTTTTACTTACTGAAAGTAAGTCTGTCTGAGGATGCCTCTGAAATAGGCGAAACACGTGTCACAGTTTGTAGCACAATACGTGGAATAATCTAAGTTATTTTGTATTACTTTTTTATGCTTATTTATTGAAAAAACTTTCACATAAAATTAAAAGTTGATGACAGTTCCCACAAAAATTAATTGAAAACGTAATTGCACTTAAAAGTCAAATGGAAAAGTTTCACCATTTTTATGTTTGGTTCCCTTAAAGACTCATATATTCCTAAAAATAAGCTCCGTTTGGTGAATTAGTGAAGTTAATTTATTCTGATTAATTTGATAAATATGCATTTGATTGTAACATGGAAAATTGATAATTTTGTTTTGATAAAATGTGCAATTAATTTATACCATTTTGCATGTGAAAAATGATTATTAGCAAACGTAAACATTATTTCAAAAATTAAGTAATTTACAATTTAAAACTGCAGGGCTGTCGATATATGCGCCGAGGTCGATTTATGCTACTATGAAAAATGATTGTTAGCAAACTTGAACATTATTCCAAAGATTTAATATTTTACGAAATTTTTGTCACTACGAAAAAAATTGTCAGCAAACTTAAACATTATTCCAAAAATTAGGTAATTTACGAGGTATATTTCTGCTAATAGGAAAACAAATTGTTAGCAAACTCAACATTATTCCAAAAATTAAATAACTTACAATTTAAATACTACAGGGCATGCTGTCGATATATGGCCCGAGATATATTTATTTTATTTTTAGAATTTCTGGCTTATTCAATAAATAGGTTTGTAATTTTCTGACTTCTTAAAAATGCAACAAAAATCCCCCCGTTGAGGTCAACGGGCTTACAGCTAGTATTAAATTAATACTGTTATTATTCAATCCGAAAATGAATATAACCTTTGACGTGTCACAAAATGAGTTATTCGGGCATGATGAATGTCTTGTTAAATTAGCAAATTCCATTTTGATTGACTATACACGGAGGTTGGTGACGGTAGTCGCTTCATATTTATAATGTTAATACAGTCAGCAAACAAGGCAGCGTTGGGCCGTAACCAAGGAATGCCATTTAACGTCATCATTACTCATGTTAGAGAGTGAACATTAATCCAGCGATCGTCAATACAATTTAATATTGCAATGTTCAACAAGATTAAGATTTTTATAATATGTATGACGATGGTAAAGTTAAGCTGTAGAAGTCCATTATTCTGTTCCAGTATTGAAACATACACAATATAATTCTTTTTATTTCCACTATAGAAAAGAAATTGCTAAATATCTATTCCGTTTATCCAATTAAAATGCTATTATTTATTTGTCTCCAAAAATGAACATAAAAAAATTGTTTTCCTGTGCTTAATCTGCACACACTGAATTGATATGCAATTATTCAAAATTAACACAATTTAAAAATTAATATGTATGTTATATAAATATATATTTGTCCGATCTATAGAGCAGTGGTCAACATCGTTGACTTCCGTGTCGAATCTCACGGTATATTTAAAGTATACACGAACAGCATTTTTCAATTTTTTTTCAAATGCATGGATGTTTTTAATCTATACAAAATACCTCCTACCCATCCAATCTTAAAATAACGGGGTGTAAGGAGAATACAAGCTTACCACTAACCCTGTTATAAGTAAAACATAACCCTAACCTTTTCATTTTTTCTTAGGACTCTTCAGGACTACTAACCCTCTAATTTTTATTTCCACTCTCTTCGAAAAAAATAAAAGATGAGCAAACTGAAAAATAATTAGTTCTTTTGAAAAATATATTTAATTCTACTATAAGAAGGCCAAATCCTACATTTTTTAAAATTTTACTTGCCGTATACAGCGTGAGTAAAATCATAAATAAAATATGTTACTTGGTATATTGTAATAGTCAGGTAATTCTCAAGTTTATTGTTAAAAAAATAAATCTATATTAAATAAGATAATAAAAAGAACGGAGTTACATTAAGTATAAAAATAAAATGAAAACCATTAAATCGCTTTAATTGCTGCGGGGGACCACGGGCGGACATTAAAAGCCCCTGCATTCCGAAAATAGAACGGATACTTAGATACGGTGGTGTCTTATTTATGGCATATATATAAAATAAATTTTACGCTTTCTCGGTCCTATGACACAATCAGAAGAAAGCTTTTTAGTTAGGAAAAAGCTCTGGAGGGCAGAGCTCTGAACCTCTACGACTTTGTATTTCCCGCTTACTAATTCATTAGACCAAACAAAAGCTATGTTTGTGCGTACAGCAAAAGGCGTGCTGTTCTGCTTAATCATGCAAACTGTTTTAATTACAGGTTTCGAAATATGTTAATTGGCCAGTGACCAAAATTTGTGTTTTTTTTCTTTTATAAACGTTTATAATAATTATTATTTGTATACACTAGGTGACAGTGCCGTTTGTCAACATTTGCTCATCAATTATGCACACACACACTCTATTTAACTGTGCGTAATCGCAAACAGAATGTGTGTTTGATGGTTGTGCTGATAAAATATGACAACACTAACTATATTCATTCATTTATAGACAGAATATCATACAATAGAAACACACTCTTGAAATATTTCTATAGCACTAGTTTTACAATACAAAATATATTAAGTTTTTATAATATTTTATCCCTATCCTTAACAAATTTTTATAGCATAAACTTGTGTAGTAATTAAGTTCATGTACGGCCAGACTTATGAATAATAATATAATACCCTTTATAGATAATCCTTAAATTGTAAAAATAAGTGTTTTAAAATTGAAGATTTTGACTGAAGGTGCTTGGTGGAATTTTAACATAAAATTTGAATCGTTCAAATTATGTAAATTCACACAGATTTTGTAACCAACGACCCGGGTTTCGCCTTTCGGCATCTTCAGGTGTTCAAGTGCACGGATGACCTTGAACCGACGCCCAGCAAATGAATGTTTCGTGTTTATATAAGAAATAAATGTATTTCATTACATTCATTGTACATTTTTTCATTTTTGTATTAATAGCATTGTTAAATTATATTTCTTATCAGTTGACAATGCTCGCAATGAACGAAACCGGTCCTGACCTATTAAATAAATTGAAATAAAGTACAAAGGAATATTGTGTTTTTATTAATAGAAGTTTTTCTACGAGCAATGCTTGTTACTCAGTTGGTCAACTCTTTTTTCGAAGAAAGTATTGACATAAAGGATAAAGCTAAGATGAGACTAGTCAAAAGCTAATCGCTCTCGCTTATTTTAGGATTGGAAAAGTGGGTGTGAGGTATTATTATAATTGCCTTCGAGCATAAATTGATTGAAAAATGTTGTCCGTACTGGGATTCAAACCCGTAAGATCCGACACAGAAATCTACGATATTGGGCATTGTACTGTGTACCTGGCTTTACATGAAATATGTGGCCAATTTTAAAAGCGAAGTGTTTGTCGATTTAATTAAAATTATATTTTTAGTTGCAACTATTATTGGACGCCACTGTTCGATTTGTAAAGTATAATGGGATATTCTGCCTTAGCTTTTAATTTATCCGACAATATTAATATTACTCATTCTTTATGTAATGTATAAATAATAATGTTCAACATGACAGGCTGATAATTTATTACCTACTCTAGTTACGCCTTTGTGAAAATAACGCACGTTTACGAGACAATACTATACTTAACTTGACGTTAGGAAATGGACCATTTAATTTATAGAAAGTGTTTAAATTATAATTTCAAATTTAATGTAATTATATTTTATGATATGGTTAACGTTAATTCGCAGTTATGAGGGAAATTATAATGCGTAGTAAAAGTCACATATTTTTTTATTTAAATGTTAGGTCCGCTTCTATGAGAATTTTACACTTTGCCGGAAATATAGCACTTTAACAAAAATGGACATTATTTCAAATTTGCATCAAATAATTGGAAATTCAACTGATATAATATTACATTGGTGGTGATTTTGTGTGTTCATGATGTGGTGCGTTCATAATTATTTGGCACATTTTGAATAATCATCTCGAGAGAACATTGTGTTGACTGTAAATATTAAATTTTTGTCGCGTTTACGAACAAAGGCTGAAAAATCAATATACATATACATTTAATTCATGTCTGCTCCCAATGTGAAGCACATGGTATCCTAATGGAGGTATTTCAACATAAGTTTTTCTACAAGAACTGTTTTGTTACTCAGTTGCTCAACCTCTATTTTCCAAAGAGATTCTTAGGTACAGAAAGATAAGGTTAGAATATGACCAATGGTTTACTAATCGCTCTCACAACCGCCCAGTTATTGAAGTATCGCCCAGTTATATTGGACATCACAAATATTTTCACAAACATAAAAATTTAATATGTAGATACAAGTATATATTAATCCATGTCCACTCCCATTGTAAATTATATGTCCTCTTAATAGATTCCCACAGAAGTTTTTTACGAGAACTGATTATTACTCAGTTACTTAACTTGTTTTTTTCAAAGAGAGTAGAGATAGAAGAATAAGGTTTAAAACAGGATTAGTTGTAAGCTAATTGTTCTCGCTAAGGTATTTTTTTAAAGATTTAAAGGGTGGGAGAAACTTTGAAAAACAACATAAACATCAATGCTTTCAAAAAAAATCGATTAAAAATAAAATGCTGTTCGTACTGTGATTTGAACCCGTCATGAAAGTCAACGACATTTTGACAACTGTGTCATAGACCCAACAACGTTTAATATGAGATCTGCAAAAAACATTATTTTACCATTTTATACTAAAAATAAATGTGTTTAAAAGATAAAGTAAATATATGAAATAAAATAAAAGCCATATTCGTGTCACAATTTTGCACTGAGTGCAAAATTCTTTGAAATGTTCAATAGGCATACCATTAATAATGTTTAAACGAACTGTCATTTTTGAGATAAAAAAAACATGATCTTGTCCGCCCTTATGGTTACTTTGGCGAGACCCTCGTCTTTCGTTGGTACACGTCTAATCCGTGGCCTGCGGGTTATCACGTCAGGCCGTGCGAGAAACACCAATATTTTTAAGTGGAGGCCATCTCTTGCGGACATCTGCTGCAGCAATTTTACCAAGTGGTAACGCCCCTTGGTGACCCACGACCGTCTGCAAGAAATGAACAAAGGTCTCCGAGAAAACACTTGCTGTAAGTGGGACATACTAATATTTAATCTGAAGTCTTCTTTTGTATTTTTTATGTATTCGTTGCAATGATCGCGACGTTGCGAAAATAGCTGGGCATCAAAAATGTTATGTAATTCAAAAAATATATTAAAAAAATTAAGAATATTCTTAATGTTGATATTCAGTATCTTTAATCAAGTATCGGTTGATTTAATATTATGTACTAATAAAGCTTCCAGTTCCAGTACCCCTATCATTTTGACATTCGCGTAATCTTTAGTTTATTCGTAAACCTTGTGATGCGTTGTCTGATAATGCTTTTTGTAGGGGCGAAATACGTATTACCACAACAAGCGGAATAACAAATTTATTGTTATATTAAAAAATAAAATTCTACTAAGTTGTCGCCGAGCTCATCGACAATATTAGTTACTTATTTCTTTCATGTGACTAAGCTAGGGTTGCCAACTTTTCTGTTACGATTCCGGCACAAATTGCACAAAACTGAACATTATCATATATAAAAAAATTGAACTGTTTTTACTCTGTACACTTCCATAAATTTTGTCGAAAATGGCCTGGGTTTTGCCTTTCGGCATCTTCTGGTTTTATCTAGTGCACGAATGCACTTGGACTGACCAGAAGATGCCGAAAGGCGAAACCCGGGTCGTTATCGACAAAATTTATGGAAGTGTACAGAATAGAAATAATTTAAATTTGACATTCAATTTCCATCAAGCACCTTCAGTCGAAATTCTAAATTATCATATATCCGGGTACGCGACAGTGATTTAAATTCTGGGACAATCCCGACAAATAGCACAAAACTGAACATTATCCGGCATACGGGACAACGATTCCACTTCGGACAATCCCGGCCAATCCGGGACGGTTAGCAACCCTAGACTAAGTACCAAGTTATAAAATAAAGATTAAAAGATTTCGTCGATCGGAAAAGTACTATATTTCCAATTTAAGAAAATTTGTTTCATCCGTTCTTAAGATTAGTTTGTCACATACATTTATGTTATTAAATTAGTAACCAAGCATTTCATCTCTCTTAATAATCTTTTTTATGTACTAATGATATTGAAAATAAAACACTATTTTGTACTTATTTCAAATTATTTATTTAACATCAAGATTATTTCTGCTCTTACTACGGAATTAGAACACTATTTATTATTTTCAAATATGTCTCCCCATGAAAAATGCATACATAAACTTGAATAAATGTTCTAGATGAAAGAATTCGGGGCCTCGTATGGCAGTTTATTATTTATGTTCACGCTATTGTAAGTAATTAAAGTAGGTAAGTTACTTTGCTCAAATATTTAAAATAATATACAAAATAATGCAATAAAACCTACTTGAATGTGGTCAATTGTAAATACAACTAATTGATGCGCTCGTTCAATATAACCCTCCCCTCTGGTCTTAAAAATAATGCAAAATTAAATTGATTGCGTAATTGTCTAAGAAACGGCAGGGTTTTATTTATAGAGATTCTATATGGGATATAGACTACGTGATAAATTGTAAATTTGGGGTTTTAATCAATTTTTCTGTTTTTCGTATGAACAGTCATAGCCCGTTTTATCCTTTTATTTTGTAACCCTAAATGAACAAGGTTGCAATCGTGTAAACTAAAGGGTCAGGTACGTAATGGTTATACATACAAATAAAATTTTATGTTGTATTTATAATCACTTGTAATTTGTTCTGCTTAATTAATATTGTTGTAAAGCGATTCAGCTGGGTGGCTTTTTAATAAGCATTAGAAACAAAAATACCCAGCTTTGGTTAACAGTTGCTAACTTGCTCCCCTCGGGGTAGAAACTACTCTAAAAGCTTAGATATTATCTTGTGGGGCGAAGAGTGTTCGAGATAGAGCAACTCGGATTGAGGGGCTAAGAGTAAAGTTGATCTTTGCGGTAGATTTAAGTATCGTGCAATGCCACACACGTTTCCAATTATGCACAGCGTATAAGCAAAGCCCGCAAAAAAGCTTCCAGTCGGTTCCACTTTGAAACATAAAACCGGCGCATATGTTCAGCGGACCCAAAAGCTCTTCGTTGTCCTTTTGTGGTGTATTTTAAAAACATGTGTTAATTAGCAGAACTCTGGGCCCAAGATAAATAATTCGGTTAAATGAAAGGGTCAGTTTAGGTTTGGAGACATTATTTTTAATGTTTTTCCACCGAATTGAATTAGTCACTGTTAACCGTGCGACTAGAAGCTAAAAGGGCATACTTTTGGATAGAAAAAGGAATTCATTATTACAATTTAATTAAATTTGTACCCTCATGTTAATATTATTGTTTTGATTTCATTAAAAAAGCATTAAGTGTAAACATATAAATTATTTACTTAAAAATCATTTTTATTATTATAAAGAAGTGGCCAACTAACTGAAAGAAAAAATATTAAATTATAATATTTTTGCTTTCAGTTGGCCACTTCTTTCTTATTAAAAAAATATTAAATTGGATCATTGCTTCGTGACACAAAGTAAAGATCTTTGAAACTCGTCGGTAAACTGTCAGAAAACTTTATGTACAAAAATTGGTGTTATTAGTTATGAGTATAGATCGACAGCTTTAAGCTCGGTCTATCGTCTGAAAAAACAATTTATTTTGATATTTTAAGAAGTAATACAAACTAATTCAATTTCGTTGGCAGTTATTACTAACAAAAATCTATAAAAAAACTTAACGCTTTTTAGCTGTACATATAACTAATTTCTAGCTGTATACATTTTGGTTATTACTTTAAAACAAGGTCTTTAAAATTCTTAGCAGCTTACCAACGAACCATAAAATTACTTAAAATAATAAATGGATAAAATTGCTTGCCCCTTGTTGCACATCAAAAAAATGTTCCATCAACTGGTGAAGTTCACTCAGAAGTTACTCTCACACACAATATTTTTATCAACTGATTATATTATATTTAATACCGTCACTGTTAAATTGGTTTTATAGTTGTTTTCAAAAGCTTTGTATGTGTACAAATTGATTTCTAAAACTATAAGATATACCGCTCGCATTATTTTCTGTGCGAAAGATTAGCATTCAGAGCGCTCAACTATCTTCAGTACTATACAACCTTCCGAAAACTTTTAACTTTTTTCTAAAAGAAATGAAGTTCACTCTTCGATATAGTAAGACCGGGAGACTCACCCTTCCTGACGCACTCACACAAACACGCGAACACATATTCACACAGTCACACGCACTCACATGTACGCGTATTCATGAATAAACACGTTTTGCAAATAAAAGCACTTTAAATGTAGGACAGAAGGAGTCTTTTGAAGAATTTCTTTGCGATCGTACTCAAGTAAATATTTTATATGCCCTGTGAAAAGCTTTACAACTTTTAAGCGGACGTTCCCAAAGTGTTTTGTCAAGTGTCACGACCATTTTCTGTGCATTGATGTAGTGCAGAGGTTCAGAGAATCGTTTCCCATTGATGTTCAATTATATGGCCTATAATCAATAGACCATAACCAGTAAAAGTGCTGAGTTGAGGTTTACAATTCTAATACACTGATCAACCATCAATTTTAAAAAAGTACCACGCAATATATATATATATTTCTTATTCATGTTCACTCTCAATAAAGGCATCCAATCCCGGGATCCCATTCAATTTTCTGATCCCGAAAATTGAGACGAAATTGGTAAATCGGGGATTCCAAATTCCTCGGTGACCTAAAAAAAAAGGTTTGGAGATAATCTGAGGAAAAAGTATCGGGAATTGAGGATTTCAAATTCCTCGATGAACTAATCCCAATCCCCAATCCCGAAAAAGGCTTCGGGATTGGATACCCTACTCTCAATGGATGCATTTCACCATTTTTTTTCTACGAGAACTATTTGTTAGTCAGTCGCTAAGCCTCTCTTTTCCAAAGCGAGTAGTAGGGATAGAAAGACTGCCAGGACAGGGCTAATGTTTTAATAATCGTTCTCGCTAGATATCTTTGAATCAATCGAATAAATTCTGTTCGTACTGAGACAACGCTAAGCGCTGCGCCATAGGATCCGACTCAATCGAATAATCTTATACCTACATTAACTGTTTGAATACCGCGCAAATAATTCATTAATATGCCCCAGAGATACTGCGTGTTTTTGAGAAAAATAATTTTGCCTAATATACACTCGAATTCGATATTTTAAAAACCTATATTGACTCAGTATAGATAGCACTACACATAATCATGAAAATATTGCTTATATTCTATTAGAATACAAAGTATTTGATTTTTTAAATGTCTTAGACATCCGTGTTCGATTGCAGATGTTACAGACACCTGTGTCCGCTTGGCATTCAAGTGGTTAAAACTAAAAAGCGCAATGAGAAAACTTTCTTTATTAAAATTTAATATTAGTGGTTTATATCAAGAATTTACTGTGAACCAGAATGGCTTGTTCAAGAGTACTTTTAAAATACATTTATCAAGGACTTATCATACCAATGATAGAATGCTTAACACTAGCCACATGTACTTTTATTTTATTATGAAATCTAATTTTCATAATGAAATAAGAAATACCAGTGGGGGTCTATTTTCACGTACAAAAGGTCTGAAATATAAAACTAATGCGTCTATGTTCACGGTTGTCATCATACTTTGGTTCTTACAGTCGATCTGAGAAAAGTACTCATTCACTGCACGCACATTAAAATTTTGCGGTTGTATATCGTATGCGCTTGAAAGATCGGCGAAGAGAAGATTCAATAACAATGAACATAGTCGTAGTTGAAACCTTTGTGTTATACCAATTGTCAACAACTTAAACAAAAAAAATATAATGTTTGACATGACGGTGTTACGTAGATCAGACCGTCTTAAATAAGTGTCTAAATCTTTATGTACATGAAAATAGTCTTGCAGAAAAATATATACTTCATAATCGTACTTAATCTAGGCCAGGGTTTACCAACCCCGTGCCCGCGGACGTCGTGGTGCCCGCCGACTGATTCCGATTCGCCCGCCAACTCATTTATCAAATCGTTAAATTCCTAGGATTTTGTATCTCAAAATACTTGGAAGAGCTAAAAAAAAAAACAAATCACGGAGATATTTTGCGCAAATCGGTAAATTCTTGGGATTTGAGATTTTGGAAAAATGTGGTGCTCGCCGCCTTACAAATATTTTAGATTGCGCTCTAGGGTCCGAAAAGGTTGGTAACCCCTGTTCTAGGCTATCGATTTAACTTTTCTATAAAAAATCATAGTTCTGATGATGTCCTGATTCTTATTTTGACTCAAACTTAAGCACTTTATTTGTATACATACTGTCTTTTTTACGACAGCGTTTATTTTTGTTTTATATGAAAACGGCGATTTATAAATAGATATTCAAGAAACAAACTTTTTTACTATCTGATATGTTTTTACATAATCTTTGAACTCGTATTTAATATTTATATACAATCATAGTTATTTTAAAGGCTTCTTTGTTGTTTTAAAGTCACTGTTAATTTATTTTCCGGCAAATGGTTTCATTGAAATATATATTCTAAAAGAGGTCACCTCTAGATTTGTTTCTTTTTATGGAATGAGTAATAAAGTAAGGAAATGTATCATTGAAGTTCAAAGATTTTGCGTGGTATATCCAAGTGGGTCATAGCACTTAAAACCAGAAGAATACCAAGTACGAGTGGGTTTCGTTGATGCCATTTAAAGATTCAATAAAATAAATATATTTTGATATCGTATAAGTGAAAACGTTAAAAGTGAACTTCTTTGTCATCAAACCGTAATTTGTTTTTGATCTACTGTTGACTACAAACATCTTCATTCCGACACGTAATGTGACTACACTATTGCTGAACGATACTTAATTAATCGTTGTCAAGAATATTACTGAGTGAATATTAAAATCAAAATTCTAATAACTCGCTGTAAATTATCATGTCGGTTACTTTAACTTATTTCATTAACCATTTACCGCTAAATTTCATTAAATTATTTCTGAGAAAGTCTGAGTTTTTAAAAAACCATTCGATGTTTGATTTCAACGTTTTGTATAGTAAAACAGGAAGTTACAAGCTAATGGGAGGTTGCTTTTAAGCATCGCATTTATATATTGTACAAAATATAATACTTAATTGAAGCTTGGGTTTGTAAGCAATATAGTCGGAAACAAAATATTTTATATAAATCAATTAGCCTAGCCTAACGGCAGTTGACTTGCTTGATTCTGTTACCAAAAATGACAAAGAAATTAATGCTTGTTCATCAACGAATCAAATAATAAACATATTTTTTAAAAAGTATTTATTATATATGTAAACATAAGACTGTTTTTATTGTACTTATTACACAATTTAAAAATGGCCATTAGCGCTTTCGTTCATTGTAATGGTGAATAAGGAAAAAGAAAAGAATTAGTTATGTAATATTATGTATGACTAATTTTGTAATGAATTCGCCGGCTGTGCGAATAAGTGTCAACATCGTTGACATAAAACATAAAGTCATGTCTGATGTGTGATGTTTAGCATTCCCTCCTACGCATCTTATATGAAAACGGACGTAGCGAGATCGGTTAGCTAATCACTAGTCATGTCCTATTCCTATCCTTCTACCCCTATTTTCTTTGAAGTAAAGAGCTTGAGCAATTGAGTAATAAACAGTTTTCGTAGACAAAATCAGTTGAGATATCTTCATTAAGAGTGAATATGGAAAACATAATAATCATGCATTATTCAATTTTGAATAATTTCGTGGTGCAGCGGTCAAAACCGTCGGTTCTGTGACGGATCTTACAAGTTGTTCAAAAAACGTGAATGTTTGTAAAGTAAAGTAAAGAATCCCACTCTTCAAATCCTTAAATTACAGACTTGTTGGTACGAATTCCACATTTTTTTAATTAAGAAAACAGTAGGCACATAACAATGATTTTGTAAGTTATGTCATGGTTGCGTTTGCGTTCGTAAGCTTTCTTTTATTACGCACTAGTTTGATCACTTATATCTTTTCCGGTTCTAAGCTCAAGAAATGCGACCCCAATACCCACATTTTATTAAATATCTATTTTAATATGGGTGATACAATGTTAATAGTTAAGGTATTCTTATATCCTAGTTTTTTTGACCTTTTGTAGTTTAAATAAATACGCGATAACGCGAGTTTGCGATAACGAGATAAACGTCCGCTTATCAGCGATCGTCAGTTGCAAATTCATATTTGTACTGGAATGACGTCTTTTTTACGCGCAACTTTAAATATGATTATTTATTAAAAAAACACGGATTTTTATGATGCAGAGAGATATTTTAAAGCCCTGAGACGATTTTTTTTTTTTGAAATTCATAAGAATAAGGCCAATAATGAGGAAACCACTGGGGTGCCTAAACGACCCCCATCGGCAGAGAAGTATTTTTCTAGTCTCCGAGCCGGGAGAGATATACAAGATTTTCCTATTGAGAGACGCTGACACAAAGGATGGTGTATCACGTCGTTCCGCTCGATTTTTCAGTACGTTACCTATAAAAGGTTGTCGCACTATCACTATGAACTTACTTCTGTATTCCATAGGTCTCATCGCCAATCAGTTGTAGCGAAGAGACGTGCCCTTTGTAAATAACTAAGTTGTCGTCTGCCCATTAAAGACGATTGTCTAGTTGTGGAAAAATTACGTTTCGAAATGTTGATTCTGTTGAACAAAGTCAACACCGTCATAAATTGGATTTGCTTACCGATCTGGTATACGGAATTCGTAGGTAAATATTTGATTGAATCGCACTGCTGTACGAGTATCAACCAGGGAATGAAAAAAAATATTTAAGCGAATATTGCTATGCGTGTACACTTTCGGTTAGTCAAAACTCACGCAAACTTATTGTTTAAGTAAATATTGCAAAAAGTTACCAATATGTGTAGTAAATATTAAATTTATATTGCTTTTTATTACACTTAATTCGAGATATTCGTTTGATAATTAATGCCAATGAAACTATTTATAAATAAAATGTTAGTTCAGTAATTGTAAACTATGTAGATTGTTTATATTTTATGTTATTTAATAGTTCAATGAAAGATTTCAAAAAATTATTACTTTAAAAATGCTTTCTATATGTAGAAAGGTTTTCAATATATAAATATTTTATAAATAATAATTATATATAATGAATAAAGCCTAATTTAAACATTTTTTTACATAAAAATAGCATGACTCAAAGTAACATTTTTGATTAAAATCTTCTAAGAACCTATACCAAATTTCCCTCTAATCTGCGAACGCGCGCGGTCGCGCAGCAGTTTGGAATATCCCTAATTGACCGAAATAAATTAGAAATTTAACATTAAGTTCATTTAACTAGAATTAAGTATTGTGAAAAAAACCGAAAAACCTTCTTCAGTTATAGCACTTTGGAACCAAGGTATCGTGTGAATAACGACAGATGCATTATGCATTGCAATACCGGTACTACCAGAAGTTAGATCTTTGTATTTCTACAGTTTTTCTATACCAAAATACCGACCATTCTTTATTGAAAATGAAACAAAATCAAAATATGACTTAAAATTTGTATGATCGCGTTCAATTACGAGTTGGATCTAGAATTGATTTTTCAATTTGGCGTGTAATGTTTTTATTTTACCACTTTGTCGTTATAATTATTATTTTTACTAAATTTTATGTTTGTTTAAATAATATGAAATTTAGTTTAATCTGAGCAAATTAATAGTGCAGTTACCTTTTTATTTACATTATATAAAATAGTGTGTATTAAAATATATCTGAATTAAATAATATAACTATGTAAATATATGGAAAGAATCGTGGAAATATACATAATCCAACCAAAAATCCAATTTACATAAACGTAAATTCCTTTCGCAGTCAAACACTGCGGTCGATTTTCAGTAAACGTAATACTATTGCAGCCGGACTGAGGGTGAAATTCGAATTTTGGGGAAGTAAAATATTACATCGTAGCGTTGGAAAGAGAATGGATGAAGGATTTCGTATACGTACTTACTATGGTTTGTGTAACTCTACCCTTGTCGCACCCTATAAAGCATGGATTTGCTTTTGAATTCTTATTAACGGCAGTGTTAATTTTTTGGGTATGATAACGGGGTTGTACCTCATAGCTGTCAACAAGATTAATAATATTTTAATTGTTGTTCTTCAAAACATTACAATAATACCCGCTATTAATTTTAGAATAATATTACCTTCTTTAAAGAATGATTAATCAACCTATTTCAGATAGAACAAAAATAAGACCGTTCCAAAGATATTATGCAAATGACGAAAAACTATACAGATGACAGCCCCTTTTTATTGTATGCATATAGTATTTTGTAAACCTGTTTACTATAATACTACCAATTACACTGTTTTGAAATTAAAGATGTTTTTTTTTAACTTGTAGTCAATTTAAAAAAGAATTATGCAATTTTTTTTTAAATTAAGAAAAGGCAGCATCTTTAAGCGTTCAAGTGCACGGATGAACTTGAACTGACGCTTGGTAATAAAGTGTCGTGTATAAGTAAGAAATACTTTTATTTCATATTAAGATACATGGTTTGATGGCGATATGGATTAATTCAGTGGTGTCGTGGGGCCAGGTCGGCCTGCCACCTTTTTGATTTGTAACTTAATTTTTAAGTACATACATATATTTAAAATGGTTAAATCAATGACCAACCTAGTACCTATTTATTTACCACTTCACAGTGGGGTTGATTTTGATAATGATTATTAGGTGGAATAATCACCTAAGCAAATACAATCTCTGAAGGTCTTTGAAATTATATGTGATTATCTTTTTTTTTGTTATAACATGAGAATACCTACTGGTATAAATGGTGGGTTATTTAAAAAAAAAATTTTTTTTAATCATTGAAAAATGTATAATGGTTCTAATTTAATTATATTTACTTTTATATAAGACAAAGCATGGGAGAATTTGGAAGAATCACCTGTTCATTTAAAATTGGCAAGCAACATAACTGTGCTCTTTTTAGTTTCTTAAATATCTTGATAAAACAACTTATGTTCACCCACGTTTTGATGTGAAAAAATATGGAACTGAAAATATGTGCAACGAAAAATTTGATTTTTCAAAATTATCAAGCCTATTTTAACGTCTTCCTGATCTGTGGTCAAATGCCTCTATAGAGGGTAAATCTTGAAATGCAATATAGAACTAACGATTATAACTTTTCAGTTAACATTATCAGTGGATATTATTTTCAAAAAAGCTGTATATTTAAAATGAAATCTTTTCATTTTATTAATAACGTTCTCCCAGTCTTGACATTTAATATTGAAGATCGTAAAAACCAATAAAAAGATATTTTCAATATTTTAAACAAAACTGAAAAAAAAAGAAATTGCAAA
Organism: Himalopsyche anomala; assembly: GCA_031772345.1. Classification (NCBI taxonomy): domain Eukaryota; kingdom Metazoa; phylum Arthropoda; class Insecta; order Trichoptera; family Rhyacophilidae; genus Himalopsyche; species Himalopsyche anomala. Next base: position 7,254,700 of record CM062840.1, read on the forward strand.
AAGGTTTCGATGCAAAATGTTGATCGGAAAACAATGTTTCATTCATTATGATTTCAAAAACTTCTATTCATGTCAGATTTTAACTTCTGAAGTTCAATTATTACTTCGTTGCTGATTATCAAAGACTCCTTCTGTTAGAGCTACGTTCTTACATTTGGTTAACTTTTGTTTCTGTTTTATTATTTATGAAGCACGGGTCTTTTGGCTGGCTTGAAATCTAATAATAAATTATTATGATTGTTTATTAAAGTCCAATTATTTGTTATTATGTTTTTCAAAATAAAACTCAAAACATGGGTAAAAAGTAATGTTTTATTTATGTGTGCTCAGCTGTATTTAGTTACAGGTTACGTTGCTGAGATTTCAAATTTGTAGGGCATTTCTCGTGTTCAATTGCATTTTACCTGATTTATGAATTTGTGTTATAAGCTATAACGCATTGATGTATCTGATGTTTAAGCTCCCTTCCTGTCTATCCATTTTTTTAACGAGACGTAATGAGAATGATAAGTCAGCCATGTGAATTATCCTAGACAAGTTCCTCTTCAGAAAAGAAGCATGACTTTAATAACTAATAATTATTGGAATTAAAGTTTTTGTCGAGATGTGACGTTTTGACTTGATGATAAAAAATATACTCAATTCAAATGTTTTTCTAAATTCAGGAATCAAACTTATCTAATGCCGACAGCGGCGGCAGGTCAATGTGGCATTGGATTAATGCACCTCTTGTATATGCAGTGGCGGTTATATTTCATAAAATAATATTCAAACATAACATTTATGCCATTCGCTCATATTAAATTCTTCATGTTTTTATTGTCTATATATTTATTTTATTATAGACAATTTTTAATATTTATTATGGACAATAAATACATGATGAATTTAAAATGAGTGAATGGTATAAATATTAAGTTTCAATATTATATCATGAAATATAACCACCACTGCATATACAAGAGGTGCATTGATACAATGCCACATTGACCGGCCGCCACTGAATGCTGATAAAAACTTATCAAACAGTGCAACAAGACGCACAGATTTTGCAATATTTTCACTCATTAATTTTTTTTATTGTATATAAATTTATTAAATTTAAAAAAATATATATAAATAACTCTTCTCATTAGTTGACATTTAAAAATGGTCAAACGCTTAGAGATGTTGTGTTGTTTTAACAAATTTTACTATCGGATATTTTAAAATTTCTCCTGACAATAATCAATTAACATTTAAACAGCTAGTGGAAGGGATTGTTTGACATAATGTGTGCCAAGCTTTTTCATTAATTCAGTTAAATGGATTTAAATTCATGATTACTTACTCAACTCTAATCTGAGCTCCTTCCAGTTAGGTCTTTAATATGTGTAAATTGAAAACGATATCACCAACCAAAGCCAAGGGTGAGTTAAGCAAGAGACTGAAGACGGAATGAAAAGGTAGTGAGGGTTTTCCCTCAGGAAACCGAATGTACGTCTTTGAGAGAGGTCTGAATTTGGGGTGCCCAAATAACATTTTAGTAACAGTATAAAAACAACTAAATTATTAACTCACGGGGGATTCGAGTGCAGAAACACTTGAAAGGATTTTCGGATTTTAAGCGTGAAAAAATCTAAATAGGTATTATTTCTTCTCTTTTATGTTTCCGCGTTCAATTTTATTTAGTGCTTCATCTGATACAACGCACAAAAAGGACGCTTTATAAAGTACTTTATTTCGGAGTAGAGATTTTTCTAATATGAACTTACATTTTTTTCTATTTCTTTGTCCGACTTTGAGCACGTTGTATCTTTATTGTTGTATACAGACTCGTCGCGTTTATAACATACATAGCTTCGTTCTAGTCATATAATATACACATTTCATTACATTTCAATTTGAAAGTAAAATTCATTTAATAAAGATTGTAAGCAAATATATGTTTAAGGCTTATACAGTAATAAACTATTAACAAGAAAAAAATATGGAATGAATTGATTTTACCAACAAATTAACGAAGCGCAAAATTTAGGCATCATACATTTAAATGCGTTGAATAATTTTGTTGGAATTAAAAAAAAATACTATTGTCTTAACTTATAAGTCAGTTTCGAGAAAACAATACATTTCACATTTCCTAATATTTTTTTAACGATTTATAGTCTTACCAAAAAAGTCATTCTTTCTTCTAGAACTGAAAATAAATAAGAAAACCGTTTAAATCACGGATTACACATATTTTAGAACCTCATGTGTCATTTGGCTCGACTGAAAAGTTGGAATTCTGTCTAATGCCCTTGCTAACGAACGTTGAAGGTTTATAACCATATCCGGTGCTATTCGATTTTGTAGTATCTAATAGGCATGCTAACTTAAATTTACATCACTCAATTTGCTTTTTAAAATAAGGTACCAATACAAAAATGAGGCTAGGAAAAATAATCGTGATTCATTTTTAAAGTATTTATAGGTTAAGAAAATATATTTAACAAATTACTAATTTAAAAGTGAATGTGTGATACATAACTCAGATTGGAGATTTTGTGTGAGTCCAGAAGAACGTAAGTACGAATCGTTGACGCTCGCTCTGCTATTTCAATCAACAACAATAAAATCGATCGTGAACACCATTTTATTTCTAGTAGAGAATATTATACTTGATCGACTATTTAATGCTTGGTTACCTACCTGAATATTTATCATTTTGAAATATCCATCATGCACTCATTGTTTGTGTTATTGTTTAATGTATTCATAATATCTGTTCTCTTTTCGTTCAATTTTATTTTCCTCTTTTCGCTATGAAAAATTGATGCTTAACATTATAATTATTTAAACTCATTATTATTGTGGATTGTTATTATGTTTTTATAAAAAAATATAACTCAAAAACGTGTCACTGTCAAGTCAAAAAACATAGAAAAAATGATTTTTTCGCGACAAGTAAAAATAAAACATTGATTATTACATTTAAAAAAATTGTATTTTACACATAAAGTACGGAAAAAATGGATACATTAAAACCGTGCTTAGTAAAATGATATAAATTCTCTCGAAGTAAGTTTTTTTCAAGTACACAATAAACAAAAACCAAAGCAAGAATAACATTCGTTAATAGTTAAAGTCGAAGCAAATATACACCCGATTCTTGTTTTGCACGAATTTATTATCCAATATAATAACTATTTTATTAAGCGTGAAAAAAGTTAACTCCTCATTTGTTCTCTAGAAAAATAAACCAATTTTTGCAACCTTTACACGGAAATCGGAAGAATAACATTTAAAATTCACAGCTCATCTCTTATGATGTGTATTATGATATAGACCTTTATCATAAATTGTGATTTGTGCTGGCGGTGTATTAGGGGCGCAAAAACCGTATGCTTTGCACCCACCCTTCGTCAATTTGGCACCTGATCATGGTCACCCTGACCCGTCACGTCTCCTGAGGGCTGACATCTTTCGGTTTACTTTTGCGGTTCCCAAGTCGCATTACAGACTAGGGTAGAAAATAAAAGGACCCAAGGAGGGGGAACTTCTTACCATGGGAATGTGTGGTTTAAAATTCTCAGCCAGTTATCACAAAGCGTGGAGTTTTTGACACATTTTGAGTTGTTTGTGTGATCATACCAGATTTTTTACCGGTAATTACTGATGAGGCATTTTCGTCGATTTACCGGTTTACCTGTGATGCAAGCCTTTAAGCAAGTGTGTTCTGATTTATGCATTTGAATTTTTATTATATGGTAAAACACAATACAGTAATTTTAAAACGTTATATCGATGGCCATACGTTGACAACACGTAATCGACATTTTTTCATAAAATGAGTTATGCATATAATTTTCTTTGTTTTTTCAAGGTCTATTTAAATACTGACATCTCGTAATTTACAAAAAATATTTTTCATTGAAATTGTTCTAAAGTTGAAAACACGTAACAGAAAAAAAAGCCCACCAAACTGCCAGAAGATAGTAGAATACCTATGTACATCGTTTTCCTACTATTTGAAAATAGTGAGAAAAATTTCCAAAATGTTTACTGCACATTTTTTATTGGAGAGTGGACAGTACGTAACTGGATTAAAAAAAATATATTAAAATTATGTATATTTTTTCTACTATTATATGGATAAAGTTAAAACATGTGCATTGGATTGATTAAAATACTTGGATTTGTTTTCTTGTATCATCATAAAAGAAGAAACATAATTAAAATTGTCAACAAACGAAACAAACTTTTTTTTTTATCAAACATTCTTTTTAATAAAAAGTTTTTTTAATTAATATTGTGTGAACAGAATATTTTAAATATACATAATAATTATTTTACTCCAAAGCGTCTTTCATTTTCATTGATTTCCTAATACGTATTTATTTATAAAGTTTTTTGGCTCTTCTGTAAAATTGAACAAATGTCGCGTACGTGTTGTCAACGTATGGCCATCGATATAATACTTAATATTTTTCTAAATATATGTCGTATTTGAATAAGTGTCGGTATATAATCATTCTTTTGAAAATGCTATTATTAAATATGTCTCGTAAATGCGAGTCGCCTTTCGGCTTACATTGTTCAACACGAGCCTTGAATTCACAGCTAGAAATTTGCATGTGATTATTGATTTTGTAATCAATATAAGCCAATGGCGGGTGTTATGATTTAAATTCAATTGTCAAATCTAGGGCGTGGAGTAATTGACTAATGACGTATTTGTGTTATCGAATTTTCCCTCCATATTATACTGTAAGGTTAAACAAAACCACAGTTTACATAATAATGGTAATATGACTTTACTTTTATGCATCCGGAATTCAATTAAAAATCTTTCCTATCTGGCTTTAACTAGTTACATAATTATATTTGGATATTAAACATGTAAGATTATAAATATGTAATGAACGGTTTACCCCATATTATGACAAGTATAATAATGATTTTTTTATGAACCTTTTTCTGAACAGGCAGGCAAAAATTGAGTTTTTTTAATTTATATTTGTTGCAAGAAGATTTGATACAAAAAGATAATTACATTTTACTGGTGACAAGTATTCAATTTGGTAGTTCCCATATGAAGTAATTGTCAGTGATGATCCATTTCTCATATTTAAAATTTTATAATTTATGATGATTCGTTTTTGTTTTATTGGTTTCCAATAACTCTTAACTGATTGTTTCAAAAATAAAACAAAAGTTGTTAAGTCGTTCAATCCAATTTTTTTCAAATGATATATAGAAATATGCAAAACAATATTGATGACTTATGCCTCTTTTACGATTTTATTCCAGTATTCAAATGGATGGACAAAAATGGCTGAAAACATGACAATTATTAATCTATTTTGGAAAGCAATCAGTAAATCGGTTGGAAAATCAATTTTTCAAAGTGTATAATAAAAAGAGCGAAAGCAATAACAACTTAACTTTGAAATAAGTTTTGTAAAATCTAGAATAATCCTTGTTAAACGAGTTAGTAAAGAAAGCTAAATTATATAAAGCTTAGTAAACTTATATTGCTTATAATTCTGATCGAGGGCTGCTGTTAATTGGTAATTTTATCGCTAAAATACTGTTTAAGTAAATCTCTTCAATCACTATCGGGTAACAGAAAAGTTAAATTGAAGTTTTTAAACTACAAAACACATATTATTTGTTGCTCTGAATGAAATTGAATATCGCTCAAACGATTGCTTGGAGAAAGCAAATGGATATAATGGATAAGTAAATCGTAAATTAGCGTTGTATTATTGCTAATATTTTGGTAATTCTGTCTAGACAAGGTAACTTTGTATAGTGGATCGATCGATAATTATTTTAATGAGAGACGATTTATAACGCACGTAATGTATTTTATCAAATTGTAAACATAAAGTATCGAATAGTTTAGTCAGTTTAGTATGCCTAGTTATTAAAAAAAAAGTTATTAAACAAATGATTTAAACCAGGGCATCCAATCCCGGACCCTTTTTGTTATTTCAAGATTTCGGGATTCACAATTTTTAATAAATAAATAATTAAAATGTTCTTACACCTCGTACAAATAAATGATTGATAAACGCAGGGAAATGAAACGGGTATATCATCGGTTGTAAAGAATAAGCAAATTAAAACGCCGTCGCTGTTGTTTTTTGCTCATTCCATTATTCTACGTTTAGAGTTATTAATTTGTTTAATTGCTGTTATTTAAGTGTCACTTATAAAAACGGTGTATCATTATTTCTTAATAACATTAATATTTCTCTTGCCAATCGTTCGTCACACCCTTTATAGTTTTACTTAGCTAGGTATAAATAACCCTGTATTAATGAATATTCTTATCTTTTGACAATACTCGTGATGGGTGAAACCGGTACCGATTATTTTAAATACATGTAGAGTTAGTACATTTTTTTTTAAAATATATTGTCTTCCCATAAAATATTGTCAGTGAACATCTTAAAAGTGATTAACATACTGTGATTCATGTAATGGTAGCAAGTCGTTTGTTCTACTATAAGAATAAACCAAATATTTATTTTCTTGGTTAAAAAATCTTATTAAAGCCAGTTGTCTCAACTTATTAATTGTGGCCCTCAAAGTGGTTGCCTACTAAAACAGTAAACACTTTTTTTAAAGACGAAATGGGGCCATGATTTAAATATATTGAGAGCACATGCTATGGTATGATAAAATTTATTTCAACGATTTCTCCTTTGATTTCGCATGTTTATATGTTATGAAGTGTATTAGAGTTTGTCAAAATATATAAATATAACGAACGTTACTTAATTAAGCACATGAATCATTACAATTTAAAAAGATGAAACGGAGCCGTGATTCAAATATTTTGGGAACCCGTGCTCTGGTTTGATAGTATTTATTTTATGATGTTTGCTTTGATTTTGTATGAAAATATTTTTTGAGATTTTGTCAAAATACATAAATATAACATTGTTTAAAAACACGAATCATTATGCTTTGAAAAGACGAAATTCCGTAATAACTTATTCCAGAGATTCTTTTTTTGTGTAGACTTCTTTGAAACTCTGTGAGAAGATTGTCTCCGACATTGCGCTGGAAATAGTCACGCGTTCAGAATTTGGATAACTTGCAGATGACAGTTCTAAAATAAAACTTCGGAAACCATTTTTCGAGGGAAAAAAAAATCTTTTCGTCACCCAATGGCGTCCAAAGACAGAGATTGATTTACACCCGCCCGTGTTGCGGCCATTAAGATAACTTTTAGCTTTCAGTTATCTTTGAAAAGAGTTCTGCTTTTTTTTTCATTTTGGACGCGTGTGTTTTTTTTTTCAAACCTTAAACGAAAAGTTTTTCATGCCCGAGAAAATTACCAGCAAAATGAACGACGGTAGTTTTAACATCAATTATTTTCGTGTGTATTATAAATTAAATTATTTTAAATAAAAATGAATGATTATTAAAAAAACTAATGAGAACGTTTTGATACTAAATAATTATGTGATAGACTTTGACTGAACCAAAGTAGCGTTATTTTATTTTAGTATATGGAAGTTAGCAAGATCATTAAAAAAAAATCTTTTGTACTAATTACATACATATTTATTTATTAATATCAGAACCGGAACCAGCGGAAATGCTCGTAAATCAGTGTTAAATAAGTAAAATAACGCTTTAATTTGCTAAACTAGTATTGACAGTAAACACTGTACAAATGATTAATATATCAACCTTTAAATTCACAGATGTCTACGAAAAGTACAAACTTTTGTTTTGGCTTTTTTTGCAAAACATAAATTAATTTTGACTTTTATTTTTAATATACATAATGGTAAAACCCATATTTATTATTAATGTTGTTGGAAAAAAATGTCTTATCTAAGCGTGCTAAATCATTGCAAACTTCGTTTGAACAAAGCAAGCTGGAGTTTTGGCGGCCATTGATTTTCGAATACAATTTACAAATAATGAGTGGAAATAAGTATGTGTTACGTCAGTATAATTTTATTTAATTCCACAGGATTCACAAACTCAGTAAGAGTCGTATATTCAATTTTTATTTGACTTAAGTCTATAATCTGCCAAACTGATTAACTGAACTAACACTTGAAGTAAAGCATTGATAAAACAAATGTATTTGGAGTTTTTGTCAATGGTTCACACAGTGTTGTCAGTTTACTTTAAAAAATGTTAAAAGAATGGTGTAAGTTTTATTCTATATCTACCAATAGTACTTCTTTCTGAAGAACTCAGATTCTTTAAGACTTTAAAGCTCCCAGTAGGCCTCCAGACTATATTGAAACCCTTTGCACAGTATACTTATAATAATAAATAATATCGATGACCTAGTTCTTTAGGCGTTCTACACTAAGTCAAAAATGTAATGTTTTGAGTTATATTACTCATTTTATTCAAATACCCAATAGATAAATACTGATTTTATCCCGATAAACAAATGTTTTTTTTATTGTGAAATAAATAAATCTAAACAATCTTTCAGTTCCATACTACTTTACTTAACTTGAATATAAATCAAAATTTATTGTAGTGCTTGTTTTCAATAAAACTAGAAAAATAAATTTAGAAAAAATAGATACGCTCTACTTTGACTATATAGCTCCCTATATGTATGTGATAATAATAATTTAATATCTCAAAATTGACTGTGCACAGGTGTTTTAAATATAAATATACTTTTTTTATTCAATGCGATACCGATGAAGAGTATATTCAAGTTTATTTTATGCTGCTTGTTTTTTATAGTGTTTTTTTTATTATTTTCCGATACAGCGGGTATTAATCCTGTTTTAAGTGGCACTTACAAAACACTCCACTCATGTAAATTTAAAAGTCATTAAATCTTACGGAACTACGCATCCAAACGGTGCTTATGAGCAAGTAGCAATCCGAAAAAGTATTCTCCTTTCGTGATACATTATTTCCGTCTCATTTTTATGCTTTGCTATTATGATTCAGCTGTTTATTTTAACATATTTTCTCAGTACGGAATTTTTAAATTCCTCCGACATGATCTGGTGCCAATTTTAAATTAAAATCCCAATTAAGGAATTTCAATATTGAATTTGAATCGTTCAAATTATATAATTTTTTTTGTCACTTAAGACACGGGTTTTTCCTTTCGGAATCGTCAGGCGTTCAAGTACACGGATGAACTTGAACTGACACTTAGTAAATTAATATATGTAAGGTTTTCAGTGACAAAAGTTGTGTGAATGTAAATAATTTGAACGATTAAAATTTAATATTGAAATTCCACCAAGCGCCTTTAGTCGAAATCTTCAATCATTCCCAATTAAATTTATTTGCTGTCTTTTTTGGTAACGTTTAATGATATTATTAGCTACCTGATATTTTTTCCCTTAGGAGCATCATCTACTACAACTTCGTTATTATTTTGACTTCCAATAAATTTACAATTTACAACTGCGAACTGTTAGCCTTTACCTCTAGACTTAGAAATCACTGTCAAATAAATAAAGGCTAGTTTAAATAAGGTAAACTACCAGGAGGCATAGTTTGAATAATCCGCAGCTCCAATTCTTGAGTTGATTAATGTCACATCTTAAATGTCCTCACAACAACGATTCTTTAAAAAAATGTATTGTTGTTGGTTGCAAGTAGGGCATCTAATTCATTCTCGATTATTTCGGGATCTACGCTATTGGGATTTCGGGCTAGTTTACATAAGGTAAACTACCAGGAGGCATAGTTTGAATAATCCGCAGCTCCAATTCTTGAGTTGATTAATGTCACATCTTAAATGTCCTCACAACAACGATTTTTTTAAAAAATGTATTGTTGTTGGTTGCAAGTAGGGCATCTAATCCATTCTCGATTATTTCGGGATCTAGGCTATCGGGATTTCGGGAAAAAAATGACAAATTAAGATATTCCCAAAATAGTTTTCGACTCGAAGATTTTTTAGCTCGACGACTTGAAAAAGTTGCGAATTGAATTGACATATCGTACAATTATTCAGAAGTGTGAAAGCTTTTTTTTGTTATATCCATCCACAGAGTAATGACTGACAGTGACTACAGCGTAATTTTTTTCTAGCGGATTAAATGGATTTTAACGTGTTATAGTAATCTCGAATTACCGGGATTAGTACTAAGATAATACCAGGATTAAGGGATCGCAAAACTTACCATTTTTGAAAGAATTTATTTATTATACACATTATTAAATATATAAAACTTTCAATAGTAAATACATGTGTTCATAAAAAAGTTATACTTCATTACATATTAATAAAAACGAAAATGTTAATAACCTCAAAAAGATACTTCTTATAATTTTCATATATTATATAACATATGTTGTAATACATTTTTTTCTGTCACAATTTTGAAATTAAACCAGTGGATTATCACAGCTAACGAAATCAATCCAGGAATCTTTTCTGATCCCGGAATTCATAATCTCTCAATCCCAGAATCCAGGATCCCGGGATTGGAAGCCCTAGTCATAGCGTTAGCCTACGTTCAATCGTGTAGTATACCAAAAACAATTCGAATAATAATAATCAGTAATAAAACTCTCTCTCTCCACCACGTTTCAAATATCCGATAATTATAGATAAAGTATGCATGTAGAAAACACCACAAATATGTATTTGAAATATTATTTAGTTGTTTGAAGCATTTCTAAATTTTCCATTTCCCAATTAATATATCACTGACGTATTGTTCTATTATTCAACTAAATAGTTTTACCGAGAAAAGCCACACTTGAAATATATCTTATAGAATAATACTTGTTGGTCAGTAACGAAACGTTTCGGCAAATAATACAGTTCAAGAGTTATTGTCGAAAATATTTTATTTTACGGGAAACAATTGAATTTGAAGGGTATTAAGTACGCTAAATATTAGGTAAAACGGAAAGAAATGACATTTTTTCTGGTGCGTCACTTTAAAATCTGTTTGTCAACGGTTGCCGTTGAGCTAACACATCGTGGTTGGTATCATTTTAAAGCTCTGTGTGTACTCTTTCCATTTCAACATATTTTTTTATTTTTTTTTGCCGTTGTGGAAAAATGGAGAAGCCTGAGATTGAAGAAACACATTTGCGCTGTTTTATGCTGTTTTTATACGATAAAGGATTAAAACCAAAAGAAGCTACGCAGACCATTTGTGACATTTACGGTGACGTCTTGAAACTTTGAAAGTGCTTTAGATGGTTTCAAAGGTTAAAAAGTGGTGATAGGGAGTTAAAGGACAAACCAAAAACAGGAAGACCCTTCAAAATCGATGATGACGTCCTAAAATCATTGGTGGAAGCTGATCCTCGTAAAACAGTGAAGGAATTGTCACACGACATTGGCTGTCCAATAACAACTGTAAAAGATCATCTGAAAAAGTTGGGAAAAGACACAGGCAAGGAATTTGGGTACCACATGATCTCTCTTAAACGGCCTTGGAGCAAGCGTGACCATCTGTGCTTCTCTATTGTCCAGGCACGAAACGGATCCATTTCTCAGAAGGATAATTACCGGGGACGAAAAATGGGTCCTTTACAGTAATACCAGAAGAAAAAAACAATGGCTATCACCAAATCAAGTACCTGTGCCTACTCCTCGGCCAACATTGACGTTAAAAAAAGTTTTGTTGTGTGTTTGGTGGGATGTTTCGGGGATAATACATTTTGAATAGTTGAAATCTGGTCAAACAGTTACGGCAGAGCTATACTGTGCCCAACTAGAACGATTAAAAGCAGAGTTATTAAAAAAACGATCTGTTTTGGTCAATAACAATAGGCGGATTTTACAACATGACAATGCGAGACCTCATGCGGCAAAAATTACTCAGCAAAAAATAAGAGAACTTGATTTCGAACTTCTGCCACATCCTCCATATTCACCGGACATAGCACCTTCGGATTATTATCTCTTCAAGTCGATGGAGCATTCACTTCGTGACAAAAAATTTACAAACACTGACCAGGTGAAAAATCACCTGGATTCGTATTTTGCCAGTAAGTCACCAGAGTTTTACGAAAAGGGTATCAAAAAGTTGCCTCTTTTATGGAGGAAGATAATAGACAACGAGGGGAATTATATAACAGAATAATATTGTATCATTTTTTTTTTAAATAATTTTTTTGTCACAATAACAAAAAATGTCATTTCTTTCCGTTTTACCAATATCTTTCAGCCAAACGATTTCATTTCTCTAGTGAGAATGGTGTACTTTATCAATGGAATTATTTGTTATATTTATACATAACATAATAAAATACACGTATACATTCAATGAGCATTTATAACCACCTTAGAAAAGTCTACTGCATGTAGGTAAAAAAAATCATGGAGTTCACTATCAATTCTTGGTGGAAAGACATTCTATTAAAAAATAAATCAGTTTTTTGTACCACATTGGCAAATTTATAATAAAAATTTACTTAGAACACCACGACCATCATCAACTGATGTTTTCAATTTATAAATAAACATTTTTCGAAAATTGTAGTAATATAAAGATAGCCAACAGGCAGATTGGATTTTTTTTTTGTTGCTTAGCTCAGCTTTTCTGCTAGACTGAAAAAGGCCAACACGCCGATGGTATATTACTCAGAAGTTATAATAACCAATCTCAAGATTCCGATCACTTTAAGGATCCTCTAATTCCGGTGACATCTTCATGACGATCCAGAGATTTAACGATTTACTAAAATATGTAAAAAAAATCAGATAATAAAACAATATTCGACGGCGTTTTTAGTTTGCTTATAAACATATCTTTCTCATTCATATATATTGAAGTAGTCGTAGACAGAAAAATACTTTTTTTCATTATTTTACAGAAAATTCAGTCAGCTCTTTTTTTAGGATGAAATAAAAGTTTCACTTTCAATTAGAGATCTTTCACACATGTGTTTGTGTTACATATTTATTCTTATCAAACAACTGTGGCATTACGATAAAACAAATATATCACCTTGGCCTTTAGCTGTAGTGTTGGTTAGTTTTATGTATAAAAAATTGGGATATGTAAAAAAGATATGGGAATTAATAAATCACGGGATCCCGAAATTGAATTAATGTGAATTCCAAAAACAAGGGAACAAAAAAGTGATTTAATGCTCTGAATAGTGCCTAATCGTAATTAAATAAAATATAATACACCAATTCAATATTGTTTTGTATCCAGAGCATCTCTAAGAACTACAGTTAATATTGCAACGAAATCTATTTTCAAAATATCTTGAAATTAATTTGGGACGATTTAAAAAAATATATCGAATAATAATACTAGATTTTTAAGCTAAGATGAAAAATAAATGTGGTCGTTGGTTGATTAAGTTGTGCTAAATTATTTTACAGTTCAGTATATTTAATATAAATTGCGACCAATATCAATGAAAAAAAGCCGATCTTCTTAATAAATTGGCCCATAAATATAATGTTTTTTTTCTCTAAATTACATTGATTGACTAGGCATATTTTATGAAAGCTTTGCATCTGCGACGTAACGGTTGGCTAGACTCCCTTGAGAGACCCGTCACTTAAGAACACGGGTGGTTGGAATTACCTAAGTCGTACTTGAGGGAGAAATAAGTTTCGATTTCAAGACGATAAAACTAAATGTTTATGTTTTTTTTAAGAGTCCAGAGTTTGAAAACATTGAACTAAGGTTGAATATATATTGTTGTATTTGTTGTAGTAAAATAAAGACTTGTTGAATAGAATTTGTTTATAATATTAAATTAAAAAACTGCTCGTTGTGTCAACGGTGTAAAATGTTGCTTCATTCGATTTTTTTTTTAAATAAATAGGATGAGATAAGTTTACGAGTATTTCATTAAGAAATTATTAATGGCCAACAAATATTTAGCTTACTTATTTGAGTATTAAATATAAAATGATTGATTATTGTACTTAAAAAAATAAAAATACTTCGTATACTTGTGTGAAGTACTTTCTATAAAGTTTTAATGTTATGTAGATAATTTATTTTATTGCTTGTTATGATATGATAATTCATCATGAATATTTATTATTTACAATGAGTCTCGGAGAGCTCCCGAAAAAAAATGAAAATTTTAAGACAATTGTTTATACTTAAGTTTTGATTTGTGTACACTGTTTACATACCAAAAGTTTCGGATCCCTTTAGTATCATACTGTAAACAAAAAACAGCAGCTGAAAGTTCTAAAAAGCTCCAACGAGATTTGCTTACTCTACCATAAGAAGTAAATAAAAGAAGCCTGTTGTTAGAGCAAATGTTAATCTTGTTTATATGAAAATCGTGACCATTTTGTTTATTATATCGCCTTGACCAGCTGTTTATTCTCGCAACTCAAATGTCAAAATGACATTAAGACAAAATCCGTCTCATAAGAATTTCAATATACGATGGAGAGAAAAAATAAATATTTTTACTGTTTTGTATTAAGTTTAATTTAAAAAATATACTGTTGATTATTTATAATTGTTTAATGTTAATTTAATTTGCAAGTCTACCAGACTCTTCTGCATCTTTTAAAATTATATTTGAATTTTGATCGTAATTGTCGTGGTGAACTATTAAATATTTATATACGAAATGGTTAGAGTTTGATTTATTACTTAAAAATTTGCTTAAAAGTCTGTGAATTTCCCGTTTACTTCACGAAATCACCAAAAAGGGCGAGGAGAGATCGACAGAGTAACTGACGGTTCTCGTTAATGAATCTGTTGCTGAAATATTATTTTATTGATGAGTTTGATTAACATGATGAAAAACAACAAACTGTTTTCAACTGCATAATATAAGTTGTTAAAATGTATGATTTGACTTTTATGTTTTTATGTTAAACGATGAAATATTTAAATTTGAAGATAAAAAAATACTCCGCTTAAAAGGACTATAATTATTTTTTTAAATGATGAATGAGAGTTTTTTGAAGTTAGTGTGTCAAAAAGATGTTTAATGGAAGCAAAATATTACTTCAAATTAATCAAATATGTAAACGAAACACATCCGTCTTATCGGACAAATATCAATTTTTTCAGTTATTCTCTAGTAAAATACTTAGCGGTATGTTGTATAAACAAGTATGTTTTAAATTGAATTATCTGTAATATATATTTTTTAAACCGTACCAAACTAAACCCAAACATTGTCGAAATAAACTTATTTACTGACTGTCTACATTTTTTAACTAATCGGATAAATAAATATAGGTGGCCATTTATTACGGATGAGAATTTTTAGTAACTAAGATTCTTATTCAACAATCATTTTCATTTATTTACTTAAGCATCAATAAGAATAAAAATATATCGATAAGCGGAGATGACAGATTACAAAAAGAATAAGACACTTCTTTGTTGTTCACCATCCAATTTAATTAAATAGTGTCTAAGTTATAAATAGTAACTTAAAAAGTTCACAGATCAAATTTAAGCTTCCATTTCGAACATCAATTTAGTGTCATAGGGTGATTTTTAAAAGCTCCTCACTGAAGACAATGTAAGTCTTTATTTATGCAGGGACTTACTCAATATATCAAAGCAGACATCTGGTTTCTGAGAAAGATAATAAGAGACACGTGGATTTGTTTGGGGGAGATGTGCATTAGGGTTGTGTGCTGAGTCAATATTTACGTATTTTACCCTTATTTTATCGTTGAACAATAAATTAATTTTTGTCTTCCACTGATAAAACACATTTATTTTAAATGTAATTATATTTAAAATTAAATTAGAAATAATCATGACCGGAAAAAAACAGATTTTTAATATGTATTCTGGAAGGTATTCTGATTAAATATAAATCTTGAATTCGGATTATTTAAAACTATTTTTTTTAAAATGGAACATTAAAACCAAAGTTCATCGCAACAAAGTCATGTTTATAAAATGTAAATAAATATGAGTGCACTCTTACTATATAGAGAGTTTTTTGTTGAAAGGTACTATTTTGATATCGTTTATACTGTATCACTCATTATTTATTTGAAATTGAAAAATATCTTTTCAGATTATTTATAGTTGAAGACATATATAAAAAACATTTTAACTGTCATTGTATCGACTCAAAAAAACTTTAGTATCACTGATTTACTAGGTAATAATGTATTTCATTTGCAGCTTTGGTGTATACATTTATATTTGAAGTTTTTGAGATGAAATTTTAGATAAAATATGTTGCCAAAGATTTTAACCAGAAAATATAATAACAATGATACATTTGCAAATAGCCATTTTTAAAAGTTGTAAAAAATAGTCCTGATAATGACGTGATTCCAAAAACAACTTCCAATTAGTGTGGAAATAGACAATTTGCTTTTTTTACAATATAACATAATCATAATTATTACTGATGTCATTTTTAATTGAGCGGTGCAACTATTGACACATATAATTTGTTAGATATCTTCAAGACCACTAGACAGTGGTGTGTACAATTTTTAGCCAACTGTCACTAAATAGAATACTAATTTCTTACTTATTTTCTTACCATATTATAAAAACAAGCTCAACAGTATAGTAAAAGTAAATCACAAAACATATTTAATATACTCCATAACAAATGTTAAAAAAAATAATGCGGATGACTTGTCGCAGCAAGCTCGAAACCCAGACTAAATTAAGAGCAGCTTGTTACATAACAAAAACAGTTAAAATATTACATATTTTGTTTTCTATTATCTAGAATAATTTATGAATTTGCTATAATTCTAATCAAATCCATTTGTGGCACTCTAAAATACCCAGTGCGTATTGATGACAGACCCTAAAACGTTTGGAAATGGTATGAGTAAATCCTGTAATGCAGTATGAGTAATTTGTTGTAAAATATAACTCTCACTTACATGAAATTAACCTATTTAAATCAAATAAAACGTAATACTCATTGTAAACGCTGCCCCTTAATTCTAAATAGTCCTTTGCGGTTCTTTTATTAACGTAATAAAACTCATATAATCAAATTTGCAATGCGAGAAGTATTTTTATGAGCTTTATGACGTATCGTCAATTTGATATTGGCCTGCTTTATTATTGTCATATTATTTTATACGGATCATCAAACAGAAGAGCCATTCACAATATTAATAATAAGACCGAAGAATGAATTTCGATTTTCAAATAAAATGTCTTAAGAAGAGCGAATCTGGAAAAATGTATTGAAAATTTAATGGTTATATTTAAAAAAAATATATATATTCTCAAAATAAGACGATACAATATTGGAAAACTATAAGACTCCAGAGAGTATAAGAAACTTTCGATAATTATTGTAATTGGACTAGTTTCCTCTTTTTAAAAGTTTTTATGAAGTATGAGGTTTTTGAATTCATTGTTTGATACAACATATACGTCTACCAAATAAATTGTTTGCAAATATGACTGTTTAAAAAAACATTGTTATAACCAAAAACTGACATATAAAAATATTTTCCACACAATAATAGAATTTATTTATAGGGAATATAAAATTAAATTTAATAACTTTATTACTTTATATTTGTTGTATTAAAATTTGTGTTGCGTGTTTTGCCACTTTAAGAAGCATCATCAGACAGAACATCGTAATGTTTGTTAATAATTATTTTGTATTTTTTAACATAGAATTAAAATATTTTTTTACTTTATCTGTAAGCCCGTTAAGTTTAATTTATGTGAAGTTGTTTTTATTGTATAATGTAAAAACATTTTTTATTTGTTTTGGTACATATTGATTTTAATTTATCAATAAATTTTAAGGCACAATGTAGCCAATGCGATGAATATTAACAATTCAACCATAATTAATAATTTCCTTGATACGTATACGCTATTTTTGTTGAAGATTCGTGAAATATATTTATAATGAGCGATAGTCACTCGTTTGCCTCTTTGGTAATATAAAAATTGCTAATCACTTGTTTTCAGAATGTAACACTAAAGCTATTTTTCTATTGCACGCAGAGTAATATAACAAATGACTCGCGGATAATCTAATAAGTTTAAATTAATCTTTAAGTTCCATTAAGTAATACTGGACATGGCTGTCATGTAATGGAACAAATTTAATTTTCTTGACTTCCTAATAAACATAAAATTTATTTTACTGTTACGACTGTAATAATGTCACTTCTTTTTGAGCACCTTGTAGACGCCTATTATTTCGGTAAACATTAAAAACTTATTTCAGTTAGAGATGCGAGACGCTAGATATCACAGCATCTCATTGTTCGATCTTTGCAAGCCGAGAAGGCGTCGACAATAATAATTTATTTTACTCCAAGCGTTTGAGCTTCCCTTTGAAAAAGGGGAATTCTACAAAACTGACGTGCGGTGATGTTGTTTTGTTTTGGTGCCGTTTGTGGAATCTCAGAAATGCGCGATTAGTGAAGCTTTCAAATAGAAGATCATTTGTATTTAACTTAAATTATGTTAGGTACTTGAAGTTATTAAAGGATTTTTTTAAAGTGACATCCGTTTCCCAATTCGAAGTAAATTGTTGCTGTAGTAACTCAGTCACGTATTAGAAAAAATACTTCACGTATTATTTTATATTTGAAAAATAAATGATATACAAACATCTATATATATAAAACAAAGTGGGGTTATTTACACCACTTATAACTCAAGAACAACTGGATCGATTGTTATGATCTTTAATTTGTTGAATTTGTCTCCACCCAGAATAGCAAAATAAGCATTAAAACATCGGAAAAAATATCATGGAAAAGAAATTATGAAGAAAAATCATCTTCATACATTTTGTATTGAACGGATTTTTATCGTATATATATATCCATGTATCGACAACCTAAATAACAGTCATTCACTGTGTTCTAGTTGGTTAGAGCTTGCTCTACCGACCAGGCGGCTCAGAATTTAATTCCAGATAAGCTCAACGAACATGTTAAATTTAAAACCTAAGACGTGGGTGTTTGTGATGTAAATTCTCATCGAGTATATCTCATATGATCTTTTAACCTAAAAAACAAATATTTGATATCAGGTGTAATGCTAAATAAAAAAAAACAAAAACACATGCTTGAAAATAGTAAGCACAGTGGTTTTTTTTCATTATTCACACCAAAATAATTAAATATCTCTAAGCATTCAATCTTTTTCCAGCATTTCTTTTGTGAATATTTTAACAACTCTAGATGATGTGCAAAACAACGAATTAAATTAATGAATTATGTATCTTGACTTCTAAATACATTTACGCCTTGCACAAATATCATGTACTACTTATGAATAAATTAAACATAAAGAATTTAAAATCACAGAGTCCTCGTTTCTCAAGAACTTGTGGTGTATTTTGCTTTTTGAAGACTTGCTTCTTTTTACAATGCAAATGTTAATTTCACGTAATAATAAAAAAAAACTTTTGTTTGAACATGGTTTCCAATGTGAAAAAACACGTATAAAAATAAACTTAACAGTCAGCTTTTTAATAAAATTAATAATTTGAATTGAGTGTGTATATGAGTTTATGAATGGAAACATGCTTCAATACGAAAAAACAGAAACATCAAAAATTCTTGTCTGACACATCAAAGTGATATTACTGACAGCGGGAGGTTTTTTATGTGTTGTATCAAATTCCTATTGGAAAATTTCAGTTTAATATAATACTGGTCTCTCAATAAAGACTGATAAGAACAAGATGAATATTTCAAAAGAGTCACCAAAGAAGATTTGATTCTTCGCTAGTTGATTTCAAACGAATCTTTTCAGCAGTATAGAATTTCATGTTCTATCTTTTTGGTCTTACAATAAGTAAATTGATCTCCAGTATGTTAGAAGCCCTCTGTTCAAATTTCACTTCCCCAGACGACTCTCTGGTACTTATTCAAAGAGCTGTAAGATTTCATATATTTTCTTGAACGTTGACTGCGAAAGATATAATATTTAACAGCTTTGGATATTGTTAAGAAGTATCTACGAGTTCTGAAGACGTTATGTTTAATTTTAAATTGTTTGTGTATTTTAATTAAAGGCGCAGATTAAGCCTAAAATGAATTTTGAACTAAAAAGAAAAGAGGATGTTTGAACTAATTAATAATTCATGTACAAACAATGTCAATTTGTTTTAAAGCTTGTCTCAACCCAGACTAAACGGAATTTTTAATGAACTGCCCTAATAAAATGTAATAAAAAATACAGCGTAGTTAATTACCACATTTATAATATTATATGTACGACATAAAATGAGAAAAGTTCAATTTTATACTATAAACAGATTTTTGTTTAAATATAAATTTTATGTTAATGTAATAATTAGCCAGGCCCCATGAATTTATTGCTGCAATATTTATTATTTAAATGAAATATAATCATTTTTTACACGCAAATTATAATCACTAATAGAATTTTCAGCTGATAAAAAAAAACTTATGAAAAACTATGAAGGAACGATTTACACAGCCCTGTAAGAAAAACAATATGTAGATGGTGGAATGTATACTTTCATAGTCTGATGATTTTTATTATTATATTAAATAAACATTCATTATTTTTTACTATCTACAAAAATAATAGGAAAACGTCTATCTAAAAAATACACAAAATAAAGATTTTTTGGTTTTATGTTAGTTTAAATAATTTATAATTCCTATATAATCCCGATCCCTGGATCGTCTTAATACCGATACTAGAGTTCCAGAATTCACTATAACATGCAAAAAATCAAGTTTAAAATCTAAATTGTTCCCGATTTACAACTATTTCTTTTCTAAATAAAACTGTTTGCGATAATGTACCTCAGTTTGTTTATACACACATTTGTTATCATAACTATATACAAAAAAAAATAAAAAAATATGGTCTTACTCCCTTTTATATTTAATAGCAGTTGTAGACACAGTTTTTCATAATTTTATACAGAATTCAGTGATTTTTTCAAACCTTGGACACGTATGTTTGTGATATCTCTTATACTCAAGCAACCGTGGTTAATGAAAAAAAAATGTGGCTATGCCTGTTAACTGTAATGCCAGAATTTTTAAAAAAATATTACAATTAGTAATATCTTAAAAAAAATAATCCATGAAATCATGGTAAATGACCAATCCCGTGATCCTGGAATTGAAAGATTGTGAGTCACGAAATCCCCGGATCACAAAAAGAATACGGGATTGGATGTCTTAGTTTTAATCATATACAATAAAATATATTTGTTGTTTAATATGTTTGAGATTGTAGTGAAAACGTTGACGATAAAAATAGCCAAATTTGTTACGGAAAAGGATGTGGTGATTGAGAGTTTTAACGTATAAAATTTGAACTGTTCTCAAAGGACACGTAGAAAGCTCGTTACATAAAGATAATGCGCACATTATAAAGGTTTAGTATTTTTATGTATATAACCTGTGATTCTATTTATCCTCTGATTTGTTAAAATTAAGCGAAGTGCATAACAAATTAATCTCAATGATGTAATGATTAAAATCCACAAGTAATCATACCAAATTTGACGGACAAACAGATTCTAAAATCTGTTGGGTGAATTTTTATTGTCATCCGTTGGCAAGAAAGAACACCAATCTAAAGCAACTGTAATAAAAAATTTAATACTATTTAATGCGGTGGAAAAATACAAATATATATTGTATATATTTCACTTAAAAAACCAAATATGACGTGTGTTAGTATAAATGTGCTTTTAATTTAGTAAGTGATATCATATGCTTGCATATTCTTTGCTTAGTTACAAATAATTGTGACTTTAAGAGGACAGTATTTTGTAAAAGCAGCGGGTCCATAGCGCAGTGATCAACACCATTGGTTTCCATGACTTATGTGTCATATAAGACAACAATGAATTCATTCAGATAGAAACTTATTATTTATGACAATTTATGCATACACATAATTATATATGCTTTGGAAAATATACATGTCAATAAAAATGGCAATATATTACTCTATATGGCACTATATTATATTATTTTTATTTTACGAAAAATATGTGACGAAGTTATATAGTGATCATCCCATTGTCACACGTTCAATCCTGTTTTAATGGGCAATTAATTTTAAAAGAAGTTTATTAACATTCATTAAAAAAATTAAATCCCATGTATACATAAATAAAATAAATTGTGCTACTTTTATACTTCAAATGAAAAAGATAGCCAAATCGAATCACGCTTTTAATTGGACTTGTAAAATTTATGGTCCTTAAAGCTAACGACGCCTTTTTACAATCTCAATTAATTTAACGATTTTAATGCCTTTAGAAATTTTAGAATACTCATTGCCCTTTTTCTTGTTCCAAGGCGCCCGTGAGAGGACTTACACTATATCTTTGCTTATTCAAAATAAAAAATAAAAATGTCAAAAGAAACTTTCCAGACAATCAATAAAGAAGATTTCAAAGACGTTTGCTAGCGACGTAATTATTAGTTTATTAAAAAGTTATTCCAAATCTGTAACAAGCAAAATCTTTTCAACGTAACCAATTAAATACTTTGCCAATTATTTCTTTAAGCAGTTAAGTAATTATCAAACATTTTAATGTACAAAAGTCAGTCAGTTTATAAAATTATAATAAGCTTTTCACTTGTACAATAAGTTTAAATAACTAAACGAAGTTATATTGATTTGGAAGATTTTTCTTTACGGTTTTAATAATCGTCCTACTATTTTTGAGCATTTTTAACGATTTGGGCAATAAATACCGCAAAATTTGCGCAATATTATACCAATAAATAAATGACGGTATACTTAATTCAAATGTAAACGGTCAATTTGAGGGCTTTAAGTCAAACAACACTATCTACAAAAGTGTAACTATTCAAAAGAGCCAAAAACGCTTTTTATTATTTTGTAACTTTGCAGAGTATACGCTAATTTAAAACCTAATATTCATATTTTATATTAATTTGTAGACTGTATGTTAATATTGCTTATGGTGACGCTAAAATTTTAAAGTAATATCTTTAAAAAAACGTTAAAAAGACAACTTTATAAAGTTAACATTAAACTTCATTGGTGATTTAAAAAGGAACAAGCAACGATTGAAAAAAATGTTTTACAATCATGCAGCCAAGATTGAAAGATAAAGTGATCAAAAAAAATAATTAAAAACACATCTTTGTAGATGACGATGTTTGACTTTAAGCCCTCGAATTATTGGTTCAATTAAAATTATTTTTATTTAAAAATATAAAAGATATTTTTTATCATTTGAAAATACTCGCGATGCGTGAGGTGAAATGTGTCTTTGATTAATTGTGTTTCATATAAAAAACTCAGATTAATATTACATTTTTTTTTATCACAGAAGAGAAAGAAAATCGATTGAATGTATTACGTTTTATTTATTAACTTTTTGTTAAAATTTCCATTCCGCTTCGTGTTAATTATTTAAATACTATTATATTTAAAATAATATGTTTTTAAAACAAAGGTTATGTAATTGAAAATACTAAAGATTGTTTTGCTAAGCCTATTATTTAATTAGTTTAAACTAGTGTTCGATACCTGCTGGTTATTTGTAAAAGTTTCAATTGTGTATGGAAGTATGGGTAATTGCATATTTAAATTATATACTATAAATTATTTGAAAATGAATATAAATTAACTTTTTGGTTATAATTGAAAGAATTAATTAACGCCAAAATAAACTTTTGAATGTGTGAATATTTTCACAATTTAAACGAAGTTTAATTAGTTTAAACGTCCCAAGTGTCTTGTCGTCCCACCACAAAGAATTAAGAGTAAAACGTAAGTAATTACCTTTATTTAGAAACACCGATAATATATTGCAAAGGTACGTCCATCTTCCATAATCATTTTATTCAATATAATAATATAACAGACAATATCTAAAAATAAATTCGAAACCTTCCCAATGCGGAAGCATAAATCACATACCAATATGCGTGTGTTATAGCATAAGAAAAATTCCCTCGTACATTTCTCTTTACAATATGTCGATGTTTTCAAAGGGAAATCAATGGGTCTATTGTGTGGGTTGGTAAATATTTTCCGTGTTCACGACACCCGATCTGAAGAAAATAGTAACGCAATTTTGAATCAAAACATTAACTATTATAAATACTTACAATAGTTTTTCTACGCCATCGTTTATGATCATTTGACGATGCAAATTACCTGTAACCGCTTAAAAACAATGCAATGAATGAAGACTATTACATGACAAAAAAATGTAATTTTGAGTACTGTAAATAATGCAGATTGTTTTAAAATATCGTTATTAACATTGACGAAGATTTTCACAAGTATAAATGAATAAGAGGATGCAAAAAGAGGTTTTCACGAAAATTAAGAAAAGGAATAAATTAGAACTGTGCTGGGAAAACAGAAATACATTTTCAGTTATACTGAAGGTAGTAAGATTATATGTCAAGCAATCATATTTTGGGTAAACATTCTTTATGTTCATGCCCTGTACTCCAATAGTTGAGGCTCTCGATCTTTCGTTATATTAAATTGCCAGATAATGGGTTCAAATTCATCTTGTATCTAAGGACATGCATCTTCTTAATCGTTTACGTATTCTAAAACATTTCATATTTGACTTTCGGAACAGAACGAGGAAAGGCTTATTTTATTACTGCAAAAAATACGGTTATATCTATTCATATTCAATATGTCTCTAAAAGGAAGGGTTAGGGACTAGATTACCGTCACATTTATTCAAACATCTTCTGTTGAGAATCATTACTAAAAATGCAAATACTACGATCATGGATGATGTGATAAATTAACTACCCATAAACTTAAATCACAAATAAAATGTATGTATACACCGAACGTAATTTATAAATCAATTACCAATTGAAATATGGACTTATATTATATGTGTAACCAACATACATAATAATTAATAAACTAAACTTATATTAAACATTTATTAAAATATAAAAAAGTGATTTACTTCTTTGTCCGATATGGGCGATATGTGAGGAATGGTTTTTTGGCCCGCCTCACAACAATTCATTCCTTATTTACCCATTTCCCGACGGCCGGACGTCGAACCGCCGACGAAGGCGTCGTTGTATGCAGAGGCGTCTTGTCGGTCACAATGAACGAATTCCAAAGATTTTCACATGAAAAATGTAAAGAAAAGAACACTTACGGTTAGTGTTGATCTACAATGTTTTGTTGTGAACAAACTTCACTTTAGCTTGATATTGTTATACTTTTTGTCAGCCTCGCTCTATCAAAATTCACTAGTATTAAAAATAGCTTATGAAATTTACTAAGGTTAAAAAATATGAATAAAGAATTTTGATAAACAAACAATGCTCTCAATGTGAGACGCTACCATTATGTATACAAGTACAACCCTTGCAAGTTATCAGAAATCTGAAATTATTCTTTGCAATAAATGAGCCCTTTAAGAAACATGTACATAATTGCTTATCAAATCAAAAATTCTTTACAATTGGCAGTGATATCCTTAAAATATATTTAAAAGGAAAAATAGCTACCAAAATATAGCTAGTGAAAGGGTGAAAGGACATTTCATTTTGAAGCATGGCAACAAGCCGAATGTAAGGGTGTCATAGAATTGTTTAGAATATCGAGGTACTCAAGTACTTTAATCAGTTATGTTATAAATTTGGAAACAAAATAACTAATTTTGTTTTCAACATACAAGTTATATCATAAGACATGAAAAATACGTAAGGACATAGTTAGTTCAAAGCTTTTGCTTTGTGTCTCGTTGTTAATAAATAAATTAAGAGATACTTAAACATGACAAGAAACTTATTTTTTTAATTGGTATTCGTACATTGACTGAAAGTATTTGCGGTTTGACATTTACAAATTTTAAAATTTATAGCGTAATGCAACGGAAATATTCATCAATCTTTTATGACTTTAATAGGGTTCACTGTCAATACTTGTGTGAAAAGGCATTATACATATAAAAAAAAGACTTTGTGTGAATTGTTCTTTGTTGCGGTTGAAAAATATTAATTTATTTATAAAAGGATATAATTTTTTTGATAATTGCCGATTAATTCTCAACTGTAAACTCCGTTAATATTTCTATTACTAATAATTAGTTACACCATAATAAATTTTCTTTTTCTGAATGAATAGCAATGTATTTTATTATCATTTGATAATACTCGTCAGTCCTGAATCCTGATCATATAATATAAAAGTGGAATTATAAAAAAAGATTTTTTATTTTTTGAAAACAATCTTTTATCGTTTTAGTGGTTTCGGTAGTTAATTTTAATATAATATTGAATTTGATAACTTTGTGGGCTCAATTGTGTTGTAAATCGTGACACATATTTCACCTCTTTAACAAGCATCATCAGACAGAACATCATGTAACTAAATCAGTAAATCAGTTTGCATTTGTAAAACACGTGTCACAATAAGTGGAGTAAAAAATTTATCAAATTCAATTTTATATTTATCTTTTATATGTATAACCTTAAGAGAAGTGAATAGATTTATACAAACCTTACTTTAATTTACTGCCTTTTCTTAACACGACATTTCGTGACTTTTCCCCAATGAATATATGTAATTCATACTTAGAGCATATATATTCTTACAGACAGACGCTCATGTGTTGAGTTTAAAGTACTTTATTACTCATGTACAGAAAAATAGCCCTGACGTACATATACGTCCATACTCTTCTAAAGGTTAATATTTATTTTAACTTTAAGAAATTTACTATATATATTTTTTAGTTTGACCATATTGAAATTATCAATATATGTCTGTCATCAAAGTTGCGAGACTTGACGTCGTAACAAAAACATGGGTAAGACTTTGCTGTATATTTTGGGTCATGAAAAACTTTGAAGTGGTGGAAATGATTAACAAAGAAAAAAAAATAGTGATGAAGGGTGCGCACAAAGGCTGTGACTTTAGGCGGAGTAGGGTATGATATAATCATTATGATATCGTATTCTTCTCTTGGTATCGTCTTCTATTAACAAATATCGAACTATGTATAAACAATAAATATCTCTCCTAGGGAAGTCACATATGGAAAAAGTGCGATTAAAATAATCCTAATATTTTTACACCGTTTTACGAGTATATAAAATTAGTTTATTTGATTGTTGATAATTTGAAAATATGATGGCTCTTTCTGTAATTTACATTCTCAATAAGGTTTTCCTATTCGTTTGTTGCCTGCTGTGGCCCATTTGGTGAGAGCTTGCTCTACCGATCACGCGGGTCTGGGTTCGATTTCCGGTCAGATCACAGTAAATTTGAAAATTAATCAATTCAAAGTTGTGATCAAAGACTGGGTGCTTGTGATGTCAATTCACATCATTTCCTCTCTTCCCATCCTTCTGATCCTTTGATTACTGGGTGCAGCAATAGCGGTTAGCCAATCACTAGTCCTGTTCTAGCCTTATTCTTCATTCTATACTACTTACTTTGAAAAAAGTGAAGTTGAGCGACTGAGTAACAAACAGTTCTTGAAGATTTTTTTTCTGTTTAGATACCTCCTTTAGGAGGCCATATTCTCCACATTAGGAGCGGACATGGATTAATAAAAAATCGTTATATATATAAATAAAATATTTTGAAAATAATGTGTGTAATCGGTCACGTAATTTAGTTTTGGTATATCTAACGAATACTTGAATGAAATACTCAAAACCACGAAAATTTAGTAAACCATCTCTAAAAAACGAGTCGAATTCGATGCCGAGCTTTCTTTGTAATTTCCGCCTTTGTTATTTTTATGCTTTCTCTTATCTGGCTGCGTTCCTATTTTTCGGCTTACTTTGTCGTTTAGCCCCATTAGTTCGGCGGTCTTCCGCTCCCCACTATCGCGTTTGGTGTTGCCACCCTTTATTCACAAAAAAATAATTCCAAAAGAACTAATAAATTCATTGTTCCGAGGTTAAAAAATTGTTGACATTTTGGTGGATAATTGATAGATGTATTATGCAGATTATACTCATTTACTAGAGAAGGATCTAATACCTACTAAAGAAAAGCTATTGTTGAAAATTGTCTCACATTAAGAAAAGTAGAGATAATAAGTATATTTTTTTTTTGTAAAATGGCTTTTACAAAATCACATTTTTTTTTTATAATATTTTTCTTGACATTATTTTCGACATCAAGTAAAATTATCTTAAATTAAATTATAAGTGGTAAAATAAAAAGTACTCCCATGAAAATGAGAACACATCTAGTAATACTTTCAAACTATGTATAATATTCATAATATGACCTAACATACAAGCTATAAAAGGTCAAAAAGTTTAACGAAAGACGTTAGTAAATTATATTGTACATATAATTAATGACCGCGTTCTTCAGTTATTTTATTTTTGATTTTATTGTTGTTTAATATTTTTTTAGATAAAAAATATATTTTTAATTTTGACACATTAAATGTTTTACTAACATTATTTTGCCCGCTAGGACGAAAGATCAAAGCAATAAAATTTCTCATCACATCAAATTTTTTCAATTTAATTAACATGAAGCCATCAAATGTAGCGAACTGAAAACTGAACGAATACCATGAATGCTTTTTTTCAAAAAATAGTTTTACTATTAAGTATTTTTTTTTCTTGAGAAAAAAATGTCCGTATAAATAGTTCATTTTTAAACGGTGCACTAGGATAGCGGTCATCGCTTTATTTTTAAATTAAGTTCGAATGTAAACATGAAATCATTTTTTGTAGCTACCCAAATACTTTTTGAAGATGACAAAGATAAGGTTTCATTCTCAAGAGCTATTTGTAACACAAGTATACAATTTGCAACAGCTTTTAAATTGGTATAAACAACCGTCCATAATATCAAGAAATACTAAACTAAAACATTAATTCTTTAATCTAACTGAACAAATACTTAAGCAACTTGGCAACACTACACGATACATAGAAAAAGTTAGATATTTTTTGAAAATTCCGTATCGCATGGTTATTTTTCTTAATTTAGTCTCCACTCCTGATAGATATCTCACTCATGTATAGCGACATAGCGATAAATAAACTACATTTTTTGAGTTTTATTTACGCATCAAAATAAACTTCCGTGAAAGATTTCCCTCGTAATTATTTACGTGTTCCACCATGACTGAAAAGATATTGATCTTTTGACTTTATACTGTCAAATTGTGAAGAGAACTGTAGTACTCTGTGAGAATGGTTAATTTATTGAGTGGATAAGATAAAACACAGTAGCTCGTTTGTTTCCAGTATCATTTTTTTCTTAAAAGCAATTGTTTGTTTAATTTTATTGAAATAAATTAAATACCTCTATATTATATAATTTGTATTTTTGAACACTTTCCTTAATTTTCGTTTTCAAAGAAAGTATTTATTTTGCTAATTAAAATACTTACTAGAGAATAGATACTGTTCTATATAACATTCATGATCAGATACTGCGGACATATTTATAAAGTAAAAACTGATGTCAGTTTTTTACATATGTCCACTCCAAACGTGGAGCTTATGACCTTCTAATGGAGCTTACTCCAACAAAAGTGTTAAAAAAATAACTAATTGTTACTCAGCTGCTTAGCCTCAAAAAAAGTAGACAGAGAAGGTTAGTGGACTAGTGGTTAGTTAATCGCTCTCGCTACGCCCCGTTATTAGGATAGCATGAGTGGGAAGGGTGAATTCATTGTATTAAACGGTTTATACTTACATTCGAAATCGTGGCATCCGTAATGGAATCCAACGATGTTGAACACTTGACCAAGCAGCTGGCGTAAGTTTTCAACCTTTTCATATTAAGAGAGAGATCATATAAGAGTGGAATCAAAAAGACCATAGTAGTCAGCTGACTGCTCTATTTTAGTACTGTTTTCAATATTGGATATCAAACATCAAACATTAAATATATTAATAAGCCTATTATAAATGAAGGTGTCTTTTTGGGTTTAGAACCATTAAGTGCTCTTCGAAAAGAAACAAAAACCCTGTATTATTATTACTCCCCAGAAGCAATTTTTATTATCGGCAATTATTCATATATTTGCGATTGCAGATGCATTGTTTTCGCATATTATTTTAGGGGTGTGGCTAAATAAATTAAAGTTGGCCGTTCAATTTTTCTAATATTCCATTTAAGGTCTCGAATCCTTGATAGTTCTACTCAATAAAACAAAACCCAACTCGACTACGGCGACTGGATTTTAAAAACTTACCTTTCAGGTATTCAAAAGAATTTTTATTGAACAAAACATTTTTGTAAAAAGCCTTTGCGGCTTTAATTTACAATTTAGATTCTTATAATTATTTCATTTAAAAACGCCGTAAGCCTCCTGCTAAAAAGCATGTTTCACTAATTTATGATT
The DNA here is from genome assembly GCA_031772345.1 of Himalopsyche anomala. Lineage (NCBI taxonomy): Eukaryota > Metazoa > Arthropoda > Insecta > Trichoptera > Rhyacophilidae > Himalopsyche > Himalopsyche anomala. The sequence goes on from CM062840.1 coordinate 7,284,883, forward strand.
TCAAGTCACTCTATTTAAAAGCTCATTAATATAGGAGGCCTTTATAAAAAGAACCCAGAACATGTTCCAGAAAGTACGCGTAACGCCAGGAATTAAAATGTAATTCTGCTCGTAAATCTTCCTACTTCATAAATAATACATTATATGTGAAGTATATATTAAAAAAGTCTTATGTTGCCTAATAAATACTAAAAATGTCACAAATAACCTGAGTTAAGCAAATCCTTAACCCTTTTAAAACAGTTGAATTGGTTTTCAAAGAAAGTAATCGGTGATTAAATAAATATTTTTTTTAACATTTAAAGTTGTAGTGTAGAATTATATGTTATTTGTGTCCGAATCAACACTCGCAAAACCCATACATTATTTTTTTACGTAATTGATAAACTTTACACAAATTTATATGTATGCATATACGTATATTATTTTAATAGTCTTTTATCATCCATATTACCTGGTCATATAATAAAAAAATATATAGAGAGCCTGATTAGAATATCTTTATCATATTCAAGCAAATAATTAACTTCAAAGATTCATCCTAAACCTACTTTTGAAGCAAAAAAAATAAGTGAAAACATAATTTACACTGGAAACAGACTCATTTGCAAGCATTTTTATAGAGTAGAAAGACATACATATATTATAAAAACCATATTTGAATCGTTCGCTTAGTCGAAATCTTAAATATTCAAATAAAATAAAATATACTAAATATAATTCTCGAAACTACTTACTACTCAAATCTGTGGGCATTCCCGTAAGCTTATACTTTTCGCCAGCAATGGCTCTAAACTTAATGATACATTTATTTCTTATATAAGCACGAAACATTTATTTACTAAGCTTCAGTTCAAGTTCATCCGTACACTTGAACGCCTGAAGATATCAAAAGGCGAAACCCAGGTCGTTAGTGACAAAATCTGTGAGAATGTACATAGTTTGAACGATTCAAATTTAATACGCATAGTATAATTAAAACCAGACGTAATCGATGATTTCCAAAAAAATATTGTTATCAAAGGAACGAAAAATTCATTTGAATTTAATTCAATTTAATTGAAATTACTGTTTTTATCATTTTTAAAAAAATGTCAACTACCTACTGTATTTTAATCAACTTAAAATTTAGCAATTTTCCCTCAATGTCAGAAACATGGAAGTAAGAGAACAGACTAAACTGCCGTTAATTACGTTCAAAGTGAAGAAGCGACAATAGACCTGGCTTGGACATATGCTGCGGATGCCTCAAGAAAGTTTAAATTCTGCTTATCTCTTTTACCAACTGGATGGATTCCGCCGTCCTGGAAGGCTACTGGTGACCATGAGACGGAGCTTTGGGACGCTGGAACGACATGAGAGGACGCAAGAAGACTGGCGAGGGACAGAGAATCTTGGATAAAACATGCGGTGGCCGTATGCTCCAACTAGGGAGCGGATATAAACATTGAACAAAACATTCTAAATTTTATTAGTATTTCAGATACAATTAATACTAAACGTCATATCGAAAATGCTTTACACGGTAGGGTTAAAGACACCCTCGAATTAGACGAGTCTAATAATATATTATTTTTATTTAACACGTGCTTCTCTTTAAGGGATTTTAAAAAGCTTTTAACGTTTGGTATGTTTTCATTTTTATCATATTGACTATTTTTGTTTTCGGTCTTGTTAAGTGGGCTGCTTCATCCGTAAATAAATAGTCTTAGAAAAATGTGATGCTATGTACTTAATCAAGTGATCATTAACAAATAAAAAAGTACTAACGAGTATTATCAAATACTTTTCATCATATTTATTGTTCGGCGTTGTTGATTTTCAAATAATTATAGACGTGGATTTGTAAAATGTTAAAATAATTAAAAGGTGATACGACACTGTTCATTTACTGTTTATTATAAGATTCTGTACGTGAGTAGTCAACGCTGTTGGGCGTTCTCTTAAGAAGTACTTCTATATCCAGTGTGGATGATTGCTTAAATAATATTTTTTATCGATTTATGAAATTGTGCTCAAATGCATAGAAGTCTGCAATTCTTACCCATTATTTTATCCAAAAAATGGTTATTTCTTTGCCTCAGTCTCCTATTTTGATCCTTTTAAGAAAGGGAAAGTTAAATAAATACATAGGAACAATCTGTTCTCAACAATCATAATCAGCTAAGAGGGTCCACTTCCACTCTATAATAAATATATTTTGTCACAGTTATTACACTCTTACTTAATTTATTACTGTGATTAATATACCAAACATTATTTTGAATGTCGTTTTATGACAAAAAAACTTGACGCAAAATATGTATTGATGGTAAGTATAAAAAAGAATTATAAAAACCTAATTATAATAACGACATTGATAATCTAACTGTCTTGAGAATTAAAATGCTCAATATTGGGACAATCATGTTAAAATATTACTAAAAAGCTACCCTCATAGGTTCATTATAAATTTTCAATATTGACTTCTTAGTAGAAAGTGATAACAAATAAAAAAACAATGTTATACAGATATAAAGTATGCATTCAATTTAAGCTCATAGAGATTGATAAAAAGCTTTTCTTTTTGTCTTATATTCATTTTCGCAACAAAAAAAATGTAAATAAAAGATCAAAATTATACGTAACAAGTACAAAACTTTTAATATAATGTAATCCGTAAAGGAATCGGTAGGTTCACATATTTCAATTTTATTTTGCTATAAATATTTCATAATTCAAAAACCATTCATGCTCTTATTTTAAAAAGCTTATACAAATTCTGTTTATAATTTTTAACTTTCAGAAGCTTCAAAAGCTTCTTTAAAGAATTATTTTTGGATATTAATATTTTGTATTTTAAATTTTTGAATAAGCACTTAGTCACCTGTGGGCTTGAAACTTTTTGTTGGAAATTATAGTTATATTATTACTTACATTCAATTTAAACTTTTAAGTGATTAAAACAATTTTATTAAAGCTAATGAATCTTAGATAAAGATTCATATAAAATTCTTAAACACATTATATAAAAATATATATTCGACCTCTTAGGTATAGTCGTCTTCATTCTTATGTACTCAAAACTTGGTTCATATCCCAACAAGGTCAATATAGAATTGACATTTCTTCAATTTGATACTCAGAGTCTTGAGCATGGATGTTTGTTTTTCTTTTTCTCTTTGAGTTAATTTTGAGTGACAATAAAAATTCTAGCGAGTTTATCTGTTCTGATTAAGTTTTTCAACACATCTGGTAACTTGGCAATTACGAGCAGGAATATAGTTAAATAGGAGCCAAATAGTTAAATAACATTTTTTAAAAAATCATGTTTTTTTTTTAATTTGAAAGATGTTCAATTTTCAGGATTAAATTTATTTAAAATAAATCAGACATTCTTAAATCACAATAAAATTTGAAAAAACTTTATCAAAATTTCGCAAGAAACGCCTTAGCCTGCATAACTGAAAAATACGAAAAAAATGAAAATCTCATAAAAAAACAGTACGCAATTCTTTTTGTAATATTTTATATTAAAAAAAGTGTACGATAATGATAAGCTACGCATTGAGACTTATTTACGAACAGTTTATGTTAGAATCTTTCTCTTTTTGAACATATTATTATTATGATTCATTAAAAGTCTATGTACTACAGATTAAGAACAAAAATTAAAAAAAAATAATACTTAATATAGTTTGGTTTTATATTATATGTATTAAGTTCTTATGCAAAAAGTTAGTGTTAGAATGTTGAATTATTTAAATTTGTACGTATAAATTAAGTTACTCATGAAGCACGATCAGATTAATCAGATCCACAGATCTTAAGAATGAAGGCATAGATAAACGTGGCTTTAAGCAGAACCGGATAAAGGTGAAAGGAATGGTACCTACACAGGTTTTCAGCATAAGAGATGAGATGTGAAGAATATACTATGATGACCTGACAGATGAAGAATGAAATATACTACTAGGTAAAAATTAATAGTTTGATAAATACTATAATATTATGAAACTTTTGCAAGGCTTAAATAACAATCAATCTCGTAAAACTTTACTGCTGCTCTAGCTAGAGTCTAGAAGATAATCTTTTTTAAATACTGTGCTGTAATTGAGGACGGCTTTTTAATAGATACTTTATTTCAAATAGTCAAATGAAATACGGATTATCTATTATTCATTTTCATAACACAATCTGAAGTAAAGAAAGACTAATTATTCTTTTTTTTTGAGCCGATAAAAACGTTTTTAAACGCTACAACATAAAATATCTCGAAAGTAATTTCAAACAACATTAAAAGTAAACAAATGTGATGTAATTTTACGCAGCAATTAGTGTGCTTTTGCGAAACAATTCCAATGTTAACTTCTTAATGGATTCAATTAGAAGTTAATTGTTATGTAATGAGTTGCAATGAAATGTCCCCTTTTAATTTTATCATAAAACCGCATCCTACTTATCTGCGGTTTTGCATTCATCATCACCATTTTCGCTTTATTTCTTTTACATATCGCAGGAAATAAACGTACCTTACTCACATATGTATATTTTTCTAACTGATATTCATCTTTTCCCTTTCATATGGTTTCTTTAATTATTATAAGTACACGTTCTTGCGTTTTTGATAGCAATTTGGTTTCCATTCTAACTCTCACTTGTTCTGTCAGTGATTCCGTATTCAGACTATACTTTTTAAACATCTCCCATGAAATACTTTCGAAGAATTCAAATCGAAGATGAGCCACCCTCAAAATAATATTTTATACTTTTCATCTACCAAATAGAAAAATACAATACTAATTTTTTTAAGCATTAACATGTTTTTAATACGAATTTTTTATAATGTTTCTAAAAAATATGTACATGTTCAACATCAGTTTGATCAAAAACCTAAAGTCTTAGGTCATTAACAGATTTTAAAATTTATATTTTTAGCCTCGTTCACGTTCTGTCAGTCTTCATAACTGTATTAAAACAATAATTAGTTCTAAAAGAAAACGCCAAAAAGCACACAAAAGCTACAAACTGTAAATGTCCATATCAACAATGAAAGATATTTTAGCTTTGTTCTCAAATGTTAAAACTAAATTAATTTATTTAAACCATATAAACAAATATTTTTTCTAATTTATTTAAAAATAAAATATCAATATTTTAAATAATGTTCTGTAGGCGGTTAACAAGGCGGTAGTAAAAATGATTACGGAATTCAATTATAAAGAATTAAAATGCTCAGTATTATTAAAAAAAACGTGTTGGAAAAAATAAAATACGTGGTAAATAATGGTTTATTTCAACATTATTTAATTCACGAAACTTTACTTAAACATCGTTTTAACTTTAGCAGGGCCCCCGTTTGCTGGCATGTCCTGAAGATTAATGATTCAAAGCATAAATAAAAGACCAGCCGCAACACGCGTGGTTACTTGCAAAAATGAAGAAATTCTTTATAATTGCCAGCGCCACTTTATCATCTCGATGCCTCGGAAACTTAAATAGCTGGTGAAACTGAACAGTGCCTTTGCACAAGTAAAACTTAATATACATATCTTAACTATATCGAGAGAATTTTCTTTCACAGTTAAGGATATTTGCTTAAATTTCTATGTTTAGATAATCTTGCACATTTATTTTTTCGTTTGAAAGTTGAGAAGGCTTTTCCATCAAAATAAAAATCATAATATTATAAATAAATACAATTTAATTACCGATAATTAAAATGTTACGGACCACTAATAATAAGTTTAAATTTTATTGTTTTGTTGTAATTATGGTTCTAGACCGATTTAAATAGACATCAGTTGATAATGCTCATAATGAGCAAAACCGGTCGTATAATTTATCAAAAAATGTGACATAATTACACAAAGGTGCATAATATTTTATCTATTTTTGCACCTTTCCGACAATAATTAATGTTAAAAACCTTGAACGGTCAATGTAACATATTGATATATGTGTAATTGTTGTATTATAGTTTGTTTTTTCAAAGTGTAGGACCCGGTAGAGATTTCTTGTCACAACTAATAGCATCTTTCCAATAACAAACTAAATTGCAGCACACTTTATTGCATAGCGGTCAAATCTTGGACTACAACTTCTAATACGCTCTTGTAATTTATTATAAATCGTCCAGTGATGGCAATGAATCTGTTTTGGAGGTACAACTTTGAGTTACTTGTTACGAAATAAATTCATTTGTAATTATTTTTGTGCCATTGAATTGAAAATATATTATTGGTGCTTTTAAAAATAACAATCCTAGTACCTAATAGTACAAGTAAACTGTCTCGCTTAAACGGACTCATGACATTACTATCGCTGTTTTATTATTTCCAGGTGAGGGGGTGTATAAATGCTAGAGATCGCAATTGTATAGAGCAGGTTAAAAAAGAGATAAAAATGTTACGATAATAGGAAAAATTTACACTAAAACACGAGTTTTGCGACAAAGTGGTAGCAAACGGTTCGACTTGGTATGGGGTGTACGTTTTTTGACAGTCTTAAAATGTTGTTCGCTGAATTATTACCTTACAAGTATTCTTTTAAGGATTGTGGTCTGCTTTCACTGTACATAATATTACGCGGTGAATTAAAAAAAAATTATACTTTCAAGTTGTTCATTGTTAATACTCGGAGGAAAGACATTATTTTAAAACATAAAATACTATTTTGTACTAATTCTACATTTATAACCATTTAAACATTTAAATATTTGATCGAATGGCTGGTGATCCCATGTGGGCACATCTATGCTAGTGGATGTCCTCATAGCAAATTATGGGAAATGTCAAACACAGCAAGTCCATCTGCTGGCCTCCCCGCGGCGATCATCGGGCAATGCAGTTTCGACTGTAGCTAACAGCAGGGGGCAAAGGGCGAACCTTCCGGCGCTTTAAAACCGGTCTACTGGCTAAGGGAAGGAAATCCCTGACAGAAAAACCGGGTTGAGCCAACCTGCAGAGCCCTTGTGACTCAGGCCTCGGAAGCGCAGGGTTAATCACCCTGCCTTCTTAAAACTGTATGATTACAATAACACCATCGCAGATGCCTCGGACACCTAGCTCTGCCCAACGACAACTTGGCAAGAAAACGGACACGATACTCTCCAACAACCACTCTATGCGCATAGGCGCATACAACGTGCGTACTATGTGCACCCCAGGAAAGGACCTACACGCCACTCGTATCATGCAAACATACAAACTTGACGTTTTAGGGCTGAGCGAGGTACGTTGGAAAGGCACTGGGAAAAAGTTGTTGGAGGGCGGATACACACTCATATATTCAGGCCAGGAGCGTTATCACCGCCAGGGAGTGGCAGTATTGATGTCGGGGAGGGCAGCCCGATGCCTTGTCAAATGGGAACCCATCTCAGAACGACTGATACGAGCCACCTTTCGGACGACTGATAGCTCGGTAACTGTCCTCCAGTGCTATGCCCCCACCGAGGATGCCGACACACATGCAAAAGAAAATTTTTATAACTCTCTCCATGCGGCAATCTCCACAATCCCTCACAGAGACCGCATAATCGTAATGGGGGATCTCAATGCGAGAGTGGGAGTTGATCCATTGCTTGGCCCCGCAGTGATGGGAAGGCATGGCCTCGGTGTAGCCAACGACAACGGTGAGAGACTCATCGAGCTCGCCACTATGAATGAGCTTACCGTTGGTGGTACAATATTCCCCCACAGAGACATCCACAAATATACGTGGACCTCTCCTGACGGTTGCACAAAGGCACAAATTGACCACTTTCTCTACAGCACGTCTCACCGAAGGGAACTTCTCGACGTCCGAACCTACAGGGGTGCCGATATATACAGCGATCATGAGCTGCTGGTCGGTAAAGTCCGTCTCAGACTCAGACGCCCAGTAAGGCATCCAACACAAAAGAGAATCGACATCGAGAGGCTACAATCTCCTCGAATTCGGCTAGACTTTGACGTCGCTGTGAGAAAGAACATCGTCGACTGTGCTAATGACCGGCAAAGTCCACGCCGCGACCCCATTGAATTAGAATGGTCCAGCATAAAGAATGCAGTCGCGTCAGCCGCACATGGGGTGCTTGGAGTCAGAAAAAGTACCCAGCCAAAGTGGATGTCTGACAAACGTGGAAAAATATTGAAGAGAGAGCCCGGCGTAAAGCACTGAGGGACAGTGAAACAAACCCAAATCGAGTCGAGGAACGTCGGACTAACTATCAACTCCAGGATAAGGTAGTCAAAAAGTCTGTGCGACTCGATAAACGCCGATTCCTGGACAAGAAAATTGAAGCAGCAGAGGCGGCATCACGTAGGAATGACACAAGGAGACTTTACAAAATTACACGTGAAATTTGCGGCAGACGGATGCCAACCGCGGGGCCTATCCGTAGTCCCAGCGGAACAATAGAATCGAACGTAGAGCGTGTCAAAAAGATCTGGAGAGATCATTTCTGCGGGGTGCTTAACCGCCCCCCTCCCTCGGACCCATTTGATATACCCAATGAAGCCACAATTACGGAAATTCCTCGAGCGTTAAACATTCCTGACTATGCGCCGACACATGCTGAGATTTCCTCGGCTGTGCGGCGCTTAAAAAACGGGAAGGCGCCAGGCATGGATGGTATACATCCAGAGCTCCTAAAGTACGGCCTGGAGGCGCTTCTGCACCCCCTGCACCAGCTTCTTAGTATGGTGTGGGCGCAAGAGCGCTGTCCGAGGGACTGGGTTAATGGCGAGGTAGTCACAATCCACAAAAAAGGTGACCCACTGTGCTGTGACAATTACCGTGGCATAACGCTGCTCAGCGTGCCTGGCAAGGTTCTGGCACATATAGTATTGGCGAGAATAAGGATTCCAATTATGAATATCCTCAGGGAAAATCAGGCCGGGTTCTTACCTGGCCGATCCTGCGCGGACCAAATACACAATCTTAGGTGCCTTCTTCAGCAAAGCAACGAATACAACAGCTCGCTGGCATGTTGCTTTGTAGACTACGAGAAGGCCTTTGATAGTCCGCACCGGTCCTCTATATGGAACATATTAAAATTGTACGGAATCCCAACCAAGATTGTTGCCATCATCAAATGCTTGCACGAGGGGAGCGAATGCTGCATAAGAATCGGTGATATAACCACTGAATGGTTTGGGGTCTCAACCGGGGTCAGACAGGGCTGCGTCTTAGCTCCGTTCCTGTTCATTATAATCTTCGACTTCATTCTGAGGAAGTCAATTCCACCTGACCGAGGTGTGACCGTTGCCCCCAATCTAAAGCTATGCGACCTCGAGTATGCAGACGACGCTGTTATATTTGACAAATCTGTCGAGGGTATTCAAGATACAATGGATAAACTGCAGAGCAACTCGTATCGCATCGGTCTTAAAATCAATGCGAGTAAAACCAATGTACTCTGCAACAGTGCCTGTCCGGACCCACACTACCCTTTGACGAGCGCCGGTCAAAACATCGAAAGAGTCGACGGTTTCAGGTACTTGGGGGTACACATCACGGGGGATGGCAATCCGTGTAAAGAGCTCGCGATCCGATTAGGGATAGCTGGAGCAACCTTTAACTCAATGCGGAAAGTCTGGGATTCACGGCTGTACTCGGTCAGAACCAAGTGCCTCCTGTTCAACGCATGTATCTTGACAGTGCTGCTTTACGGTTGCGAATCATGGCACATTACGAAAGCGCAGAGTAACCGTATATTTTATTTCGAAAACAGATGCCTGCGGCGAATGCTTGGAGTGAAGTGGTCTGACTTTGTCAGGAATACGGAGATTAGAGAGCGGACTAACCAGCCTCTAATTACGTCCAAAATAAAGAAGCGGCGGTGGTCCTGGCTTGGACACGTGTTAAGGATGCCTCAAGAGAGGCTGAACCCTGCCTGTCTGTTCTTCCAACCGGATGGATACCGGCGTCGTGGAAGGCCACTGATGACCATTCTCAGGATGTACTCAGCGGAGTTGCGGGACGCTGGGATGACCTGGGAGGAAGCAAGGAGACTGACTGGAGATAGAGAGTCATGGAGGAACTTCGTGGTGACCATATGCTCCGTATAGGGAGCGGATATGGAATAATAATAATTAAAAAAAACAAAGTAAAAAACAAAGGGCATCACAAAAAAATGGTAATAATGTAAAAGAATTTATAGATATACGAACTATAAATAAGTGACATTTATTTGACGATAATTAAAGTGTTTAACACCTCTTACAAATGAATTATGCCAATTTGCAATTGCATTTTTATTTTTTTAACTATAAATTTTGAAGGAAGGAACATTTATAAATTATCAAAATTACCCTAAATATATTATTATTATTATCTAATATATAATTGTGGAATTAGATTTTTTAAAAATATATATGTACTAATTTACACGATACTTTAAGAACAGTTTTAAGTTCAAATTTTTTTTCGAGTCATTTGTTGTCCGTGCGACTTGATCTTTTTAAAACCATATTTTCTCTCTATTTAGAGCATATATGACCACCATATTTTTCATTTAAAATTCTCTGTCCTATCGCCAATCTCCTTGAATCCTTTTTGCTCATCCCAGCGTATCACAGCTTCTCCAAGTGTTCTTATAAATAGTCATCAGTGGCCTTCCACGATGACGGAATCCGAATGGTTGGTAAAAGAACAAACAAAATTCAGGCTCTCTTGAGGCATTATCTGAACTTATTTCAGCCATGTTCATCTAGGTTTTCTACTTTGGACGTGATAAGAAACTGGTCTTTTATCCATGTTTCTGACAAAGTTGAACTACCACACCCTTAGTATTTTACAATTAGTAAGAGTATAAAAATTATGTATACATATGTATATTCTTTACCGAAAAAGTTTTTTTTTATCGATCCGACCATGAGAGATAATCTGCTTCAGAATGATTGGAAGAAAGAAAAAATCTGACAGTGAGACAAACAAACGCCAGTATAAGATAAAACAAAATTGATCAGTAAACTATCATCTTATACTTCTTATTTTTCATCGCTGAAAATTATTAATAATTTAAGATCAATGTCAATTAAATAAATATTTTGTTGCGCTATTTTAACGCGTTACATAACAAATTGAATACAAATATAATATTTCTTAATTTCATATTCATTGATGACCTGATCTTTTTAAATTAAATTACATGAATTACATAAATAAAAACACAATATTCCTTTGTACCTTTTCCACATTATTTAAAAGGTCTGGACCGGTTTCGTTCATTGCGAGCATTGTCAACTGACAGTTAGTACAAAGAAATATTGTGTTTTTATTAATATAATGCCTTTCCACCATTGGTATTGTAAGTATTGACAGTGAACACCCTATAAGTGATGAATTACATGATTACATTAAATGTAAGACTTTTAATTTTATAATAAATTTAGTTACACATAAATAATCAACAACCTGACAGTGACTATCGGCATCGCGATAATGTTAAAATTAAAATTCTTCCCACTGTCGGCAAAAAAATATTATGTATTCTCCTCTCCCTCTTTAACCTAAAAAATAGTTTATATTATTACAACAAGCCACGTTTTCCGTTCTCAGGAAATTCAGTATACAAAGTTAACAAAAATATTTACACTATTTTCCTCTACAAGGAAATAAATTATTCGCAGGATTCAACGGAATGTTTTTCATCGTTGCCTAAAGCGCAACATCTTCGCTTTACGATTTTCTTCGCATTTCAAGAACTTCGTTTAAGGAAAACAAATTCCTGCCAAAAGCAGTGTTAACAAGGGAGCTTTACTGAAGAGAGTAAACAATCCGAAAAAATCAAGAAAACATGCAAAATCAATTCCAGAGTCTCAAAGAACTTGAGTGTGGCACGTTATTAGTGGAAGATATTTTGTTTGAAGGAAAACATTTTACTTTTTACGTTTTTGAGTTCGTCAAAAAACAATCTTGTTTTACAAAACATTTTAAATGCTGAACAGTAGAACCGTTTACATAATTACTTAAATATTGTTAAAATTGGATCTAATATAAAAATGTCTTACGTTATATACGATATTAACGTTCACAAATAAAACATTTTGCTGTACACATTTCAATGCCTTCAGTATCAGTGCTTTACTTAGTGAGAAAGATTCTAAGGCTATTTTTTTTATTTTATTTCACCGAAGAAAATTGATCTTGACTATACATTTTTTAAAATTGTATCTTATTGTATTATTATTTTACTGTTTCAACCAAAGATTAACATAACAATTCAAACGATAAATAAAAAACTGTTGTATTAAAAAATGTGTAAATTATAATGTTTAATTACTTACAATACAATTTTGATTAACACATTGACTGTGAAAATACAAAAGACGTAACCAACAGATATTTTCATACCGACATATAACAAATTTTACTGGGGGCAGAAAAAACCTTTTTAAATGATTTTGGACTAGTCAAAATATGAAATGAGCACAAAGACGAATGATAATAATAAGCTCGTGTTTTATTGACCCAATATAATATAAAAACAATAAATTGTTAAAAAAAACCTTTTTGTAAGTCCTTTTTGTATTCGAAATTTTCAGTGCCTTTCATTTTTCAAACTAAAATCTAAACTTACATACTAATTCGGTATTTTCAGTTTAAGCCTCTTTGTATAACATGATAAAATTAAGTCCTTTTGCCTTGCTACAGTTTTTATGAAGGTTATTATTATTTTTCTTAAATTGCTTTTGGTTGTTATTATTATAATGTTATGTGAAGCCTTTGATTTTTACCGTGAGTGATTCGAGACAGTGAAGGCACATTTTTAACGGTGTTTTCAATAAGTATTATTAGTGAAAAGTTGCAATTTAAGAATGTACATTATGCAATAATATGTCTAATTCTAAAAAATCACGATTTTTTGTTCTGCAACCGTTTTCTACAAAGCTATCGACTAACGTGTCAACTTTAAGCAACATGGGAAAAAGTACTCGGTCATCTCTCAAGAATTAGTTAATATACATGAGTTTAATGGTTTTTGTAAGAAATCGAAATGATATCGTTTCAATACGTAATTATAATCGAAATAAGAAAACATCATCCCGAAAATTTTGGGATTGAGTTTCTTATAAAACAGAATCTTCAAAACACAAAACAATGTCCTTCTAAGAAATATTTTTTCATTACAATAAAATTCTCTGACGAAAAAATAAAAACATTTATAACCATAAATAACATTTAAATGGATGCCAAAAGTATTAAATTCTTTTTTTATCAATTTCATTGTGTACAAATAAACCTAATTTCGGTTTGTTCGAGGGAACGTTGTTTGCAATTGATTAAAAACGGTACTGGTCATTCGATAAAAAATGTAGAATAAGTATTAAATATTTTTTTATATTCTTTAAATTGGATGCATTTCCGACATGAATGTTTTTTTTATTCATATGTTATGAACTGATGAATTTTATTATAATATTGTATCAAAGGATATTTTTATCAACCGGTAAAATTAAAGAAAGCTTTGGTGAGGCAGCGAAATATTTCGGTCAACAATTTACTTTGACGAGATTTTTCCGAAATATTATACGCTATATTTACTTGCCCGTAACTATTTTTCTGTTATGATTTTCTTTTTCCATTTTGTGAGAGCTGCTCGCAACATTTTGCTTGTTCTGCCTGTAAAACACAAATTGGACGGAATTTATACATCGGTATTTGTAGAGATTTTTGCGTTATATTTTAGAACATTCAACTTCTCTCATTAAAAAACATTTTTATTTAATAATTCTATTGTTAAATAAAATAATTGAAAACAATTTTGCTAATAGTTTTAAATTTCTCTAAATACTATAAATTTATTAATATTTGTATTTTATTTAAAAATCATCTGAATTTTATTTTTTTGTATTCAGTATTTGCTTTAAGTACGAAACGATTGAAATTTGAATTTATTAAACCTTACTGAATGCTACATCAAACTTTTCTAAACAAAGGCGTTTTCTTTTCGTTTATTTGTTTCAATATCACAAAGATATAAAATAGATAAACACGTACTACTTCCATTAAGGTATGTACTGTTGAATTAGTAAAAAAATATTGATATATTGGTATATATTGATGTGTTTATCAAAAAAATTCTTCTGCATTTTTTTTGCATGAAACAAAATGTTCATTGTTATTCCACGTACTTCATGATTATTAATCCAATCGATTAAATAGTGGACAGTTACTGCGCCAAGTATTGTAAATTCAAAATCGGAATTTAGCAGAAGAGTGATTTAAAGAGACAAATGCTATATGTAAGTCAAGCTTTTTATCATTATGCACCAAAGTTGATAAATACATGTGCAAATTGGGAAAAAATGTGTTGTCGTATTAAATCACACTCCTGTAAAGTTGCGATTTTTTAATTTTAATTCTTTACAGTGTCAATTTATGTACAGTTGAAAGAATGCACCTTACTGATAGCTATGCGATAAATGTGAAAGAAAAATCTAATTAGGACAGACGATGCACCTCGGGTGCTTGGACGTTTTTGCTCGTCGATAATGCTGGTTGTGACAATATGCGTGTTACTAAAAAACATCTGCCAAACATCACAGCTTGGTAGTTGACATACTAAAATCTTTCTTTTGATATTTTGGAAACATGAAATATTAAACATTTAAAAGGTCTTATGAAGGTACAGAAACCTTTTATTTATTTTCTAATAAGAAATTATAAGGGCGCAATTATTGCTTTGTCAACATTTTACGCTAATTCCCGAAATAAAGGGAACCATTCCTTTTAATTATTTTTTAACATTGCTTTAATGTTAAGCTGGATTTTAATTTAACCTTTGCCAACTGTCAGGACAAAGAAATAAAATTAAATCTTGTAATAAAAAAATTCAAACAAGCGGTTTTTTCTTTTGTGGCATATTTTTTATTTGATAAGTATTATTGCCAACCCACCATCAAAGTATCAAAGTGGTTTTCAGTTTATTTTTTTTTATTCTGTGATTCAACTTCGTCGTCAAATACCAATTATATCATCATTCAATAAAAAAAAACCATTTTTTTTTTAAATGATTGAATTTTATTTCTTATCATATTCGTTAATGAATGCTTAAATTTGAGTTCAGATAAAACAAACTATAGATGCTTTTAATCTAAATCGCGACAACTGGTTTAAAATCGATTAGTTTACACTTGGATCCGTCTTTACGTAATCTTTACTCTTTACAGAAAACTACATTTAATGACTAACTGACATAAAAAAAGCTCATTGAAAACTTTTGGCAGTTGCTCCTCTTTAAAGAAACACACAAAATAGCCAGTCAAATGTAACTAATGTGGTAAGAAATTGTATGAATATTTTAAATAAAAAGTCTAACATAATTTAGTATGGCTTAAAAAATGTCATCGTAGAATGAAAGTCTCATTTTGTTATATTAAAAATATGTTGGTTTGCTATGCCATTGGTCAATTCTAATGGAAATTTCAGAATAAATAATGTTAATGTATGTGTATTGCAACAGGGTTAAAAAACCTAGCAGACGTTTTGCCTATAGTTTTTTTCCTTATATGAATTAGAACTTTATCATTACCAGTGAATTCCAGAAACAGTCACCAATATGACAGGGTTATCAATAATATATGAACTGCTATACGAGGTGATGTCCCGTGACCTCCAATAAAGCAATACCATGCAGGATGCCGCTAAAAATCTATTAACACTTTTTTTTAAATCAGCAAGCTGGTGTCTTGTTGATTTAAAAAAACATTAAAGTGTCGATATTTATTTATAATTTTTTTCGAAATATTTTGTTAACTGGGTCGTCTGGTATCAAAAGCAGAACTATCCCATATATGTCTAAATCAAATTATTTTGCTGGTTATAGTGTATGGCTAGAAATTTAAAAAAAGTTTAAAAATCAAATAAATGTGGTACAAAAACGCAAAAGAAAATTATGTTTGATATCAAAAGCACAACTGTCCACGACGTTGGAAACAAAAGTAGAACAGTTTGGTAAATCAGGATTTCGACCAATTGCAGAGTTACTTTAAGTGATGTCCCACATTAATTTTAAGTTGCACTCGTTGATGAGCTATGTTTAAAATTGATTTTAAATTGATAAAACCCAAAAAGACAACAATACGTTTTTCGTGTTTTTATCGCAATTTCGAAAAATGGATAGTTCTACTTTTGATACCAAACGATTCATTAGTAATCTTATAACGAAGTCATGTGAGATTTTTTACTTCAGAGTCTGTAGATTTATATTTGCTTAGCATAAAATACTGGTCGCCTTTTTGAATCATTCAAAAAATGCAGACTTTTTCATTCGATTTCAGTATATACGGAAACCAATAGAATCCTCTTTACATATTTAACGATATGGCATAAAAAATGTCCGTTACCTCAATCGGCATTGGCTACATCTGCACATAAATCACGCGTCTTCGCTCCACTTCAATTTGATTTATAAACCTCCATTACCTGGCCCTGTCTCTTCCCAAACGACTTTATCTCCGAACGCCATGGGCGAAACTGAAGTGAGATTTTTTAAAAAAGCTCCCGAAAAAACATATCCCGCTTCCGCGAAAATCTGCTAATGAAATGAAATATACCCGCGAGCAGAGAGGGAAATAATTTCGCGTGGATTCGGCAAGAGGAGGGGCTGTAATTTTTTGCAGATTTTAATTGCCTATGCAAAAATCACTCGGTTTTATTCTATGAATAGTGAATCATTGGCTTTTAAGCGAAAATATTTTTTTTTAATAATGATATAAGCGAAACATAACTGTCAAATAGTGACTCTACACACTCCAACTTTGTGGAAGTATGTAAACACTTTAAACTTGCAAGATCTCAATAAATTATAATAAGATAAAAATATTTATGTTTTTTAATTTTAAAATATTTTTTAACACCTCCATGCCCATGATGCAATCGTAAATAGTTGAGCCATTAAATCATTCAATATTTCCCTGAATATTGTCAAAAAGTATTTATCATTTTAGGTATTCTAACATATATAATTTTTTAAAATTAGTTATTAGCTTCTAAATTAGGTTTCAATACTGTAAATAAAAAGTGAAACTGAGATGCCATCATTGCAGGGAACGTTATTTTATAGTATGTCATGTTATGGGTTAATATATAGTTTTTAATAATACGTGAATTTTATTTTAGAATTTCAACTGAAGGTGCTTGATGGAAATTTAATGTTAAATATGAACTATTTTTATTCTGTACACTTCCATAAATTTTGTCGATAACGACCCGGGTTTCTCCTCGAACTGATGGGCAGCGAACGGTTTGCATTGTTTATATACAAACATAAAAGTTTAGAAGATGCCGAAAGGCAAAACACGGATCGTTATTGTCAAAATTTATGAAGGTGTACAGAATAAATAAAAAAAAAATTCAAATTGAATACATGAATTAGTCAATAATAACAAATTTATAAGTTTTTTTTTAGCTTATTAATTATATTTGTTGTTTTGTTTTTAAAAAGTATTACACCGTACTACATGTTGGCGTGAGAAAGAGTTCCAGTAAGTTTATCAAATTTCACTAAATACTTTGTTGAAACTTGGTAAATTGATTACCAAAAGATGTTTGATAAAAATTATGAGATTAATAATAAAATTGTCACGTATCAATCTTTCTTATAGTAAATGTCTTGATAATGGTGTGTGACTGGGTCAGATGGTTTTTCACTAATATTGTGAATTCAATTAATTCTTTGAAATTTGTAATGCGTCCATACTTCAACTGGAAAACTGTTTTGAAATGCACAAAATTAATATGTACTCTCACAGTTCATTGTCATTATAAAAGAGGAAATAGTTAAGATAAGTAAATAAGAAGAATGTCACGCTTGCATGAGATATAACTGAAAATAAACAAAATTAATTATAATAACAGCAAACGTGAATGGTGGAAAAAGTGACGTGACTTGTTATATTTAGAAAATAAATTGTGATGAGTGAATTTAGCTAAAATCTACAATTTTTTCATTTCATGTTATGTTTTTTGTATTTTAAATAATTGTTCTTTTATCTTTGTTCTCTTTGCATTATCACTTTTATGAAGAAAAGCGTAATGATTGTTGTTGAAAAGACATTATATTAAATATTATACAAAACGATAAATAATTGGTGTTTTATAACCACAATTTTATCAAATTTATTAATTAGGCATTTTAGTTATCAATTTTTCTTTTGATTTTTTTATTACTATGATAAACAAATAATATTAATAAGAATTGGTTTAAATGCGAATCGCCATAAATTACGGTAAAGATAAAGTATTTCTGTTCTTTTCATGTTTCACAGACGATGGCTCAAATTCCCTGATGGGCTTCTTCTAATTATTTTGAGTTAATTTATAGTATTTCATAGACAAAGAATTTCTATAAAAAACGTGGGGTTACGAAATTATCAATAATAAATAACGTTATAAGAAAATTTCTGGAATTTCGATAATATGTAATTTTTTATTTTTATAAAACAATCACTGAAAAAATATAAACGATATTTATGTAATTTTATGGTTTTACAACATATTTTTAATACAAAAAACAAAATATTAAAATATCAACACAGTCAAGCTTTTAACATAGATATCGTCTTACATATACATATTTTTCTATGTAATTTCACTACACCAGTTTCGATTAAATAAAGCGAAGGTAATATTGTAATAATATTATCAGAAATGTAACATGATAACATTCAAGCATCGTATCTAATGGAAGCAACACAATGAAAACATTTGAAGGCTTCGACCCTAGCCGGGTGGTTTTATTAATTGAATTTCTAGGTTATAATATTATAATAAACTTGAATACAAATCTCTCCTGTAGATAACTTTTACCTTGGATTAAACCAAAAATATTTTAATTTACTTAGTTAAATTACCAACTCTCGGGATAGGTCGTGTTAATTTACTCTGATTAAAGTTCTCTGATAGCTGTTTTGTTTCGGTATAAATTAACTATTAAAATTGAAGGATGTGTGGTTAATATTAACAAATAAAATAATAAAAAAAAACACTTCTACACTTGGTATAAATTTTAGATACGGACCAGATTCTTCGAGCGAGCATTATTAATTCAATTGAACAATGTCAGTGATTTTGTCTGCTTTTTATGAAAAAAAATATGAGTTGGAACTTGGATGATTTCAATATTAACCTATAACTCTTTTGTCTTTATCTGGTATAATAGGCAAGGTAAGGTTAGACATAGACATTAAAGTATAAATGAGCGTTAGATAATGCTTTTTTATAAACAAAATAAAAAAATATTGTTTTAGTCACCTGAGAGCAACTCGAGAAGAAATGACATCGCAAATGACCAATTTGGTTTCCCATCATCACCTGTGCTTCTTGCACAACGCTACCGAAAGAAATGAAGAGTCAACTCCTCACACTCATGGCCCTAGTAGAGCTTCTCGTGAATGACTTTGTAGCACTAGTATGATGCATTATATGTGCACTAAAAGCCCGTCTTTTATACGAAATTATTGTATCTAGCAAGGAATTAAAGTTATAGCAATCCGCAAACAAATTAAAATTTGTTTTAGTAGTAATCAAGTCATCGTGGCTTATTGAGCCCGTGTCAGAACTGACCGCAGCAAACAGTTATGCTTGTTCAGATATTGTCTCAGGGTAGTCCCACAGAACATGATAAACGTCCTGTTTGACATACCTACAACTACAATCCTGTCTTCAAACTAACTTATCACAAACAACCATTATCGATATGTCATATTTGCTATTACATGAACCCAGACTTATCTGATTGCTAAGGTAAAACTTTCAACACTAGGTCATAGAAGCTTACAACCTAAAACCTATATTCAGCCAAATTTATAGCCGCTCGAATGAAAACAGAACATTTTTTCCAAGTAAACCTAATAGGAAACTCAAATCTTGCAATCATTGTAAAATATTTACTTTATAAATATTTACACGCTGGTTTTTTCACGAGCTTCATGAAAAATCTTAAATTTCCGTGCTTTCTTGCTCTTATCAATGATGTATGAGATTTTAATTTTTGATAAAGTACTAGGAAAAAATGTGTAAGCGAATTTTCTTTTTCGTGTTATATTAAAAACTTTCTTGTGTATAAAACGCAAAATTATTATTTTTTCAGACTAGAATTTGCTGTATACATAACACAACGTCAAAATACTTCTTGCATACAAGATAATAAGTTTAATAACAAAGGAAAGAAGAAAAAATATCGACTTGAGTGTATTATTAAAAAAATAATTGATTGTTGTTTTTTCTTGCTTAAGTTATGGGGAACAGATTATATTTTTTAAATCAATTATCTTCATATAATCCTTCTTTATTATTTACGCCACTTATAAAACGAAATTTTTATTTGCTAATTTGTAGCTTATAACATTGCTTAAATATTATATTATATTTTGTTGTACAATAATGCTTTTATTTCCATTTGTATCCAGCTCATTAAAAATACATTCATAATTGTAATGCCTAGCTTGAAACACGCACAAATCACTTTAGTTTTGTTGTAACAGCTAAGTGATTTTCCATTACAAAATAATTGTTATTTAAGTACGTACAATGTGAAAATGTAGAAATAATTGTATGTTATTGAAAATTAAATGGAATATAATAAGTATTATCTCCAGGACTAATATCAAGTGTAATTGAGAATTTTCCACTGTAAAAACTAAGTAATACTTGTGAGACTATAGCTCCACTTAAGAAAGGTTCAGAAAAATTGAAAAGCGATAAAGCGCTCTTTTCATAAATCAACCACTTAGAGTTTGTTTTCTTGTTTTCAAGTTGTGATTTTAAAAAAATACACTTAACCCTTTTTTCACATGATAGATACATTCCAATAAATACTGTGTGAAAAATGATAGAATTTATATACAATATGAAAAATTGTTCTCTAAAATTAAAAAAGTGTGTTATTGGAAATTAGAAAATTGTTGTCGTGTAAAAAAAGGTAATAATAAAAACCCAGAATTCGAGCTGCCTCACTATTTACTTGATAATTTTGACCCTGGGGGTTGGTTACGTATTAAATGTTGGTCTTGTACCTAATATATATTTTACATTTCTTAGAGTGACTTTGAAACAAAAAGTGATTATTCAATCAAATGTCAAACTGTTCGTATTAATGTTAAATTAGAAACAAATGTGTTCTTTTTTTATAATGAAATTCTACTAAGAATCAACAGTAGACAGTAGAAACTAAAAAAGTAAGTAATGAAAGGAATTGCATACCACTTTAATTAATTATTTATTTAATATCATCCTTCAACCGATTTTCTAACCATTTTGTTATGTTTTAAATAAGGGAGCAAATTAAATGGTCAGAATTTATATAAATTTTTGGTCAGAATAAATATATTATACGGTCAGAATATTTTAAATCCGTTTTGATTAGGTTATGTTAGGTTTTTTTTATTTCATTTAAATTATGACTATTTAAACTGACCGATAATATTGTGACCATTTAATATAAATTCTGGCCAATGTAATAAACATTCTGACCGGAAAAATACGAGCCTTTAAATAATACTTTTAGCACAGTGAATTTCTTGTAAAATTTTCAAAAAAACAACAAAAAATACCGTCTACAACCTTACTTAAGAGTGAAAATATGTGCTTCGAATTGTTCAGCTTTGCAGTATCGTATTGATTTCACGAAATTATTAAGTACACAAACCCTTAGGCTAAATGCAAAGCGATCGCGCTCCTTTTGGAAAATTATTATATCCTTCCATTAGTTTGGACCCTGGACACAATTTATGACAACTGCGGTTATTTTGAGGTCATAATTCATAACCGATGTCTAAAAATTCCCCAGAGGATAAAATTATAATACCTTTCTGTACAGGATTAATTCTAACGGCAATATATTTTATACATTGTATTTATTAACACCTCCCCAATGCGGAACGTCATATATTACGTTCGGAAAATCAATAAGCTAGGCTTGTTCATATGCCAGAAATAGATATTCAGCAATCTTGAATATTGAGTATCAAATCTTAACTTAATAGAAACGGCTATCTATATACACACATATACGATCGAAAGTAAAGATGTGTAAGATACGTATTACTTAATTGAATACAAATATGTTTAGATATTTTCTATGCTAATCATCGGTAAAATCAATTTTATTGTTTTTATAATCAAATAATATTACAACTTATTTAAGCCTCTGTTTTGAAAACTATACATTTTAAGTATTTGTACATATTAGGCTATTACTCGCAAAACCGGCTCATTCTAAAATGGTTGAAAAATAAAACATGTAATTTAGTAAATACAGATACATTTTAAAAGTATTTTTAATTCAAAATTACTTCGGAATGATATTTTGTATGTTATCAAGCCACTTGTGAGGTTACCTTCAAAAAATACTTTTAAAATGTGTTTGTATTTACTAAATTACATTCATGGTTCACGTTTCACCAATTTTGGAATGAGTTGGGCTTGCAAATAATAGCCTCATATATAATATTACAAATCATTTCGAAGATTTTCATAGCGCTCAAAAAACAGAACCAATATCAAATTTCTACAGAGCAAGTTTAAGACATATGTTTAAGTTTATTTTAATCTATACGGTCAATTAGAGTTAAAAATTTTGAGCCGACCAATCATTGTACATCTTAGATATTTTAACATATAGTTAAATTTGATAACTTTAATTCACATGTTGTTTTACAAATAATGGCACGTGTTCTGCTTCTTTAGAAAGCATCCTTAGACAGAATATCGCAAGGCTTACGAGTAACCTAAAGATAATCTTAAGATTTTCGTAATAAATATGTTAAGAGATAAAACACACTAATACCTCCTACCGTAATCAAATAATCATGTTATCGTTTCGTAAATCTTCATTTTAATAGTAATTTATCTCGAGATAATGAGTAAAAAAATATCGTAATTATAGTAACGTATACAAAGAAAAAAAATAAGAAACAAGATATATCTTAATAATCTTGTTATTTTGTTTTCAATTCTTCACCATCCTAAATAAACGTTCCTATCATAAGTGTGCCAATGGGTTAAATGACCTAATTTTTTTATTTACGTACTAGCATAATATTATTCCCCTGGAGCCGTGAATCTTTTCTTAACAATAATGTATTGCTTGTATCTTTAATGGATTTTGAGAGCATAAGACCATAGAAATATCCATCCCTGGCCAAAAAGGACAAACGATAATGATGATAAATCGTGAGAATCTCCCGTAATTTTTCCATTCCACTGAGCACCATTTCATGTATCCAGCGTCTACTCATAAGTGCGAAAAAATTCCTTATATGACGATGATATATTATGAGGGATCTAAATTACAACTCTACCCAAGAAGCCTGATGTCTTCATTGTGCGTTCTTGTTTATGTATATATTATATTATATACTTTCAACATAAATAATGTTGCTTACTGTCGATTTTTTGTAAGAAGGTTTATGAAAATAAAAACAGCTCTAAATTTGCTTTACAATTTTGTGATACGAATTTTTTTTTCTTCTAAAATTTCAAACGAATGTTATATTATATTATTCAACCATATTCACGTTAAATAGTTTGTATTCATCATTGCCGCCTGTCTAGTCGAGTGGTCAGCGTTGTTGGCTTCGGCTACGGAGGGCACGGGTTCAAATCCCGGCACGGACAGTTTTATAAATTGATTTTTCAATCGATTTATAAATTTCTGTTCAAAGGCATGGATGTATGTGATGTGTTCAATTCTCCCCTCCCAAACATCCTATCCTATGAACGAGTCGTAGCGAGAGCGATTAGCTAATCACTAGTACTGTCCTAACCCTATCATTCCATTCTTACTCTCTTTGGAAAAAGAGATTGAACAACTGAGTAACAAGCAGTTCTCGTAGAAACATTTCTGTTGAGATAAACTCCATTAGGAGTCCATATGCTCCATATTGGGAGCGGAAATGGTTAATAATAATAAAAAAATATATCGGTCAGTTTAAATAGTCCCATCCTATCCTATGAACTGGGTGTATAGAGAGCGATTAGCTTACCACTAGTCCTGTCCTAGCCCTATCCTTCTATCCCTATCCTTCTATCCCTACTCTTGGAAAAAGAGAGGTTGAGCAACTGAGTAACAAGCAGTTCTCGTAGAAACAATTCTGTTGAGATAAACTCCATTAGGAGTCCATATGCTCCACATTGGGAGCGGACATGGTTAAAAAAAAAAATTCATCATTTTAAATTGATAAAACCTAGCAACACGGAACAGGTATCATTATTATGTTTTTTTTTATAGCCAATGTAATGTTTATTTCAAAGCAAATCATTGTGAAAGAACACTTTTTAATTATGAATAATCAGTGTAATGCTCGAAGAGGTTTTAAAAGTAGCTGTATTACAAATAAAAATATCACTTTAAATAAGAAACATGTTTTATTATTTTCAATATTTTGACGTACATGGTGAAATATTTGCGTGCGTATTTTTCTTTTCACAGTATTGCTTGCATTAATAACGGCTTATCAATTAATTTTACTAACTCATTGTCATACGACATAGTGCTATAATTTTTTTTTATTGGTATGAAGTCCACATCATCCCGAAGATAAGAATATCGCCGAAGTCAGTTGTGGGAGTGGTATTTTTTTATTTTGCTTGGGTGGGAGCTTGGAGCATTGTGGCCACCACACAAGTGCCTCCAAGATTACCTGTCACCCGCCAGTTCTTTTGCTTCAATCCCAGTCGTACCAACGTCTCCTAGTTTTGTATTGTTCATTTTGTGAATGGTCATCAGCTACTTCGAACTCACGGTATACAAAATGTTGTCACAAACGAGTGAAGAATGAACAAAATGAGTACTTAAAATATTGTCAATATTTTAAGTAATCCAAACAAAAGTATTTTGATAAGCTTTCAAAACTGTAACAATGTCTGTTATTATTATCGGGGTATTTTTATTAATTTAGGTATGTAATTGACGTTGTGCGTTTTAATCTAAGCATCCCTTATTTAATTTTATTAAAAAAACACTTGTCTATAGATCTATAGGTTAATATTCGAAAAAATCTTTGGTAGTTATGCAACATTATACTTTCAAGATAAATGTATAGTACTCTTTCTTGTCTTTTTGATTTCTCATATAAAACATTATATTTTTCTTGCCACAAATTGTCTTATATTAGAGATAACTAAATGGAAAAATATGATCGAAAGCTAGAAAACTTGAATTGGATAACATTATTGTAAATTTTAAGCGAAAAAGAATAAACGATTTTTTTTTTTATTAAGAAAAATATAATTATTCAAAGAATATTATACTTTTTATGATAATTGTATTTATAAAAGTAAATAAGGGCATACTGAAAAAAATGGGTAATAGAGTTTGAAACAACATAATACCGTCGAATTGGATGACATGTTCTAGGGTGTGATACTATTTGGAAAGCCAAATTGTATTAGAACATCTCTCCTCTTGGACCTTGACATTGTATGAGTCTCTTAGTCATTGAATAAACGATCGAAAATAAACCTAACAGCAAACGATACTTTACAATTTATTAGTATAGCTAACTTTACAGTATTTGCCTCCATCATATTATATATTATGATTATAGATCCATTATGGTTTAAACGCCCTATCAAAACTTCTCATTTGCGGATATGCGGTATAGTTACTTCCCCCAAAATTAGTTATTAAATTTAATTATCGGTGTGACCTTTAAACAGTGCTAGTGCTGCTCTTGTATCTTACTTAACAACTACATTTCTATCCAAGTTCGTTGATTGTACATATTTGACATTCACGAGATTGTTCTGAATGATAATCGTAGAAATTTTAACGTGGGAAACTCATAACACAAAAATTTTATTGCGCGGCCAGTTTATCAATAATTTACAAACAGCAACGACAGCAATTATCGTGTGCGAGAACAATTTGTTTTATTGGTGAAATTCACTTTTGATCGATAATAATCCATTATAATTAAGTACAAATAATATAATTTTGTTTTGTTCTCCAATATAGAAGGCGTTAAGTTGAAATAGCAACTAAATACAATGCTCTTTGCATTGATTTAGTTGGCGTTTATTTAGTAGATCACCATTGTAATACGGTAAAAAATATCAA
The DNA here is from genome assembly GCA_031772345.1 of Himalopsyche anomala. Taxonomy (NCBI): domain Eukaryota; kingdom Metazoa; phylum Arthropoda; class Insecta; order Trichoptera; family Rhyacophilidae; genus Himalopsyche; species Himalopsyche anomala. Next base: position 7,310,912 of record CM062840.1, read on the forward strand.
GTATTAAGTCTTAGATTTTAAATAAAAATATTTATAGCGATTTCGGCGTATGCCATCGCCAGAACTATCTTATTGCTCTTTTCAGCAAGTACTAATTCTACATGCATTGAATATGGAATTCATCACATGAAAATTTTTGTCATGTGCGAAACCGGTTCTGATCCTTTGAAATAAATATATAATTAGTAATAAGTGTAGTATTTAAGAAAAAAATGTCCTTTCACTAAAAATTAACAGTAAATACTTGTTCACTTTTAGGGTGTTCACTGTCAATACTTGGTGGAAAGGCATTATATTAATAAAAACACAATAATCCTTTGTACTTCATTACACTTTATTTAATATGTCAGGACCGGTTTCGCTCATTACGAGCATCGTCAACTGATAAGAAATATAATTTAACAGTGCTATTTATACAAAAATGAACAGTTATAAACAACAATTGGCATTGAAAAGAAAATACCAATTACATTAAAAGTGATTCTAAAATAGCACAAAATTAAAATGTTTAACACATCTAACATATAATTAAAAAGTCATCTCAGATTAATAAATTTAGAATGGGAATTGAAAGTAATTACAAACATAATTAAAATTTGGGAATTCTTTGACAAAGTGATACAATAAAAATAATGACATTAATATGTTATTTATAACTGTTCATTTTTGTATAAATAGCACTGTTAAATTATATTTCTTATCAGTTGACGATGCTCGTAATGAGCGAAACCGGTCCTGACATATTAAATAAAGTGGAATGAAGTACAAAGGATTATTGTGTTTTTATTAATAGTAAATACTTGATAAAAGTAACTCTAATTTAAAATATCTGCTATAAATTATTATTTATATAATAATAATTTTTTAGAAAAAAAAATCATAAGAGTCAAACAAAATATTGTTTCGTTTTGAATTTACATCAACAGAAATTCGGAGGCTCTAAAAATATTTTTAATATCAACATCATCATTTGAATCAAAAAAAATATACGCTGGAAAATATATATATAAACAATTTTTAAAAACAATTATAATTTATAAATTAATAGTTCTTGGTTTCATCATTTTTTTCAGATGTTCAATAGATCAAGGTAGAGCAGGGCTCCTCTGCGTCGACTTATAATCTGATTTAAATAAATTTTACGTGGACTAAGCAGTATCTCACCTGTCTTGGAGTGGGCTGGCTTGTATCGCAGTACGCTCATATTTGTGCGTGTGTGAACGCCTTTTGACCTGAATTATAAGGTCGGTTTTTTATTATTATTTGGCAGTGTCGAGGAAGGCAAGCCGATTAGCTGGCCGCCCGGAAATATTTCATTTATTCAGCCCAAATTTCTGCAACACACGAACATAATATTTCAAAAGGTTTGAGGATCATCCTTACATGTTTGATGTGAATTTTTTGCCTCGCTGATTTGAGAATCTTTTGTTTTATTTAGGGGATGATCTTGCACCAGTGAATTTTGTGTTCGAGCATTTGGTATCTAAATATAGTATATTATTTATACAGCAGTACAGAAACCGAAAAAAGTCCGATTTTAAATATATATTAAATGTTTTAATTTAAGCGCTTCAAAGTTAAGAGCCTTTATTTACTCGCATGACTTACCAGAAAAAGTAACTGATTATTTTTATCTCGTACAAAATTAATCCTGTGTCCTGGACGATCGTCGGGTACTTTCCATAGGATTCACTCAGCTTAACTGAGGGATGATGTCGTTTCATCGAAGGAAGCCAAACAATTGACGGGAGGCAGGGAAACTTGAGATGCAGTGTGGTGGCCATATGTTATAGGGAGTGGATATGGTGAAAGGAGAAGAAGAATAAAATTATTAAAAAGTATATTTTCATCTTCATAAAAAACGATTGCATCTCCCGAAAAAATATATTTTTTGGCCATACATTAAAGGTACTAACTAACTTAAGCTGCTAAAAAAGTTAGAGACCTACTCATCATTTCCAATAATCGAATATTTCAGCGTGCTTCTAGGAGTCCTTCCTGACTACAAGTCAAACAATTAAACGACAGCCATTTGAGATCTTAATTTAATGAATATGATTTGACTCATATTTACGTGACTTACTCACTTCACCTCTAATGAGCCTAATTATAATATGCATTTTCTCAATGCTTGTTCATAATTAGCATAAAACGTTCGTTAAATCACTAACTTTGCTTGCTTTGCTTATATTTATTATTTATTAACGACCGTTTTATGCTAATTATGAACAAGCATTGAGAAAATGCATATTATAATTAGGCTCATTAGAGGTGAAGTGAGGTTGGAAAATAATAAATATAAGCAAAGCAAGCAAAGTTAGTGATTTAACGACCGTTTTATGCTAATTATGAACAAGCATTGAGAAAATGCATATTATAATTAGGCTCATTAGAGGTGAAGTGAGCCAACTAATAAAATGGTACAGCTTTTTCTAGTGGGCCCAATTTTATCCATATGAAGATATTTAGTGGCGCGAGACATATATTGCAATGGAAATACCGGTGTTGAAAATGCTAAATCATTTATATGTACGTAGTATTTCTCTATTGAAAATAAGCTTAAATCAAATTTTTGAGTTAACGACCATATATTTTAATTAAATTGTTCTCATCGAATTAAAATAATTTAAATTGACTGAGAGTTGTATCAATGTTGAAAGGTTTCATAAATGATTCAACTTTCAATGATATATTTTTATTATTACAAGTAACATATATGTTTAAAATTAATTTTTATTTTTAAATACCGAATGAGAACGGTAGTGTAATCCCGATTGATTGTATTTTTTTTTGTTATGTTAAGTATCGGAATTTTTATCTAAACATATTTGTACGATGTTGCAATATTTATACATATCTATATTTGAAAAGATTGTATTGTATGCCTATAAAATTCTCAGATGGTTTACATCAAACCCTATAAAAAATTATATCAATATGACAAGGAAGAGAATTTCTTTGCGGTGCATGTCTGCGAGGAAAATCACTTGATAATAAACCAGCCTCTTTAATTTAAATAAAAAAATGATCACGCCCGATCAACGAAAAAAACAGCAGCGATTAAATGCTTTATCGCAGCGACGAGTTTTTATTGTTTCACCCGCAGTCTCTTAAAATGGCGATCGTAAAAAAAACAATGGCGGCCACAAAACACGCACATTCAATTAAACTCGCGCCTTCTGGCCGTTTCCGGCGACGCCCCTGGCGGACGACCGCCGAAACAAACCAAACGGAAACAGTCAAATTTACAGCTGTAATAATGTTTCCAGGTATTTTTTGTGGCGCCGATTTTTACGGGACGAACCGTGGGGCAAATTTTAGTGCAATATTCATAATTATTTATGATGTTTTACATTACAACCGTATATTAAATCTATCCGTGCGTAATTATGATCACAATTCACAGGTTAACTTCAATGAGTGGTGGGAAATAGGAGTGTGTTTTACTTTTACTCTGTGATAAATAAATAATAATTGAAATGGAAATGTATTTTTAAGCAATAACTTATTTATTTTATAACAATTATTTGCTGTTTATTAAAACGGTTTGAACATTCCCCTAATACTTGATAGATCCCAATACATAAAGATTTTTATTTTTAATTTGTTAATGAAATAAGATGCATAGCGATTAGGGCTTGTCGGTTTCTAAAAATCGGTTTTTTGGGCTAAATTTCCGAAATTCGAAAACCGGTTTTTTCGACATTGTAACCGGTTTTAAGTATTTATTTTATTATTTAAATAAAACCATAATATTTTAATTTGATTTTGTCACCAAGCGATCCATCAGTGGACGCTTTTTTTCTGAAGAGTATAACACGAAATAATTTATCGTTGTGTTTAAACAAAATAAAAAGAATTAAATTTTTTTTTTCGTTATTTTCATTGAATTAGGCATTTTTTTGTAAAACTTCGAAACCTGATAAAACCGGTTTTCGACCAATATCGACATTAGAAAACCGGTTTTTTCAAAAGTCGGTTTTTGTATAAGCCCTAATAGCGATGAAAGTATTTTTTTTTAATATTTCTCTTGACGTGTTTTCCTTAATAAATGCTGCTTTAAATATATAAGATTCGTTTTACATTTGTGTGGATTAAGTATAATAAAATCAATATTTGTGAAATTACGGTGCACGGATGAATTTATTGAATCGAAATGATATGTGAAGTAAGACGGTATATATTATTAATGTTTGCTAAGACCAAATTTATAAGCAATGATTTTCATAAAAAAGCAAGATTTGAGCATGGTGTTTTAAATTTCTCCAATACTTGAGTTTTGTCATAATCTTGAGTGACTTAAAATTAAATTAAAAAATACCAATATGACAATTTTTGACGAATTTAAAAAAAATGATTTTGAATAATTCATTTGATTATAAAAAAATGTTAAATATTTGTTGATTTATTCAGGTTAAAGATTATTTACGACAATATCCATTTTCACTCTAAGCATACAGCTAAAAAAAAATGTCCGAGAAGTACTGATTTTTCCTGTCATATAATTTGTTTTCATCAAATTATTCTCGCCATCCTTACAGGTGTTGGGTTTGCCGTAAACTAAAGTATTGTTACCAAAAATTGTGTTGTGCTTTTATTACACTTTTCTTAGAGCTTTACTGTGCAATTCTCAAAGATTAAGTTATGTGTATTTTTCAGGAACGGATTAAGGACATGATAACGATGGTTTAATTAATATACTTACAAAATGATTACATCAAATGTATAGAATATCTTCATAAAGAAACAATTAAATGTTTTAAGTTAAGTCACCATGACGTCTCTTGTTTTACAGAATACGTCAAAAGATTTTTTCAACGGCTTTTCTAACTCTCGTGACCACTCTGCAACATGATAAACCTCTGAACAATTCTTTTCACGTTAAATAATCATTAAGCATCAGAGGCTTCTCGCGTTTTTATGATTTTTCATTGGGTGTCTCCAGTCTCCACCTCACCATTGAAATGTTACTTTTACAGATACACTGCTTACACGTCAGAGTATAAGCCAAATAGCTCTTGGCTCTCGACAAGAAGCCGCTTTTAAACTTTTAACTGCCGCTAGGTGTAAGTATGGCGGTACGTAGCACGCCGCGAATTTTATTGCAAAAATACAACCTTCTATGTATATCGTTATTGAAAATGTATTAAGGTTTATTTATAAAAAAATACCAAATAAATGAGGAGTGCATCAATGTTGTCGCGTTTTCAACATATTTGTATGTTTAAAATAATTGATATAGATTAGTAAAATCCCTTTTGAAACGGAGAGTCTAAAGACGCATAATTTGTATCACCGGCGTCCTGTTCACGGAAAATTGTGCGCCTTGAGACGCTTATGGCAGTTAAACGGTTAAAAAAAGTAATATCCTATTTTTTCTCATAAGGCCTGAGTCCTCTATAATTGAGCCTAAAGACCCATTTTAACAGCTCATGTTTGTCATTATTATAAATGACTGTTATGTCATCAGCAACATTTTGCCACTGCCTACGTCATACTGATATTACCATGATACCGGTTACGTCAAAATATTTTACTTGCCTACCTCTCTCTATTTCTGTTTGGTTGAGAAAATATTTTAATTTAATTAAACTATCAGAAGAAGAAGACGGTCTCCCTCAGTTATGCATGTAGCCCCAAAATGACAATTAATTCATTGTCAAGCGTTATCAAACGCAAATAATATAAATAGTTACTGACTGAAAGAAAATTGGTAGAAGTATCTTATTATTTATATTTTATTATAAATTGATATTTTTATAACTTCAAAAACTGTACGTATATCTAGTAGTGTATCTAAAATAATTATTTATCAACACTTTTACCCACCACGACCCGTGGACAATTATCAAATGGGTAATTTGGTCATTCCTGCAAAAGAGTTCGAGATGAGTTTATTTTTTCAATAAATCAAATGCTAAATAACATACGGTCGTATAATTTTTTTGGCAGCTTAACTGAAATATACACCGTTGTGAGACAAGGATGTACAGTTCAATGATGTTGCGAAAACCTTAATACGCTCGTATGTTATGATATATGTAAAATGTAGGGTTGCATAATTTTTATTTTAAAATTCAAACAAAAAATCGCCAATCCACCCCTATTTGAAGTACCGAAGAAAGTAATGCGAAGCAATAAAGTGGTGACTCTTTTCAGTATTTACTAGCAAACTTTAACAAGATTTGTATCTTTGCAATAAACATTAAGTCGACAATTTCTTCCGATTATGACCATAATCATATAAATTTCATTTTTTTACGCAGGCGCAGTAATTTAAGTACAACAAGTCGGTTAAATAAAACATACACATGATTTCGTATGGTATAAATAAATTTTATTATTCCGCCAGGCAGCGTTGATAAGCGTTTATTGGTGAATTATTGCGCTATTGTCCGACATGCCATGTAATTAAAAATATCTGATATAACATTGTTTTATATTATCATAAATTGTATCAAATTTTACTGTTTTGTTATTTTTCATCAGTTTTTAACCAAGGATTGTCAAACAGTTGTGTTATGTATTAATTATATTATTAATTATAATCAAACTATTAATTTTTGATAAGAATACATTAAAAACGAATTTATAGTCAAAAGATATTCGGTATTACATTGTCATATGAAATAATTTAAAACTTATAATAAATATAATAAAACAATATAATAAAAGGAATTAAGCAAATAATTGTCGGGTACTGTGGCGCAGCGGTTAACATTGTTAGCTTCCTTCCATGCCAGATCTCACAGTTTTGAGTTCTAGTACGTACAGTATTTTTCGTTCGATTTATCAGGTTTTTGTTTGAAGGCATCGATGTTTGTTATGTCTAAAAAATAATTTCTCTTCCACCCATTTTGATCCTTGAATAACTGGGGGAAAGTGATTTGCTAACCACTAGTTTTAGTGTAGCCGTATCCTTATATTCTTACTACTCTCATTGAAGGGGTTGAGTGACTGAGTAACAAAGTTTTTTTTGTTACATCATACATTGTAAGGGTGCACGAAAACAGCTCTGTGAGCTCCCGTGTGTGCCCGAAATCACAAGGTTAAAAATCCCTGATGTAGACTTGAAACTATCCAAGATTTGAGGTAATCGGATAATATAGTTAAATAAAGACGAGAAAACTTATCCATGTTGGAAAAATAAATTCGATAATAGTTATAGAACAACAAAATGAAAAGTACTTAACTACTAAATTCTTAAAACTTTAACAACTTCATACACGAATAAAGGGAAAACTTAGTATGTTTTATAATAGAGAAACTAAGTAGGTTTTGTACATATGATATGAATATGTTTATCAAGAAACTCTGAACACTAGAGTTGCTTAGATTATTCTAGAGTGATTCTGCTTAATTCATTTACTATGCGAATTCTGATGTTTATTTAAACTTGGCAGAATGGTTAATAGATTATTTCTTGGAAGTATTACCTCACGCATGGCATTGACATAGCTTTCTACAACAATTATTTTGAATATAGTGGCCAAATTATCCTGAAAAGCGAAATTTAATCCTGCTTATCCTTTAGTGACACTAATTAAAATAAAATATTTTCAATTAAAATAAACGATTGTTACTTCGTGTTAAATAATGTTTTTTTTTATCCATTTACGAAAAGTGTTTGATATCAAGCGGACACTAGAAGTTCAGTAATATTACTCTGTCAAATATGCCAGACAACGCTCTGCATTTTAAAATCAATTCCGTGCAGTACAATAACGCTCGCCGTACCGTGTGCCTGCAAAGCTTTTAGCCTTTTTAGCGTGATTTTGCACATTGAAATAAAAACAAAAAATCTACGTGAAAAATTCTCTATGCTTTTCTATCGTGTACAAAAAGAGAAGATATACCATCGTTCTAAACACCAATATTTTTTAGAGAGTGTTTTGCTGATAAATAATAAATACAATTTATTTTATTGTGAATAGTTAAGTGTTCCTGTAAGAGTAATTAGAAAATCCTTTGAAAAAACGAATTTAGAATTAAAATATGTCCTAATACTCGCTCAAAACTAAAAAGGGCAATTCAATAAAAATAGCGATTAAACTTTGCATATTATACAAAAGGGGTCTTCAAACGTTTAAGCCTACGGAACGCACCGACTCTTTTACAGAGCCCCAAGAGCCAAGGCCTAGCTAGCGTATCATTCGAACACACGGTAACGGGAAAACTTGTTGGTGGTGCTCGCGGGTTGGTGTTGGCTCATAGGCCGTAGTTTGGAGATCCCAGTAAAAAATATTTCAAAAATATACTAAAATTTTGATTTTTTTTGTATTTTATTGTATTTAATATATTTTTATTTTAGAATGCCCTCATAGGAACATAAATGTTTAATTAAAGAATCAATAATAAAATTGAGTAATATTTATAGTATAGTCATTGAAACGGATATAACTGTAATCTTAAAAATCCGGCGTGCGCCCGCCACTATTTTAAGAGTCTCAAATGCACCCGTTGCCGTAATAAGAACCCCTGTTTTACAGGATAAATTCCCCTTTATTAATTTGTCTTTTTATAATTTGGTCTGCTAAAAAATATGTCTTGTATCGAATATTTTCCAAATGTTATTTATGCAAATATATTTATATTGTCCAAATATTTAAATAAATAAAAACTTAAACCGTTGTTCTTTAATGTTTCTAATTTTTTTTTAAGTGATCACACTTATAATGAGTGCAGTACATATATATTCTTAGGAAAACTCATCAATTATATGAATTTATCAGAAAGGTAAAATATTTTTAAATACCCTGTATTTAATCATGCTCTCATTGCTAAAATAATAAAATTTAATTAATACAATATTTACTGCCTTAAAACCAATGCGTGGGCAGCGATGATAAAAAAATCTAAAATAAAAAAATGTATTATTTTTTGTGACGTTTTGTAATGGTGTACTAAGGAAATTTTATATGTAAATATGTACATTAAATATAATACTATAATTTTTAAATAAAATAAAAACAGTATTCGAGAGTTTATTTAGTGGAATATTTGAATCTCAATTTTCATATTTATTATTCATATGCATACAGAAAATAAATCTATTTTATATGTCTTTATTATTTCCTGTATTAATACGGTCTTCTCTGGAATGAGCAGTAATGTATTTTATATGAATTTCCATTTTCATGATTTACAATAAGGGTTACGGAATATTTACCGATCGCAGAGAAAATTATTTCAATTACTGCTTTCAAGTTACTCAATTGATTTTACAGATGAATAGATGGTTCAAATGATTTTTTATCACAAAACTTAAAAGTCTTTTAAAATATGTAACCGAAGGTCAGTAGAAAATAATACGCTTGTTATTACTCTATTTAACACCCTCATATCATCAAATTATTGGGAAAAAGGCGATTGATTTAACTACGTTTTAATGATAAAACTAATTGGAAAACTGTCAAAGTAAACAGACATGTTTAGAAAAACTTGATACCTGAAGAAAAATTTAAGCACATCGTTCTTACGAGTAAATAAAATTTTTTATTTCTTGTGATTGTTTATTTAGTGATGAAGCAGAATAAAGACTAAGCTCTCTGATTATTTGAGTTGTAAGCAATAATTCTTCAATTTCGAAGCTCGCAAACTAAAGCAGTTTTTGGTTTACCTCTGATACATGATCCTTGTCAATCCAATTGAGGTTTCGCTCTGAGATGCTTGAGTTATTAGATCGTAGAGTATTCAGACAACGATTTTGCCATAAGCCTTCTACGCGGTGAACGTTTCCCAACCAAAACTATAGGCAAGATAATCTTACACCGTGAATTCGCTTTTTGATGAAAGTATTGAAGACAGTGTGGTAAAGGTTAAATGGTACACATAATTTAAAATAATACTTAATCATTCAAAGTATGGTGTATCGAAATTTCATTAGTTATTTTACACAGTTGAAGCCTTTATTAAATACAATGGTTATGTTATTGCATTTTTTACAGGAGAGACTATAAAGCGTACAGCGAAATTAAAACAATCGATGTGAGATTTTTAAAATAATAGCATCTCTTAAAAAGATGAGTAGTCATGTTGATATCAGATATACGTTTGAAGCCAATTGGAAGCCATAAAGAATAATCGGGTCGTGTTGGGTGTACCTTAAAATTACCAGTTTTGTTTTTTTCGTGAGGAGTGTCTTGTTTTTGTTAAACTATATAAATGTCTATGACTTTATAACGTGAGAGACATATTCAAGTTTTTGTATATAGTTCTGTAGCTTACTTAATTGACTAACAGATAGCATTCATTACTCATTTCTCTATCTGGACTGACAGCTAGTTTTCGGAAAAAAGATATACATCTTCTTTTTATCTCAATGTGTGAAGCCTAAAAATGGTCATATTTGTGTTAAATATATTTTTACATAAAGATTAATGAGTGATTATAATTGAAAATTATTACAAAGTACTGCAACTTCACAATCAATGCTTGTTGTTGTTTTCTGCATACAAATCGTTTGAATAACGTCATCTCAAATTTAAAAAATCTTGGCTACACTAAGAACAAGAATATGACACAAAGGTTTACACTATTTAGATAAACATGTCGTGGTCAATATTTACTATTTAAGAGTCAGAAATAATCTACTCAAAATATTAGTACAACAAACTATTTTCTTTATTTCAATATTCATAGATGCGTCTTTATTTTACTTTGTCAACAATCGACATCTCTAAAGGCTGCGTCTACCTTAACCATTGTGTTATTGGAATTAAATTAATACAGGTTAATAGCAAGGTTATTTTATATCTCCTTAATACCTTACCTTTGATAAATTCTGCTTACGTCTACAAAATAAACAAATCAAGGGGTACTTGATCGTATTTGTGGTAGATTTATAGAAGATACAAACTGGTAATTGTATTTCGTATATAACTGGTAATATAATAATCTGTGTGCTAAAGGTAAAGAGCTAATATAGAATATTTCTTAAAATGGTTAGTCAAAAGCTTGTGAATTCAATTTAGGGAATATAACACTAATTCATACATTAACAATTCATGAGACCACAAAACGAGTAGAATAATATTTAAAAAAATTTAAAGTAATTTTTAATATTTATCACAAAAACATGCTTGTGAATTTTCGCTACTGAAAATGCCCCCTGTGTAACTATGTAGATTATTGCATGAAGGAAGTCACGTTTATTTTACAATTGCCAAACCATTAGTCGCATTCAATACTTTTTTTATCAGTGGCGGATTACTCCATAAGCGTATGAGGCGCGTGATTGTGCCTCCAAATATACCAAATCTTTACTATTATTTATATTACAAATACATACATATTTAAGACGTCTTCCAATGTTTATCTTTATTATTCACGAAACTTTCTACTTTTATATCGCTATGGGGAATCTAAAAACATAGCCCCTCTAAATAATATTGCGTTTGGAGCATCTCATGCGCTAAATATACTGATTTCAATAAGATATAATTTAAAATTTTTGTACCTTTAAGTAAATTTTTTTATCTCCTTTGTTTAACTCGTTTTGACATCAATACTATTAATCTTAATCAAGTAAAATACTGTTTAAATTTGTCTATTTTTTTTTTCATTTGCGGCTCATTCTACTTTTCATTAGATTTGAATCAGCCACTATTCAAAATATATATAATATTATAAATATGATAAACGCTGAACGTTTACTACTCGACTACAGAACCATTAAGGACTACTAATTTATTTAAATTACCAATTAATCTTGTTGTCTGATTGATGAACAAAGTATATTTGTGTTGTCTTGTGTCAAAATTGACTATTCGTTTTTTTTAACGTAGTATGACGTATGAATCTATTACCAATGTGGCATCTTCAACAATAATTTATAAATGTTGGAGAAATCCAATGTAATTTCAAAAACGCAAAAAAAAAATGATAAACATTTTTTCGTGTCAAAATTTGTCAAATACATTGATTTTATTATTATTTAAGATTTTTTGTACAATTTCCATATATTTAAGTGAAAATCAGAACTTTTTGCGCTCATCACGGTCAATATCATCATACGAAAATGTAAATTTAAGAGTATATTGTTTTTTACATAAAATCGACTACGTCTAGTGACAATTCAATTTTATAGAATTAAAAATATTGCTCGCGATGAACAAAACTGGATTCTGATTATTTAAAAAATGAAAAATTAGTAAAAGAAGTGGCTTATTTTTTTTATTACCTGGTAGACAATTAAAAGTGACCACTGATTTTTGTTACACTTATTATTTCATCTAAATGTATTTTTTCATTTGCAAAATAAATTTGACTTTTTAACATTATTTCTATACATTTTATTTTTAAGCCAGAAGGCACATAAAAAATACCTGTCTTTTTATCAGCGCTATTTATTTGTATCGTTAATTATTAGGTTACATATTATATTTATATATAGATATTAGCCACATTACCTTCATATACATAGATACCACTCAGTATTGTCTATTTGTTTTAGCACTTATTGGTAGATGGTAACGAAGTGGATTTTCTGCGTTGGACACATTTACAAGGGTATCTTTGGTTGGTCTTTTTAGTTGGCTGGACCACTTCATTCTAACTATGAAGTTTAAGATTTCTTGTCAATATTTTGTATTGAACTTCTGTTAATACTGAAAATACTACAGTGAGTTTTTAGTAGTGCAGCATTTGGTCTTATCAAAAAAATGTTCCCAATAATTTCGGTTACGTGGATTTATTTATTCTCAAAAACAGTGTTCTAAACAAAAAAAGGAGTTCAATATAATTTAAGCTACATCAATTATGGCTTTATTGATTAAATCTACGTTAGTTTAAAAATATTTATTTCAACAACAAAAAAATGTTAGACACTGCCGTATTTGTTTTTAAGTGCAAATAAATTGAAGTTGACACTTTTCTTATTTCATTGATTGTGTTACTAATTGTAATTCGTGTTCCGCCATTTTGAGAAACATATTAGAAATAATTATTTTGCAAGATTATTATATGTTGTTTAAGTTTTAGGCAGTTCACGCTAAATTTATTTATCTTAAAGTATGCTATATTTATTTGATTAAAAAAAATACATACAATAATAATATGAATCATAAGAGAATGTAAACATTAAATTACCTTGCATTAAGAATTCATCAATTAAATTAAAAGGCACTCATTTGATTTGCGGGACAAAATGCTATTTGCTTAGTACAAGACACATTATATCCATATTTTTAGTTATTGTGTAAAAGTATATATTTAAATGACACTTTTTTGAATCCCTAAAATTTCATTTGAGAGTCATTAACATAATAAAATAATAATTTTAATCCATTGTAAAATCTATCAAATTTTATTCTGTAGAAATTGTTAAGCATTTTTTAAAAATTTAAAATTTAAAAGTGTATACAATTTTATAAAAGAAAATCAAGATTATTTAAGCAAAACAATGCAGTCGTTAAACCAAGAAAAAAAAACTTATTATAATAAATATATTTATGAAAATACATTGCAATAAAAAACAATAATGGTATCAAAACTAAGAACATGCTGATTTATATTATTTATGTTCTAAATGAAATGAATGTTCTTGAAGTTTCACTTCGTATAACCCTCTTTCAAGCAATCATTCATCACTTTTACGAAGCTGTTCGCGAGTTTATAAATAAATAAACATTTATGTTTTATTCATATAACGTTAGTTAACAGTATTCTTGTAAAAACAACCGCATAAAAATATTGGTAAAAAACAGGCGTCTTTGGTGAAGTTAGTGCAAACTTCTCGCATTTTAACAATTCGAGATTTATTTACCAAAGGCAAAACTTATAAAAGAGCTTTTGTTGGACGCGTCGTGACTCCCCAAGATTCACATCACGAGTTACTTGATTCAGAAAGTTGGTCTAATTTGTTTCTAGAAAGGCCTACCCTTAGGTTGACTTTCAACCTTTCCTGGTAAGATTTAATGATTGTTAAATGATAGGCTGTTCTAAAAAAACTCAATTTATTTCCGATCCAATGAAACTGAATAACAATAGCCATTTACAACAATAATATATTTTCAATGGAACTTTTTTGAAATAATTTTTCGTAACTACAATACACTTTAGCGTCTCAATCCAAAATAAAATATATTCTCTTGTTAATATAAACCAGTAAAAAGCAAAAGGAAACGTTTTTTATTATTATAATCGTCGTTTTATTTCAATTTATAAGAACTTGTTTTAAAAAAGAGATCTTTATAATCTTTTTAAGAAGTACCATAAAATTAAGTTATATCATTGCTGATATTAAATTTAGTTATCACTGATAAGTTTTGAATCATCATATAAAATAATTATTTGCATGTCAATTTGGAAAACATATTCTGAAACGGATTTTTCATTCCGAATAAAGCAATAATTTACGATAATTATGGATTATCATTCCGGGAAACACTAATGTCAATCTATTACATCTAATACCATATTTTTCAATATAAGTTAGGATGTAAGAATATATGAGAAGATGTATTGTAAATCACTTCTAAACCAGTGTATATAGCATATTTAATGTACATACGTTTAAGCATAGTTCTGATGAGCACACAGGTCGAAAAAGCTAACAACCATATTTACATTTTTTTTACCATGTCCGCTTCCAATATGGAGCATATGGACTCCTAATGGAGTTTATCTCAACATAAGTGTTTCTACGAGAACTGCTTTTTACTCAGTTGCTCAACCTCTCTTTTTCCAAAGAGAGTAGGAATAGAAGAGTAGGGCTGGGACAGAACTAGTGGTTAACTAGTCGCTCTCCATCCGCCATAGGATAGGATGGGAGGGGTGAATTCAAGACATCGCATACATCCATGCCTTCGAACAGAAATTTATAAATCGATTAAAAAATCAATTTATAAAACTGACCGTACTGGGATTCGAACGCGCGACCTCTGTAACCGAAGCCAACGACGTTGACCACTCGACCACACAGGTGGTTTTTTACAATACTGTTGACTAAAAATGCTTTGATAATTGTTCATCTTATTATGATAGAATTCTACCACTTTAACAATTTAATCACTTTCAACAAGAATGTTTAGTTTTTAATCAATCATCTTATTATATAACAAGTTTTACGACGTATGTATTAACAATCAAAATAATACACTTTAAATCAAGAGAAAAATGTGCTATAAATATACATATTTTTTATTTCATTTTAAATGGTGAATCGTTTGTTTTGAATTTATACGCACTCAATAAGTTTATTTTGAATTTGCAGTATAGTTTTTAGAAAACCTTTTGTTAAAATTTACAAACGAACTTATCATAGTCGATTTGTCAAGTTTTTACTTCGATAAAAACTATCAAAATCCCAAGACTTTGAGACAAGTTGCAAAATAATATAATATATTATTTAGAAGTTACAAAATAATATCATATAAAACATTACCAAGTCATGAATAAAAGTTTGACTTATGAACAAGAAATTTTAACATGGTCTTTGAACTCGATTTACGTCTACGTCATTTGTAAAAAAAAACTGTTGTTTTATTTTAACACGTTGAATGCCAGAACCGTGTTTTTACTTGATAAACTAGCCGAGCGTTGAGTCCTGGAACTGTGTTTTCACGTGATGCGCTATGCTTTCAAATAGAGCCATAATTGTGGTATTTAGGAACATTGTTTTTACAAAATACTCAGTATAACCATTATAGCAGATACTTTAATCAGTCTTTTAATTATTACTTTTATTAAAAATAGTTACTGATTTTAGCAACCAAACTTTAAAGACATTTGTTTTTCTGTAGATCACAAGATGGTGCAGTTGCCGAGATCATTTTCAATTGTAAATTTAGATATTCCATAAAAAAGAATGTCAAACATCATTTCTAAAAATAATTTTATTACTAACAGCAACAGCAAAAAATAAATAAGCCCAATAGAACCTACAAGGTGTGCGCCAAGCAAAAAAATTTATTAAGGCTCGGTACATGTGCAAATATGGCTTGCCATATCAAAAAATTCTGGCAATAATACCATACAAAATTGAATAATTATAGTATTTCATACAACCACCAAAGGTTTCATTTGATTTGACTTTGTGGTTTCATAATTATAGTACTTAAAAAAAATGCAATTTTTCAAAAAATAAACCGGGTACCCGGGATAGTTTTACCTGATTTAAGCCGGGGTCGAAAGTGTTGTGCATGTGTAGTTGTTTGTCGTGTTTCAACTCTATCTGCCCATAATAAATAGCCACAGTTTGTTGCTTTCGTTGAAATAGTTAAGTCCAGTTTACAAACATAATATGTCCAATTATATATTATTATGAGTACAATGTGTTCATTGCAAATTACCGTGCAAGTAAAGTAATTATAAAAGTAAATGCAGAATGCCTGAATTATGTTAAAAGCTTTAGTTTTATTAGTGCACTACTATATGTTTCAATAATAATAAACCTAATTGGATGCTATACAAACACAAATATACTAGCGTATTCTACAGAGCTTTTTAAGCCTTATATAAATATGTGAATAACTTTTTAAATTATAAATACAATTATAATACATATATAAAAAAACCAACGTCTTGCATTTTTTCCATATCTGTTCCTAATGTGGAACATATGAACTTCTTAAAGAGTATATTTTAACAGGTATTTTCTACGAGAACTGCTTGTAATTTAGCTGCTCAACTTATCTTTTTCGAAGATACGAGAGATATTACGACAAGTCTAGAGCAAGTATCGTCGTTAGCTATATATTGTTTTTATTCATGTGGTTATTTTGTGGTCGAATATGTTCGAAGTAAAATAATACACCTAATTTTTTTCTCCAAAACTAAGCAGTATTTTAAAAATAGAGTGTTACATTTTATAATATTCATAATAATAGGTGTTTAATTTAATATCAATTTATTCAAAATTAGTATTTCCGATTTATTCTACTTTGTCAGAACGACGGTTTTTATTTTCTCAAAATATACTTTTGTTTATCGTATTATTGTTTTCTTGTGTACCATATACTTCATTATATAACGCTGAATATGCCGTTAGAAATATTACTTATTATAAATGATAAAAATATCATGAAAAAATAAAAACATTAAAAACAACTGATATTTGAATTGTTATCATTATCAATAAAAAACGGAATGAAATTTTCTTTTATCATCCATAATTATTTATCCTGCCATACACAATAAAGAAGACATGAAAAAATCTATTAAATTTAATTCAAGTAATAATTTCGCGTAATAAACGATTATAATGTTGGACAAAGATTCAAGTTGTGAATAATCGCCTGTGAACTTGTTTTTACAGCAAAGTGTTTTTAAGGAAGTACTATTTCTTGTTATAAGGAATGAAAATACAGTTATTGTTTGTAGTTACGGTTTAAGTCCCTGTTTACGTTTAAAACAAGTGCTTTACATTGTTATTTGAAATTTAATGGTGTGTTTCATAATAAAAGCTCTGTTTTAGGTTTATTGTTTATAAAAGGACAGTTAAAAGACAAGTGTGTCTTGTTTTTTCTTGCATGGACATTTAAAACACGTGTTCATAGATACATATAACTAACACAATTTTATTAAAGTGTTTATAACTATTTTACAACCGTTTTGCTTTATTGGCTACACAACTTAAGTATCTCGGTTCTCATATACGAATAATGTTTTAACTGTGAAGTCTACTCTTAAAATAGAATAAATAAAAAAAGTATTTCCTAAGATATTAAGCCTGTTTTTAACTATACTATTCTTATATCAACATTTCCTCCTATATTTACAAACCAGGGCGAGGATCACAAGAGCCTGTCTAATAAATGTGCATTTTGAGTTATGCTAGTTTTTTGGCAATGTTATTATCATATTTATTAGTGACACAAAGCCATATTTTCTTCATATAACTGTTTACAATATACGTTTAGGTATATCTGGAAATTATAATGTTAAAAACACAGAGGTTAATCACCATAATTAGTGGATTTAAAACTATATTTAGTAGATTTCGACCTACGAGATCCGCCACTGTACGTATAGAAAGATTTTCTGCAAAGTGACGTCCCAAAATGACTCTTCTGTATTCACTCTGACAAAAGCAAATGCAAACGTTTAATTTTAATCATTAAGAATAGACTTTTCCTGTTTGACGATTTCGTTATTCGGTATTTTTAAAAGAATCGCTCTGCTTGTCATCGCACAAGCGCTCTGTGTCATAAAATAAAAAGTAAAAGCAGACAACCGGCTCGTAACAGACGTTCTGTATCGTGGAATGCGTGGTATGTCAGCTCCTATGCCGTTTTATGGCGTAAAGTTCATTTTAAATTACCAGATTTGGAGCAATTAAAACTGTCAGATCAGCGCCGCGCGGTAACAAGGAGAAAGACAAATATCTGTTTTACCGACGCTATTTTTGAATCCAAAACTTAACACAACAAAACGACGTGATATTGTTCCACGTCAACAACATTCAATTATTTTACACTTAAAAATGTTAAGGTCAATAAATTGTTCATTTTGGTTTTTTTATCGGGAGACAGAGCAATTGAGTTACAGTATTCTTAGAAAAAACTTTTGATAATATACCTCAATTTGGAGGGCATATTTTCCAAATTGGGAGCAGTAATATAAATATTATATATATATTTTTTAATTTCCTGAACTTATTGGATAACTCTGAACACTTCTATATAAAATTGACCGTTTAAAAATAATTCAATCAAAACAAAAACTCTGTTCCTATATTCACCTACTTATGGATAATTGATATTGAACAAATGAATTGTCCATAATATGTGTGTGTCTGAAGTCTAAATTTGTTACTTTTCAGAAGAGTCAAAAAAAGATTTACGTTTTTGAGAAAATTCTAAAAATGTACATTTAATAAAATCATTCACTAATTAAGCAGATTTATATTTGTATAATATAATATTTACGCGTACATTAAATGAAATAATAAAATTAGAGCCCTTTTCCTTTCGCACACAGATAAATAAAGTGTAATCCCTTGAACAGTTTTCGGTACCCAAAAATATATTTAATGTTTTGCATTGCAATATAAATTTTGTTTATTGCTGTTTTGCACACAATTCTAAATATATTGCTGATCAATTCTAAAATTATGGAACCGTATGCTAAGTATTTAGGTAATTCAGATAAATAAATTTTCCTGCTCCATTTGAAAATAATGGGATAATAATGAAGGGTACAAAACAAAAACACAAATATCGCTAGGGACTTACATTGAATTAATCGTTCTATACAAAAAAAATGGCAAGAAAACAAATGTAATGTTTTTATTTGTGTAATTTTTCAACATTTGTTTTATGTTATACAATGTTTAAACTGGTTATCCACATGAAACGTTAGCTAACGTACGCGTAGTGCTTCATTTGTTTTTAGAATAATGTTGAGTGTTTTAGTTAAATAATGTATAAAAAAGTTTATGATATAATAAATTAAAAACAATATGGCCGCAATATTAAAAATAATGAGAAAATTGCAACAAAAGGAATAAGTACATTTCGAGATTTACCAATTTAAATGTTACATATTATTTAATATTATTTGCTTAATGCTTTTTTACAATTGGTAACACATGTTTTTTTTTTAAATCTTAACTCAACAGGCATGTCTTCGTGATACAGGTGAAAATAATTAAGTTTAAACAACTAAAATAGTCATTAGAACATTACAATTAACACATAATACCCTTTATACTTTATCATTTACGTTTTTAAATAAATTTTATGAAATTTGTAGTAAAATGATAATTTTATGTCTTTCCAGACTTTTTTTTATTATAAAACGTCTAATCTTAGTGACTAGTGATTTCTTCCTTTTTGTTTGTTTTTAATGCTGAAAGATGTTGAAAGTTAAATCCATTCTAATATTCTAATAAATTACCCAAATTTCAATTATAATAAATTTGAATCATTCAAATTATGTACACTCCCACAGATTTTGTCACTAACGACCCGGGTTTCGCCTTTCGGCATCTTCAGGCGTTCAAGCGCACGGATGAACTTGAACTGACGCTTAGTAAATGGATGTTTCGTGTTTATATATTAAATAAATGTATCACTGAGTCTAAAGCCATCGCTGGCGAAAAGGGTAAGCTCATGGGAATTCCCAAAGATTTGAGTAGTGAGTGGTTTTAAGAATTATATTTATTTGTTTGTCGGCAAAGGTTTTATGATATTATTTATGATATTATTTATTTAATGCATAGGCTGGGGCAAATATATGACACTACTTTAATATCGAATTAAAAATCATCAAACAAATCGCCATCAACAATGGATACGATATGTCTCTTATAGACAATCTTTTATCAAAAAAACAAACTAAACTTGCAGAAAATACTAGGTATTGGCGTAGAATCATTTATTTAGGAAATACAAGTCTTAAAATTAAAAAACAACTAGCTAATAGTGTTAGACCAGCCTTTTACTGTAAAAACTCTTTAGGCAAATTATTAGTTAACAATAAAGATAAAATACATTACCTAAATAAATCTGGAATTTATAGATTACAATGCTCTTGTTGTAATAAATTTTATATCGGAAAAACAGAGAGGACTTTGAACATCAGGGTATTAGAACATATGGCAGCCTTTAGACTGAAAAAGGACACGTCTACTTTCGATAATCACTTAATTTCGGAAGGACACGTGTTCAATCAGGAACAAGGGATAAAAATGTTACACCCAAATACGGACAGTCATAAGCTCTTTTTCCAGGAAATTTTAGAAATTAATAGGGCACAGTTACATAGTCTTCCGATTTTAAACGAAATATTAACCTATATAAATAATATCATAAATAATATCATAAAACCTTTGCCGACAAACAAATAAATATAATTCTTAAAACCACTCACTATTCAAATCTTTGGGAATTCCCATGAGCTTACCCTTTTCGTCAGCGATGGCTTTAGACTCAGTGATACATTTATTTAATATATAAACACGAAACATCCATTTACTAAGCGTCAGTTCAAGTTCATCCGTGCGCTTGAACGCCTGAAGATGCCGAAAGGCGAAACCCGGGTCGTTAGTGACAAAATCTGTGGGAGTGTACATAATTTGAATGATTCAAATTTAATATTGAAATTCCACCAAGCACCTTCAGTCGAAATCTTAAATTATATCAATTATAATAGTTTGTCTATTAACAAATTATCAGAAACAATAGGATAACATACAATGTTTTATAATAGCTGCTGCTTAATATATCGACCTATAATAGGCGTAACCAACGATTTATACATTTTACAGGAGAATTTTTTTACGTCGGTACTAATTTCGATAAATAAATTATTTAAATGTCGTTAGTAAATAGTTATACATGGTCAATGCCTATCCTGATATTATATTGACTACTTTCAGTTCTCAGCGTTTATCAACCGGAGTCCACGTAGAACAAACGATAGCAAGTCAAAACGCTAAAATGTACAGGCCCTAAAATATATCACGCGAATGAGATAACGTTCTTAAATTTTTATTACTTACGCCCTAGGCGGTATTGAAGAATTATTGGCTTAAAACGCAATTTGCCTAATTGTGTCGCTTAAGATCTTTTGCAGATTATAGGTCGATATCGTCGATCTATTAATATTGAAATAAAACTTAAAGTAAAAGTAAACATTGAAATTAAATTATTTAAATGTCGATTTGATATTGACTACTAATTGGTTTTCAAATCATAAACATAAATATTTATAGCGTTTCAAAAGGTAAAAACAATGTTTTGTTTTATGAATTTAAAATGTTTTAATGATGTTTTAATAAAAAACAATGTGTTGTGTATCACATTATAATTATCGAATTGAGTTTTTTTAATTGTATATTAATTAAGTCTACAGATATATTGGAAAATAGATTTTTGTTTTACCAATTGAATAATTAACCGCTATGCAGCACGTTTTGTTTGTGTCATATTATAAAACTAATAAAAACAACCTCAAGTTATTGAAAATTTATCATTATTTGGACCTGGTCAGTCGTTCAATGATATATCAAATTAGTAACAATTTACAATAATATTTTCTGTGGCAGAATTATAATAAGGAAGTAACTGATAGCTCATACTGGAGCAAATATCAAATAGATATGCCGATACAAAAATAATGACAGATGGATGAATCGATGCGGCTGTCAGAGGTGCCTCACGCAAGCGATAAAGCCTCCAATGATCGCCAATGGGCTGACCCAATCAAGGCTTTAGGGGTAATTAATGGTTGACAAAGTAAAAGTTCACCGAGGGGTAGATTCGAACGCACAGAGGAGGCACTTTGAGTTATGTTAGGGCGCGATCAATTAAATCTCTATAGCTATTTATTGATAGCGAAGGGGCGAAAATTGAGAGGCCAAAGCCGCTAAGCTTCGATTATTTGACGATATATAGGATTATAAATGAAGCAATGACAAAGTGGATCTCTCAGTTGAATTGCAGATATATTTGTTCATTATCTAACCGAGTGGAAAACTCAATTGACCTTTGGTTCCCAACATAGTCTACTTTATTCAGCCGACAGCAGCTTTTTCATTCAAAGAATTACAAAATAAAACTTATTATACAGTTCACAAAGTTTGTTGCTAAAAATGTCCACCTCTCTGGGCAATGAATTAATCAGCCAAACAGTTCTTGACCGACTTAAAGTAAGTTTACTTAATACAATTGTTTTTTTAAACACCATGGCATTGTTGACCACAATAATGACATTTTATTACCATATAATTTGTAGATTAAAACGTAATCTTTGCGTTGGTCCATATCCATAATAGTAACATAGCATGCAGTGGGAACTCTATGGACTCTTGTGGTTTGAATACATATTCAAATATTTTTTTAACTTTTCCTGTTCTAAGCTCAAGAAATGCGACCCCAATACTCACATTTTCTTAAATATATATTTTAATATGGCTGATACAATGTTTATAATTAAGGTATTCTTATATCATAGTTTTTTAGACTTTTTGTAGAAGAAGAAAAAAATATTCGATCGCTAGTTCTGTCTCTATTAAATAAAACAGAAAAGAAAAAATTCAACTAAATAAAAAAGATCCTTGAAGTAGAACAAAAAACGGATTGATGTGTACGAGGTTAGAGATAATAATTTATGTATCCTGGAATACTATTCTCAAAAAATACACAATATCTTACTTACATCGATGTCTCATTTTATGTAAATACGCGATAATGAGATAAGCGCGCGAAAGCGGTCGCTCGTAAAATAGCATGTGAAATGATTAGTGAGCTAAATCTCGTCAGTTGCAATTTCATATGTGTGCTGGGATGACGTCTTTTTTACGCGCTAATTAAAATATGATTATTTATTAACAAAACACGGATTCTTATAAAAAATGTATGAGGAATGATGCAGAGAAATATTTTAAAGCCCTTAGACTATTTTTGTTTTTGAAATTCATTAGAATATGGCCAGTAATGAGGAAACCACTGGGGTCCCTAAACGACCTCCATCGGAAGAGAGGTATTTTTCTAGTCTCCGAGCCGCGAGTTTTAAATAAGTTGTAATTTAACTAAATATATAAAAATATTTGGAGAACTTAAATACTTTGATATATTTTCACCTTGTAATAAAAATATGTGTTAACGTTCTATTATATGTGTATGATGTGTATTGTAAAAGATTTTAGTTTTTTTGTCAAAAATAACAACGGAGTGAACATTTAATAAAATGTTGAAAGTACCTCATGTGTAAGATTGGTATGGTGGGAAAAGCATTTCACCATCCAATCCCCGAAAGACATTGAGCTTATCAGAACCTAAAAGTAGAAGATCGTGAATGGCCATATTTTCCCCTTATTATATTCTTAATACAGTTTTCGGTCGCCATTAGGGCAAGGGATTTTTCCAATTCTCGGGGAAAATAGTTGGGAAACTTCTTTGACCGGGACGGGATCGTTTGCATAAATGGTAGACGTCACGGCTACTGGAGGGATATTTTTTGCTCGGACGAGCCACCTAAATGGCAGGATAGGATAAATTCCCCAAAAATGAACACTGAGACAAGCGTTTAATAAAATGGCCCTCAGAAAAAAAGGCAGGAAAAATCTTTAATGCAGAAAGTTCGACGTTGAAATCTCGATTGAACTTTCAAAAGCGTGGCAAGTTATGAAATTATTTTATCGAATATGAATGAAAAGATATTATGAAGTTATAACTATCTTACTAAATTACACACTAAAAATTATGGTTAAAATAATAGTTATATCTAAAATGATGAAAGTAGTTACAAGTTTAATTATCAAAATATCAAAGTAACCCACTCAGTTGTATTGTTAAGTATATTTTTGCCATATTAACTTATATGTTTTATAAACACATGAAACTTTTTATTATAAATAATAAGGTTGTCTTACTATGTAAAAAACTTATTTTTTGGATTTGCAATATCTTCAATACTTATCATTTTATTCAGTTAAAATTCTCCCTGTACTTTGGTAAGCGTGTTTTCAACTAAAACACGAATCTGAGTTACGTGTAATAATCTTTCAAGCGTCGATATGTGAAAAAATATTTTTTAATTAAAAATAATTAAGACTAGGCTATTATTATAAATTCTTTGTGATAAAAGCAACGTTTAAAATTTTGTGTATCGTTTGAATACAGAGTATCGGTTTTTTAGTAGGTGTAAAAGAACTGACTGAAAAAATGATTTTGTACGACTTATACGCAGTATTTCTTTGATTATTAAAATTTAAAATATCAAATCAAGTCGCATTTGGTATAATTAATAAAAAAAACAAAAAAAATGTCGTGGCAATGGTTTGATATTTTAAATATTTAATTAAAGATCACGCCTGAATTCAATTTATTGCGAATTTTAGCTCTATTAAATAAACGAAACATTAAGATTTTTATTCTGTAAAATTCAATAATCTTTTTCGTATAATCCAGGCAGAGCATATTAAATTTGTAAGGAGTTCAAATAATAATTCAAGCTGACGACTAGAAAAAATATTAACAAAGTTATTGTTTTTGATTTGGCCATACCTTTTTTTGTATTGAAACATAACATTTGTAAAAAAATAAACACATCATTCAAATAAAAGTTAATATCAAAAGTACCAATGGATTATATTTCTAAGGGGTAATTGTCCTTATTATACTAAAAATAAATGTCCGATATGTTTCAGTTTCGGAAGACCATTGAATTGAAGCAAAAAAATAAAAAGAACACATAATAGCTATTGCGTAGTTCTTTACAGTTAAGAAGGAATCCATTTTGCCCCTATTTTTGGGAAATAACAATTGCTTTAGGATGCCTGTCAAAATGATTCCCTGAATTGGGTCATAGAAACAAATCCTTTTCAACCAAAGTGCAAAACTGGAGAAATTTCCCAAGACGAGACGTTGCTGGGCTATATGCGAAGAAATATTTCAGAGGACAAGATCTAGATAGATGCAAAATGATTTTTCTTTGGATTGGTTTCAAATATCCGTAACTTTACGAGAATATTATTTGAAAGAAGACTTAACATGTAAATATATTTATTATTTAATTAAAACTTCCTATAAGATATGTTGCTGGCCCTTTGAAAAAGTGAAAAAAAACATATTTTAACAATTACCGCCCTCTGATGGACAGTAAAAAGCCAGGGCGTACATTAAAAAAAAAACATGTATTCATTTGGTTCTTTAAAAGCGAGCAACATATCGAAAGTATTTTTTAGCACCGTAGAGGAAGTATTAACCATGTTCGCTTCAATGTGGGGGATATGAGATCCTATTAAAGCTTATCTCAACATAAATTTTTACATGGTAACTATTTGTTACTCAGTTGATCAACTTCTCTTCTTCGAAGAAAAAAGAGTTACAACAGAACTAGAATTAACCCAACCTCTAGTAGTAGTTATAATCTCTTACTAGTAGTAATCTCTCAATACGCCATGCTTTAAAAGATAAGATAGAGAAAAAGGTATTTCAGACATCACAGACATCCATGTTTTCAAAGAGAAATTCATATATTTATGAACAAAATCAATTTATATAAACTATCCGTACTGGAATTTAAAACGTTAGCATCGTAACCTTAGGCAACAACATTGGCCACTGGACTACGGAGACAACAATATATAAATGTGTAGCTAAATATAATAAATACAAGTGTACGTTAACCACTTGAATACCAAGCGGACACGGATGCCCAAGACATTTAAAAAATCAAATACTTGGTATTCTAATAGAATATAAGCAATTTTTTGATGAATATGTGTAGTTACATCTATACTGAGTCAATATAGGTTTTTAAAATATCGAATTCGAGTGTATATTAGGCAAAATTATTTTTCTCAAAAACAGTATCCCTAGGACATATTAATGATTTATTTGCGGGGTATTCAAACGTTTAATTAAGTTATATTATATAAAATCTTATTGTATTAAACTGGGTCACTAAAAAATAATATAACAAAAAGTAATGTTTTTGAGCATTGTTCCTGTGCAACAATCGTTTTAAATATCTGAAAAATGTGTCAAAGAGAATTAAATTTGGTCGGGTAGGAAAAATATTTGGGGAAAACCAAAAGGCTTTGACGTGTGACATTTTACAGTGAAACTATTTGTGTGATTGATGTGGGCTTTTTTTCCAAAGCTTACCTTATCCATGATTTTAAATTTAATTTGATTCTATACCAAATCGAATGTTATCGGAGAACGTTTTGTCGAGTTATATTCAAGTTTTTAAGCCATGTATCGGAAAGATGATTTATTTATTTTCAAAAACTACTAAACTGATCTTACACAACAAGTGACGTACAATATATCGAGTAGTTTAGAAGCGTTACCCATTTGCGCTTACGACGTTGAAATAAATAATTTTATAATCAAATAAATAAAGCACTCTTTTGTAATAATTTCACATTTATTTTATATGGTCAGAACCGGTGTCGCTCATGACGAGCATTTTTGACTGTCATTGACTCATGACCAACATTTCAGTTAAACGTATTCGCCATGACCGAAACTCGTCTTGATCATATTCAATTAATGTGGAATTAGCATAAGACAGTATTTTATTTTTTATTATAATACCATTTGAACAAGTATTGAGAAGGAATACATTAAAGTGTAATTTTCATCATTCAAATGAGGGTTCTAGAAAAAAAAGCAGCAGTATCCATGTCTCACCTAAAATGAGTTCAATATGTCATCGCGCAGAACTGCCAATTTCAAATGTATTGAGAAGTTAAATTGTTCTTACTTGTACATTTTTGAACAATTAAAATCATGTTAATTACAAAACCGGCAGTTTTCTTAGTCCAGTAGTTATTCATCGGATTTTACAAAACAGCGTTATTTATTTTTAAATGGCAAAGTAACGTTATTTTAAATTTCAATATTGAATTTAAATCGTTCAAATTATGTACATTCACACAAGTTTTGTCACTAACGACCCTTTATAAAAAATATGTATTAATTTATCACTTTTAGGGTGTTCACTGTCAATACTTGGTGGAAAGGCATTATATTAGTAAAAACAGAATTGTGTTTGTATTCAATATTGTGTTTTTACTAATGTATTAATTTGCTAATATTTTAGGATTGTAAAAACTGCTAGCATTGCTTCCTTAGTCTTCAAATGTTAGAACATTTTATTTTTTATTTAATATAGATCCTTATAAATAAAATAGTGTTTTTGTTGGCTAAAGCACAAAAATACTTAAAAAAAACTGCTTTACTTTCGTGGCCAGGAGAACGAGGATGAATTGCGTTTAATTATGTGCTTTAAAACCTTCCCTCTAAAGAATCAGGTTAAGGGTGTACGGTAGAAACCTTATCTGCGAGTGTATGGTAGAACATTAAGGGAACGACATTTCCACAAATGTTGGAGTTTTCGATTAAAGAAGCTCTTTATCTAGTATTGAACAAGACACGCTTGATAAGTAGTTGAAAGACCCTTGTTGAAGAATTCGCTCTAAAATAAATTTACTTTTATTTCAATACAAACTACTCACTTACCGTACCCTTTTCGACGATTTCACTTTTTATTGAAAAGATTTTTGTATTCAAGTAATACATTTTAACGTATTAAACAATGGAAAACCCTTTAGAACAAAACATTACTTCTTGTCATACGTATAAAAGAAAGACTATTAACCTTTTTTCTTCTGTGGAATATGGTAATATTTTCAAATTATATTTATATATGCCATTATAAAAATACGTTACAAGCGTTAGCACTGCCGGGTTCATAGTCTAGTAGTCTAGCAGTCCACTCATTTAGTACGTTGGTTTCAGTTGCAGTAATCATAAGCTTAATGCGTGGCCCAGTTGGTTAGAGCTTGCTCTACCGATCACGCAGGTCTGGGCTTAATTCCCGGTCAGATCGCAGTGAATTTGAGAAGTATTCAATTCAAAGTTGTGATCGAAAACTGGGTGCTTGTGATGTCAATTCACACTATTTTCCTCTCCTCCCATCCTTCTGATCCTTAAATAACTGGGTGTAGCAATAGCGATTAGTCAACCACTAGTCCTGTTTTAGCCTTATCTTTCTTTCCCTACTACTCAATTTGAAAAAAAGTGATGTTGAGCGACCAAGTAACAAACAGTTCTTGTAGAAAAAAAACTTCTGTTAAAATACCTCCATTAGAAGGTCATATGCTACACATTGGAAGCGGACATGGATAAAATAAAATAAAAACATTATACAATTATGTTACAAGCATTAACACTGCCGGTTTCATAGTCTAGTTGTCTAGCAGTCAACTACGTTAGTTTCAGTTTCAGTAATCATGAGCTTAAATCCTAGTAAGGACTGTTTCATAAATTGCTTTTTCAATCGATAAAATAGCAAGAAGCAAGTGCGGCTAGTAATTTACAAAGTTTTTTTTATCTTTATTTAAAAAATATACTTTTTTATAAAATTATTGTTACTCTCAGGTGTTTTACATTGTGTTTACTTGACTAATGAACAATATTTTTTAAAAAATTCCGTTAGTTTTGTCAATAAAAAACAATATTAAGAATAGAATAGGAATCTAGAATATAAGAATAATTTTATGTCAGAATAACTTTCGAAACCCAACGAAAGCAAACGCAAAAAAAAATTTTTTTTTGGCATGTCATATAAATCAAACGCTGATTTTGTTTCGTTCATATTCATTAGGATAAGCGGTTGATAAAATGAAATAGACATCTGGTTAATAATTAAAAAATAGAACGATTAAAAAACACTATAGTTTTTTTTTATAATCTGAATTATAAAAACGTCGTTTAATACTAACATTAAAAAGTGCAGATATCTGTTTTTTATTTAAAACGCCTCAAATGTCTAATGCAAACAAGATCATTGAATGTAGTTCATTAATTCTTGATGGTGATATTGACTTTCGATAGTGAATACGTGTTTACATTAAATTTAGGACCCACAGAATTGATTGCGTGTGCGTATTGGGCCGAGTGAATACTCCGTCATTGGTACTTGTAATGGTCTCAGTATTATTTTCAGCGAAAGACTAAAAAATGCCAAGAAAATTTATTTCTCTAGTTTTCATTTGAATGTTGATGACTGATTCACGTAAATACATAATTTGATAATAATCTGATTTTGGGTTCAAAGGCAGCGGTATATAATTCTACTGAATTCCCAAATCAACAAACTATAGTAAAGTACATATGTATATGAAGATATAAATTAATGCTTTTCTTTCAATCAGCAATAATCAAAAACTAAAAAAACGTACATTTATTTGTTATTAATAAATAGATTGCTGAAACACTTATTTTACTAATAAATGGATGTGTCGTTTTGAATAAATTTTATTTATTACCGTCAAACTATTTAAATATTTTTACTTATCCGTTTTTATTTAATAAAACTAATTATTTCCAAGTATTAAATACTTACATCATTTTCATGTAAATATATTGGAATAAATGTTTTATTCAGTAATGGTTATGTACCCAACCATATTTAAAAACTTAAGACTTAATATTTCAAAGGAACCGGAACGTTAATATGAAGAGATTTTTGGGTTAGTGCCCGGTATGTCACGAGTGCCACTAAGTGGTAAGAGAAAAGATTTTTGGTGGCACACCTTGAATTTTTTTTAAAAAGTTCAAACTATGAACCCAATATAAGTTTCCAAAGTTGAACCTCAGGGAGTCACTAATGTTTAAGTATTATATCATATTTTTTAAAATTTAAATAAAATTGTCTTGATATATCTATAATAAAGATCCTAGTTTATAGATTTAAAAAAAGTAGAAGTGATTGAAAAATTAAATTAAAGGAAATATTAAGGGCGGCAAATTTAAGCATCGCCCCGGGCGGCAGTACCCCTTCCTATACCACTGTGTCCAGTACTTTGAATTACCTGATTTGTGGCACGCATATACATTTGACTTGCCGACTGCAAATTTACGTCCCACTGATATTAGAAATAATTTAAATGTAATAATAAATTCCACTTTTTTGAAACATCGCACAAAACATTTCTTATTAGTGAAATAATTACCGTTTATTATTTATTATTTTAAAACCAAATTTTTTAACATTATGTAATTACCAAAAAAAAATACTACATTGCTTTTTAATACCTAATAGCAACACCTTTGTGCTAGTACTTTTTATAGCCAAAGTTAAAATGTTTCTTGGGAGGTTTTTGTATTCAGTTTAATAAATCACCCCGGCAGAGCTGGGGGTGAAAAAAAACACGCCTTTTAGATTTCGGTACTCAAATTAAAAATTCAAAATCTTTTGTGACCCTCGACTCTGCAATAACAAATATAAATGCTTATCGATATTTTAAACAAAAATGTAAGCACTTGCATATTTTAGTTACGCTGTAATTTTTTAGATAAAAAATTGATTATCAAAAATCATTTTCATAGATTGTTAATGAGCTTTTAAAGACACTTGCAACCAGCGCTTTGGGGTCGTTAAATAAACGACTCCTGCTCCGATGGTCAACTCTGAGTTCAAATTATGTTTAAAAAAATTGTAAAAATACTATTTTTCCTCCCCTGGGTAAATTGGGTAAAATGGTAAATTTTTCAATAATTTCCGTTTCTTCTAGTTTATGCACTTAATATTTCACTAATCATTATGATGAATAATTTAAATTTTCAATAGATTTAGCTTACTTATACTGTATGTACTTACGGATTCAAATTCCTAGCCATTGGTCGGCAAACTGCGGCTATAGTGTATATATAGAATAATGAGCAACTGAGTAATAAAGCAGTTCTCGTAAAAACACTTTTGTTGAAGTAAACTCCATTGGACTCAACATGATCTACATCGTAAGCGGATAAATTAAATATATATAAAATATCAAATTTAAATTAAATAAATATCGCGCGCTTTATTTCCGAAGCTCGTGACACTCGCATTTTGACTTGATATTAAAATTTTGTTTTTGTGGATAAATTAACGTGATTTATTTAAAATTTATTTAATTAACATTGCATAAGGTTGACAAATTATAAATTGAAAACTTTTACAATGAAGAAAAATAGTACAATTTAATATTACAAGCAATAGAAAAAAAGCAAGGAAGTCAACTGAGTAAGCTCTGACGAACTCTACTTTAATACATAAAAAAATAATATTCGTTGGAACTCACCCACGTCTACGTGGAATATGTCGACATCCGAAGCAATATTGTTGAAAACTGTTAAAGCTCTCCTCAGTGACATTCCTATTGGCAGGTTGATTCTACAACTTGGGAGAACAAACAATTCATGTCCACGATTTCTCAAAAAATAATCAGATACATTTAGATTCACATCCTCAAGAATGGTGGAATTGTCATTTTGGCCTCGTATAAGTCGAAAGAAATATATGGACAGATACATTTCTCTTCGATCGTGATATTAATTAAGCATCTGCAAATACGTATAATATATATTTTGTCATCAAATTACATATTTTAATCGATAAAAAAATTAAATATTAATTAACAAAATATAACTTGAAACTTCTGATTTTATTGGCCAGAGATTTACAGAAAATGACTCTACCAAACTCAATTTTTCAAACATAAGCTTTTTAAAAATAAGTTTTATCTTTTATTTTATTAATTCATTAGGAATAATTCAACATATTTTGTCGATATTATCATGCAAACCTCTGAAGCCAAAACACATTTTCTTCTCACGGTAGTATTGCGAATCAATGATCGTATTGCTTATTGTATTATTAAGTACAAACACACCAAAGCGTTTCCTTTGATTCCATAAACAATATGAAGTCAATTAATTTTTGGGCAGCGTAAGGGTTAAAAGGGGGGCTACCTAAATAGGACAAGAGAATTTGGAGTCTAGCATCTGGAATATTCCCAGGATTGTTCCGCGTCCATCAATATCCGTTCCTCATTGTTTTTGGATCTATTGTCCTTAAATCCATTCGGCGGGGAGATTCCTACGTTTGCACTTTGTTTGGGAGAAGTGCTATTAGAGAGCTTGTGCTATTTGTAGGGTAACTGTACGTGCTGGATTTTATATCAATTATATAAATGCTGCCTCACAATATTGGCGTGAGGTGACCAAATTTTCAAACGAATGTTTAGTCATCAGTGTTATGCATGACGTTTGAAATAGTAACGAAATTTTCTCTTCTCTCTTGTAGCCATGTAAGCAATGCTATTTTTTTTAGATCGGTTATAACTTAAGCGTGTAGAAAAACTAAGTAGATAGTGATATAAACCTAAAATGTACTATTTTTCATCTATAAACCAGCAGAGATAATTCTTTAATATAAATTACGAGACCATTACTCACGAAGAAATAATAATCTGCAATACTATATTTCTACAGACAGACATATAAATCCAAATAAATCGATTCGAGTATCTCACGTAAATCCGACTGGTAGTTGACAGAAGAGTTAATGTTTTTCAAGTGAGTGTATATTATTATATAGTATATCTCTACTAGTAAATTGTGAGATAATTGCCCTAGTCAGTATATTGCTCTCACAAAAGAATTACTTTCAATTACAATAGACTAATTGATTGTACATTTATAACAAAGTGTAGTTTTGCTTTGGACATATAACAAGATAAATTGCGTAAAGCATAGACAATGCAGAGAGTTATACAATTTGAAACTGTGTTTTTCTCGATTTTCTTGTCAATAACAACGCATAGTATTTTCAAGATTATTTTGCGAAATTTATTTCAAATAAATTTATAATTTAAAAAGAATTGATATTTTTCGTCTGAATTCACTTTTGAATTATATATTTTATCACTAGATTAATTAATACTAATTCAAAATGTATTATTATTTTTTGTTCGTAAGAAGTTCCTCAGTTATACATAATGTATCGTTTATATTATATTCAAATTAGGTATCGATTTTTCTCCTTCAATTATTCACAAGCTTTAAAAAAATATCGGTGACGGGGGATTTTATCTATACTCGAGTGTGGAAGATAAAGTATTTTTGATAAGGGATGAATAGCCTGGCAGTGACCGACCGTATAACACCCATAAATGTAAAAAAAACGAAGTGGTTCTTACACAGCATAAAATAAAATAAAACAAAACTATTTTTAATGATGACAAATTAAGAAACAATTTCATTCATTTCAAACTCGGCTTTCTTTTTATCAAATTTAAACATAAAAAAATACAAACGGACCTATTCTGTACTTAAAAATGTATTGAATTAATTTACGTAAATATATTATTTTTGATACTTTTTTGACAAGTATCAACGGATTAGATCTGTAACGTGGGAATAGGTGGATTTGAATTAAATTCTTAATGTTAATTGACTATTTATACGTTGAAAGGGGTTTTTTTAAAATATAATTGATGTATATATATGTTAAGGAAGCTTCTATTTCGATTACTATATTGTAAATATTGTTTTGCAAATTCACGTATAGAATTTTTCCCATCATTTTTCAAAATGTGTAAATAATTGTAATCACCAACGAACAGCCGTGAATAGTAAAATAAATTAATCACTTTTAGGGTCTTCACTGTCAATACTTGGTGGAAAGGCATTATATTAGTAAAAACACAATATTCCTTTGTACTTCATTCCACTGTATTTAATATATCAGGACCGGTTTCGCTCATTACGAGATCGTCAACTGATAAGAAATATAATTTAACAATGCTATTTATACAAAAATGAACAGTTTTAAATATCATTGTCATTGACAATGTTATATAAACTGTTCATTTTTGTATAAATAGCATTGTTAAACTATATTTCTTATCAGTTGACGATGCTAGTAATGAGCGAAACTGGTCCTGACATATTAAATAAAGTTGAATGAAGTACAAAGGAATATTGTGTTTTTATTAAATAAATTAATAGTAAAGTGTGTTAACATGCTTGTTTTGTATGACTGGTTTGACTTTTTTCGAAGTGTACTGTATTTTCATTTGTTAGTGCAGGGTTTCCCAAACTATGTTCTGCGGAGCCAGATTAGGTGTTCCAAAAAAAATTGGAATGGTTTTATACGCTGCAACACAGTTTAAAAAATCTTAAAAAATCTTCTAAGTGTTCCGTTATTCTTTCCGGACTTGCGAAGTGTTCTATTCCAGAAAATATTTGAGAAACTCTGTGTTAATGTGTTGAAAATTGGCGTTCACTGTAATGCCAAGTATTGTCCTTTTCATTTGAAACGATAAAATGAGTGAAATATGTTCACATTTTTAATACAAAATATTTGAACAATTTTACGGGTTTTTTTTTTAACCATGTCCGCTCCCAATAAGGAACATATGGAGTTTATCTCAACAAAAGTGTTTCTACGAGAACTGCTTGTTACTCAGTTGCTCAACCTCTTTTTCCAAAAAGAGTAGGGATAGAAGGATAGAGCTAGGACAAGACTAGTGGTAAGCCAATCGCTCTCGATACGCTCCGTTCATAGGATAGGATGGGTGGGAGGGGGGAATTCAAGACTTCACATACATCCATGCCTTCGAACAGAAATTTATAAATCGATTGAAAAATCAATTTATAAAACAGTTCGTACCGGAATTTGGACCCGTGCCCTCCGCAACCGAAGCCAACTACGTTGACCACTCGACCACACAGGTGGCTTAGGGTTATTTGTTAACCTTTAATACTTTTTATCACAGCCTTTATATACTACAGATATAAGAAAAAATATTCAGGGTTAACACGGAGAGATATATTTTTACTAACATGTGTTGTTACAAAATCTAATTAAAGATTGATTAAACACAACCCGTGTTTGTAAAAGATTCCGTGCAGTTTTGAATCGGGCCAATAATATGAGGAGTAAATTCTTTTCTTTTCTTGATCGAATTGCGTTATGGAAGGCAGCCAGGAAAATGCGGCTGCGTAAACATAACGGGTGGTGGTGGGATACCCAACAACCAACTTGTAAAAATGGATTGAAAAAATGTTTTTTGTAATTGAGATTGTAAAGACACAAAGGCTGTCGGATTACAACGTGGTCCCTTTACCGGTGAACTACAGTAATCAAAATTCTTTCTTTTCATGAACTAAATATATCACAAGTTCTTAGGCGTCTATTTTCCCATCAGGCCGTATTTTTAGCACTAAATTCACATTTCCGCTGTAAACTAAACGAGTTTTTAATAGCAACGTAACGGATATATCACTGTCGCTTAAGGCACGTAGAAGAAATCGTAACTCAACAATGAAAACACAATTCAGAACTATTTTCCATTCATACGTCCGTTAATTATAATAAAATCGGCGCCCGAGAAGACCCTGGAATGTTCCCGAAGTCATTATGCTATAGAATTACACATTATGCCAATTGAGGAAGTTCTCCCTCACCGGTCATTCTATCAATAGAACTGATTAGATCTGATTTCTCATTGGTTCTATTAATTCTATTGTAATTTCACCCCTTACAATCAATGAAAGATTAAAGTTCAACCTACAGCAAGTGATAACTTTGTGCAAGGGCTTGACGTTATATTTCCACACAAATTTGATATCTTATTATATTAGTGATACAATATTATAACGTCGTTTTTCAACCTTTTTACGTCCACGCACCGGTAAAAAATGGAAAATATTTTCCCAGACCAGTGTCAACCAGATAAATATATTTACCCGGTTCTCGACTTACAAATATTTGGACTAACGATAGATAAAATTCTACTTATGAGCGTTTCGACTTACGTACTATGTGGAGTAACGGAACCTGTTGTAAATCAAGAGTTGACTATACAACTCTACAAGTGTGCTAAAGATGATATATTCAAAAATTCAAATATCAAGTTAACGTTACATTTTTTTACCATATCCGCTCCTAATGTAGAGTCTAATGGAGGTTATCTCAACAATAGTTTTTCTACGAGAACTGCTTGTTACTCAGTTGCTCAACTTTTCTTTTTCCAAAGAGAGTAGGAATAGAAGGATATTGCTAGGACAGGACTAGTGGTTAGCTATTCGTATTCGATACGCCCCGTTCATAGGGTAGGATGGGTGAGAGGGGGGAATTCAAGACATCCATGTCTTCGAACAGAAATTCATAAATCAATTGAAAACTCAATTTATAAAACTGTCCGTACTGGGATTCGAACCCGTGACCTTCGTAGCCGAAGCCAACGACGTTGACAACTTGACCACACAGGCGGCAAAACTTTACATAGTATAATTTTATTCATGAAAACTAATAAACTATTTTTTTTGGTGCAACTTTTAATGCTGATTTTTTAATCATTTTTTTTTATACAATAGTACGAAATTTACTTTACATTGAGAAGATATTGATTAGAATCAAAATAATTTCGAAACATAAAAATAATCGCGGACAGGTAGTAAGCTCTTGCGAACCATAGGTTGAAGAACACTGTCCTATATAAAATTTATAAACACACTTATCATGATCTTTAAGTCTCTCAATCTTTCTTTTCAAAGGACACTAGGATAAACTCTAATGAAAAATAGTCTGTCAAAAACTGAAATCGAGCGGAATAAGCTGTTTGGGCCTTCGTCCTTTTTCGTGTCGCGTTCAGGGATTTGACACATCGAATAGAAAATTTCACGCATGGATTTATGAATCTGTATTCAAAGGCATGATCTGTGATATTTTAATTCATTCACACGAACTTATATCCGATTTATATTTGATCCAGTTATCTTATTATTGGTTCTCTTCTATTTCGTTTTACATAACTCATCGTTAAAACAACTTATGTTCTAAAATTTTAATCAATGTTTCGTAACCTTTTCGTAGTCACGGACCCTCACAAACTGTCTGGAGTTTTTTGGACACGTGAAAACAATTCCACCCTGTATTTTTAAAATTATTATGATAAAATAAAGAGGTGACAGTTAAAAATATAGAAAATTTTATGTCTTTCGTGTTCTTGGATATTTTTTTCTTCATAAACTCATCTTTGATGTTAATAAATTTAAAATAGTAGAAGCATAAATGTTTTAAATCGGATTCAAATGTATTTTTTTTACCACAGTAATTGCTTTAGAAAGTGCAAGAAAACTTTTGGTTTTCCAAATATCTTCATTATTTTTTCTATTATCGTGAAAACTTTGTTTGTCTTTGTAATATGATAATTGAAGACCAGTTTTTAATTTTAGTGTGATTTGGCAGCTTGTGGACTCCTTCTAAAGAACAAGCGACCCCCAAGGGGTCCGCGAACGCTCATTTACGAAACACTGTTATAGATGATTCATGATTCATTGGTTAGAATAAAATTAGTTCCCAGTCATCTCTTGACTCCTTTTTAAGTTTTGATGATTATTGTAGTTGGAAATAAAAACAATCATGCTTATGAATGTAGATTTGTCAAATTGCTTAAAATAATGAATGGTAAGGATCATTTACCGCCGCAAAATTCTAATATGAGATACTTACGTTAAGCGTGTTGATTGTTATAAATGTAACAAGATAGTCACCATTTTTTCTTTATCTTTGAACGATATTTTTGCTGGCTTACAAGACTTCTCCGCATATTTCTTGAGCGTGGGTTGGCGCCTTAATAACCGCCCACAGAGCTTTTCTGAGGGCGGCATATCAAAAACACTGGCGTCATAATGAGCTAAAGTTTTCCTACTACAATGAGATTTCGCTTAGAAAAGATCTGTTGGGCATTTGTCGTGTTAAGATTCTGATGAGGTCACGGAAAAATAATGGTTTTGCTGTCAGGGATTATTCAATTTTACATTTAATTAAAAAATGGTAACACGAAAACGCTAATAAATTAATTTAAATTTTAACTTTAATTGTGTTTGTAAAAATAAAATAGTGCTGAAGTAATTTCACTGTCTTATTTATAAAGACAATGACCGGTTGCTTATAACTGAATTCCACGCCGTGAGCGAAATCAGTGTACTTCTCATACATAATATAATGCTTTTCTATGGCGAATCGAAAGCTTACACCGTAATAATGTATATTTTTTGTTTTTTAATTAACTGTTAGATGCAACTACGTGTGTCAAGATATAACTTCAACATAAAATAGGCTAAGAAGGAGTGAATCATAATGTTTACTTTTATTTTAAAAACAGTTCCATACATTCATTACATATTTACAATAACACGTGATAGTTTTTTTTATTTTCCCTATTCTATTAAAAAAAAACACAGATTTTTTTTACAATTTTTATTTTATATGATCAGAACCGTTTTTGCTCGTGACAAGCATTATCAAACGATAAAAATGGCGGTGTTTGGTGTAATTCAAATATTAAATTTGAGTCGTTCCAATTACGTACATTCACACAAGTTTTGTCACTAACGAGCAGGGTTACACCTTTCGGCATCTTCATGCGTTCAAGTGCACGGATGAACTTGAACTGTTTTACAGACGTTTATGATGAATTTACATAATTTTAATCATTCAAATTTAATAATAATATACATTGAGACTGTGTTATTTACATATAACAGAATTGTAATGTTGTAACAGCTAATTGATAATATAAATATTAACATAATTTAATTTATTCCTCACCGTTACTTTATACGCATAATCTCTAGTATTAAGATTTTTTATTGTTAACTTTTCCGGTTCTAAGCTCAAGAAATGCGACCCCAATATCCACATTTTCTTAAATATCTATTTTAATTAATATGGGTGATAATGTTTAACATTAAGGTTATACATTAAGGTTTATACATTAAGGTATTCTTATATCATAGTTTTTTGGACCTTTTGTAGTTTATATAAATACGCGATAACGCGATAACACGATAAGCGATCGTTCGTAAGATAGCTGGGCTAAACGAGTCAGTTGCAATTTCATATATGTGCTGGGATGACGTCTTTTTTACGCGCAACTTAAAATATGATTATTTATTAAAAAAGCACGGATTTTTATAATAAGGCCAATAATGAAGAAACCACTGGGGTCCCAAAACGACCCCCATCGGATGAGAAGTATTTTTTTAGTCTCCGAGCCGCGAGAGTTAATCTATCAAAAAGATTTTTTTGCAATAAATTACGAGTCGTTCTAAGCCGTGAGTAATTTATCTTTATTTATTTTTTGTTGAGTTATTCCCTGTGATTGTCTTTTTTCAAAAAAGCATTTGACTCAGACTCACCGTTATATTTCTGTTTTTTTTTATCAAAAAAATAAAATAAATTGATCATATATTTTTTTTCACACAATATGTGAACCGCAGACTCAACGCACGGCATTTTGTTAAAGCCTTTAATATAAAACCGTAGCTTTATTGGTTTTAACCATCTTGATGAAAACCTCTTCCCACGTGTAAAGTAATAAAGTACTTATGTTGTATAACCCGCAATATTCAAACAGCATGCGGTTTTATTTAAAGGTTTCACATTTTCCTATTTCCTAGATGTTATTAGACTTACGCCTGAATATATTATGCATAAAATTAGTAGTGGCATTAATAACTAAGCCAATGTTTATTCTCTTGCCTATGAAAATTTATGGCATTAAAGTATTTCAACATTCCTGAAATTAATTTCTAATATAAACCAAATTGTGTCAATTATTTTTTTGCTCTAAAGTGTGCGGCTGGTAAGAATGACATTTTCGGAAAAATGAAACTGAATACCTTATTATTTTACATACACGCTTAAAAAACTAACAATCATCTAGTTTTTTTTTATAAAAATTTAAATTTAAATCGTTGCATCAAACACATATACACACACACACACACACACACACACGTTTTCAAATATTAGAATGGCGATGAGGGGAGACCTATAAAATGTGGTTTTATTGTTCTCTTATGATATTAAATTCGAATCGTTCAAATTATGTACATTCACAAAGATTTTGTCACTAACGACCCGGGTTTCGCCTTTCGGCATCTGTCAGGCGTTCAAGTGCACGGATGAACTTGAACTGACTGACGCTTAGCAAATGAATGTTTCGTATTTATATAAGAAATAAATGCATCACTGAGTTTAAAGCTATTGCTGGCAAAAAGGATAAACCCACGGAAATGCCCACAGATTTAAGAATTATATTTATTTTGTTTGTCGGAAAAGGTTTTATGATTAAATTTATGTAGGGTATAAAAGTGGCGACCCAAGCATGTTTAATATTTCATTTAAAATATGAAGTTAATCTCTTATGATATAATTGGTCGGGTCTTATGGCGCAGCGATTAACGTTGTGGGCTTCCGTGCCGGATGTCAGGGGTTCGATTCCCTGTACAAACAACATTTTTTTGATAAACTTCTGTTCAAAGACATATTTATAATATCTGAAAATTTTCTGATACCCTTTCCAATCCTTTAACTAAGCATAGCGAGAGCGATTAGTTAACCACTAGTCTTGTTCTGGTCTTATTATTTTATACTTACGACTCTATTTGAAAAAAAAAGAAGTTTAGAGATTGAGTACAAGCAGTTCTCGTAGAGAAAGTTATGTTGAGATACCTTCATTAAATAGCCTTCTGCTACACATTGGGAGCGGACATGGGAAAAAGTGTGGCCACCCCTGTATTAAATAAATACTTATTATAGAAAGTAAGATTGAATAGAATTTACAATACAATTTAATGAAGCTTAATACGTACGTAATCGTCAATTTTAATGACTTGGGTAACTGTTCAACTTTGGTAAAAAATAATGATATGTTTTTTAAATAAGTTTCCTTTCCACGATTAAAATAATTATTTTCAACGTAATTCGTCTACGATATGATGTGAAAAATAAATTGACCTATAAAACAAATGGGCTGACTAGATGAACGTTAGAATTAAATTTGTCTCCATAGGTGTCCAATATATAAAAAAAACACGTGCTGAGCTCATTTTTGAGCCGGGCTCGTATTAAAAAGGTAATGTTTCACAATTTGCGAGGAAAATCCGTTTATCTTTTTGGATTATCATGTTTAATCCCATTTGGTAACTCGAAGAAAAGAAGATCGAGAAAACATAAAAATGGGGGAAAATCGGGGTGAAAATGCGGAATATTAGTTTGCTCTGCACACGCCTCACGTCCCGGAGATTATCGAGCAAAAGTTTCGCAGCTGCCAACCCGAATGACACATAATATTATAAATTAATATTCCGATGACATACCGCCACAAGAAAATGTCGATGAAACGTGCTGTACTTAAACATTGCGCATACATTACTGTATCAAATCAGTCGATGAAAAGTAAATCGTAAATTTATTTCTTAATGGACATTTTTGTGTTTAATTTATTAATTTATTGACCTAAAACATTTATTTCCATAAAACGGAAAATCTTACTATACACAGAATATACTCCTTAAATTTTGATGGTTGTTGCTTTCCTTTGAAATTAAATATTTGTTTCCATCTTTACAAAAAAAGTTGGGCCTTGTCCACTTTTCAATATTTTTTTATAAAATAAAATTCACGAAATCTAAACTAAAAGAGGATTTGTCATTTTAAATTATTGATTTTTTTTACATGATAATACAACATTATAATCTGTGTTTGCTTCTAATGTGGAGCATGTGGCCTCAAAAGAACTTTTTCTACGAGCACTGCTTGTTACTCAGTCGCTCAACCTATCTTATTCAAAGAGTAGGGATAGAAAGATAAAGCTAGGACAGGATTAGTGGTAAAATAATCGCTCTCGGTTATTAAAGGATCAAAAATGGCGAGACATCACAAACACCCATGTCTTCGAACAGAAGTCGATAAATCGATCGAAAAAATGCTTTTTGTACTGGGGCTTGAACCAGTGAAGTCCGGCATGGAAGCCCACAACGCTAACGCGATTGTGGATTACAAAATAGTCATATATCAATATTTCAGTTGCCATGATAACATGTTAAAAATAATATTTTATTTTCAATATGATAAAATTACTTTCATTCAATATGAAGCTGTGATTCGAGAACAGTTAAGATAGCGGGTACTATACAAATTATAAATTCGGTAAAATAAAAACATTTTAATAGGGTAAAAATATCAACGTTTCACCATATTAAAATGGAGTTCTACCAAGTAAATGCCAAATCAATAAAAAAAAAATTAGCTCGATACAATGTAAGTGCTTAAAACATGTCGCTTTACAAAAAGTAAAACATTTAGGTTATATTTTTAAATTATAGCTAATTTTTAAATTTATACAAAAATACTATAAATACGACAAAAAGATGTATAAATCGCAGTATTTTCTATGGAATTGGAAAATAATATATTTTTTAAATATGTAAAATATAATTTGGCTTTACAAACAGTATTTGAAAAGCTACTTTTATGCAAAGAGTAAAAATAATATTTTTTAGCCAAACTTTTTTTTATCAAAACTGAAACTGCTCGATTGTCATATTCTTAGACGTTTTGACACCGTTGCCGTAATCGATCAATCATATATATACAATTTCATACTGTGCGAAAAAAAATGCTTTTCTAAAGAAAGTTGTTACACTTTTGTTTTTGTTATGGAACATATGGCATAAAAGTATTATTATAACGTTTTACACAAAGGAAAAATACTTTGACAGTTTTCAACTAATTACTGTTTAAACCTTAAACCTAAATTACTAATATATTAAGTGTAATTTATTTCAAAGCATTGAATCAAATAAAATTTTGAAATGTCATAAATATTTATACGAAAAATAATGTTCAGTGGTTAAAACAACAAAAATCCAGGACGATGTAATCGGAGTCGAGTGGTTTTTCATCAGACGATGTTGGAAAAATCTTACGTCTACGACTCTTTTAGTAAAAAGTCTTTTTAGCATATTGGTTGGTGAAATGATAACTATGTACATTCGAATTATTCTTGTAACTAGAATGATCTGATAGATATATATGTAAGT
This sequence comes from Himalopsyche anomala, assembly GCA_031772345.1. Lineage (NCBI taxonomy): Eukaryota > Metazoa > Arthropoda > Insecta > Trichoptera > Rhyacophilidae > Himalopsyche > Himalopsyche anomala. The sequence continues at coordinate 7,354,042 of CM062840.1, forward strand.
TAAACGGTAATTAATTATTTTCGAAAAAATACATTCCAAGTCAGAGTCGGTTTTTAATTCAAAGCCGGAGTTTGAGTCGTTTTTTCCTCGACTCCACGGCTAATGTTATTTAATTATATTTTTTTTGGGCGAATACATCGACCGTGAATTTTAAAAGAGGCACACAAAATGTGTTATAGTTTTTGAATATTGTAAAACAAAATACTAATCACTCTGTTCTTTTCTTTTGTTCCATGTTCCAAATTCCTAACCTTCAAAATGGATATTTGATTGTCAATGCCGATCTTCTCAACGATGACATCTTGACAACAACGCATCGTCTTGTACACCGCTGACTTTCTCAAAACAACAATATAAGTATCAAACATTTCTTATAATTCCGATATATGAGTTCTCAATTTACTTCAACCATTGACTTACATAAATCGTAGCCATATGTCAATATCTGTTAAAAATTCTATATTTTATTGACAAATAATTGTAACGACCTTAAAATTATTTGTATTTGTCACGTTATTGCATTATAAGAAACTGATTTGGGCCACGAAATCGATATCCTTTAATATTATCGGTATAATCTTCTTGATTTCTTGGCATTTTCTCTGTCCCTTTTATTTTTAGATTAAAATGCTTGAGACTCCATTTGTAACTCATTTGCACCATTTGTCTTTGCCTTTGGCTGTTTGAAACTCGAAGCTTTTACATCGCCACCAAAGGTTTTGAAAAACACTTTGAAACTGAATGAATTTATTTTGGGAATTATTTGTTGTATTACAAATAAACGCAACGAATATTTAAACACAACGATTTGATAAATTTATCATAGTAATAATTGTCGCTCTTAATTGTTCATATTACCTTCACGTTTATTAAAGTAATATTTCATATGCTAATTAATACTTTGAACGAATAATTTTATGACGTATACACTGTAATACACCTTTAAAAATAATGTCAGTAACACTCGTAATTATTTTGAGCGTTCATAAAACGTGGCATTTCATTCAATATAATGCTACTTCTCTGTGACTAAAAATCTCGCTGTGTTTGTGATAACAACAAAAAAACTTCTGAAAATTATGAGTCTCTAGCCATTATATCGGAAAATCAAATTTAGTATCCCGCTATAGTGCATTTTGCACATTTCAATGCATATAAAACTAGAGTGATTTTTCTACCGGAGTGCATTTTTATTGAGAATCTTGATCGAATTTATTGACGTTGTATTGCTTTCGTTGAGAACATTTTGCACTACTTCTAATCTTTATTATGTTTTATTGATTTATAAAACCATCGATAACATTTTTACAATTAAGTTGTGTTATTTTTTGTAAACATACAACATAATAAACATGACTCTTTTTTATATATAATGGTTTAAGCACTATGCTATATTGTTACTTAATGTCTTTTCCCTACATCGTCCTTAATAATATTCATGATATTATCAAAAACGTGTATGTTAACAGCTCTCCTATCCGGGACTCTGCGCACCTACAAGCGCGCAGCCTGCGACGAAGAGATGATGGCACTCAAGTGCCCCAGAGGGACGTCAATTTCCATTCAAGTGGCACAGTATGGGCAGCCGAACCTCTGCGCAACCGAACTCGCGCAGTACAACCCGACTATCGTTGAGATTGTGGGAAACAGTACCTGCTCTTGGCCAAATGCTTTACAGGTGAGTCGCAACCGGAAAAAAATAAATTCATTGAATAACGATAGCAAAAATATATGACATTAACGTCAAATTCAAAATGAAATGGTTTTAAAACAATTCTTAAATACTCATGTGAACATAATTCATCTAAAAAATAACATGCTGATTCTTGCATTTATGTATAACTAATATAACCAGGGCTGTGGAGTCGCGTAAAAAAAGACGAATCCGACTCCAGTTTTAAAATAATTAACTACTCCGACTACGACTCCGAAGAAATTTTTCAATAATTTCATTTTAACTTATATATACATATGTATACCATCAGATCATCTAGTCAGCCAAGAATGAAATTTTAACACTTTTGACTATTTTGTTTAAATACACATCATTAAATATATTTTAAAAAAAATCGAGCCGCTCATTTTTCACGACTCCGACTCCACAGCCCTGAATATAACGATTCACGATGCGCAGACAGAGATAATTTGTGTGTGTGTTTAAGAAAGAGAGAGAGAAAACGAGGGATAAATAGATACAAGCATGAGTGTTGAGTAAATTAAGACAGGTTCTACTTCCACCTAGTGTATTGTGTTACTTGTTAAATAACTATTTGACATTACAGTTACAATACAATATTTCCGTGCATGTCGTACACAAAAGTGACAATTCGAGATACATAATTCATTAATTTTTCATTATTGTTTTGTTCAAAATTTAGAGTTGCCTAAATATTTACATAATGAATTCAGGAAAAGTGTCAAAAAGATGCGATCGAATATACATAAATAAGCCACGGAGTATTTTTTTTTTGTTGAGTTGTCAATGCATATTTAAGTCTTAAACGTTTACAATGTTATCTGTAACGCCAAGGTATTTATACCAAAATTTTATAAAACATGCAAAGAATTCTCAAAATTTTATTTCACTTTTGACAACACGTTCGCAATATCAAGAACGGATGTATACATAACAATTTAATGTTAACGAAGTTAAAAATATTAAATAAAGTTGATTTCCTTGTAAATACGATGTAAGTTGAAATTACAAAAAGCATAAAAATAAAATCTAGTTAACATTTCAAAAACATACTAAAAAACTAAATTCGATATAATCCATAAAATAAGTAAAACAAGTTTAATTATTATGCCCTTTAATAATATTATGCGTGAAATGTGTTTTAAAAATTTTCCTTTTTAAATTCAATAATAGCTGTAAGAGAAAATACACACTTGCGCAAGTATTAATATAATAGGTATGTTACATCAGTTTCTCAAAAACAAAAATTTCACTGCTTTAAAAACATGTTTTCTTCTAAAAAATAATATTCACTTGCCTTCGTCTACGAAGGGGATGAAGATATAGCGCCGTGTCAAGAACAAATGTCTTGCAAATTCAGCGTTTTCTATCCTTATATACTTTTAATATTTTGTGTATATATATGTATAGACATATATATAAAACAATATTCCACACTACTTTACGAAGTTATTTTATATATATAAATTCATACGAAATACTATATTACTAGAAGTTATTATCAGGTAGTAGTTTTACCTGTCACTTGTCATCAGCTCAGTGCTTTAGAATTTAAATATAAACAATAACTAAATATCATTGCATTCTTTGAGCATTCAGTCAATATGATTGATAAAAACAATGCGTAATCAAAGAGTTATTGTTAGGGCTTATACAAAAATCGACTTTTGAATAAACCTGTTTTCGAAGTTTTACAAAAAATGGATAATTCAATTAATTAAAATAGCGGAAAAGTTTTTTTTTTTAATATTGTTTATTTATATACATAATAATACACAACAAGACATTATTTGGTGTTACTCTTCAGAAAATATGATTTAAGAAAACACAAAGCGTCCAATGATTGTTTTGTAACAAAATTTCCTGATATCAAAAATACCCTTTTGCTGGATGATGTGGGGCATATGGTATTTAAGCCATCAAATAAAAGATCGAATTTTTCTTTCCTTTTGTTTATAGACTCGTTTATGGAAAATTCAGCACAACCGGTTACGAAGTTGTAAAACCGGTTTTCGAATGTCACAAATTTAGCCAAAAAGCTAGTTATTGTGTGTAGTCCTTTAAAAAATCATTCAAACCGCTCACACACTCAATTAAATATACATTTTTATTATTATTTAAATATTTATTCATAAACTTTTAAAGGCAGCTTAGATGCTGTCTTTGAGATCGAGTTTTCAATTATAAATTCATAAATTTTGATTCCACAAACAAACCAAAATTTTAATGCTGATTTTTTTTGAATAACTAAGAGTACAAAGCCTAGGGTAAACAGCGATTTTAATTATTTTTGCTTTTAAACAAATATCGAACACAGGCTAATTAATTAACTTCTTCTATGCTCGGGAGTCTTTAATTAGTTCCGTTGCCAGATGAATCGATTGCGTGGAGTTTGTTTTTCCACTCTTAATTAAACCGGCAAGACATTTCAATGCGTATAAATCGCTTTTTAACTTGGCTCGGGTTTTGTACGTTTTTGGAGAATTTATTCGCAGACAATGACTTGAACGATACTCCAAAAATTGTAATATTAATTAAGCAATTGCATTCCAAACTATGTTTTTATGTATTGTTAAAAAAATTTGATATATAATATATTTGCTCAAAAACTTCGATGGTGTCTGTAAAAATATATTTTAATTTTGAGTTAAATTATTTAGTCGCTTAAAAATTTGGTTTTAGTTTTTTTTTAAAACCATTTCCGCTCTTAATGTGGAGCATATGGACTCCTAATGAAGTTTATCTCAACATAAGTTTTTCTACGAGAACTGCTTGTTACTCAGTTGCCCAACCTCTATTTTTCCAAAGAGAGTAGTAATAGAAGAATATGGCTAGAGCAGGACTAGTGGTTAGCTAATCGCTTTCGATACGCTTCGCACATCACATACATCCATGCTTTCGAACAGGAATTCATAAATCAATTGAAAAATCAATTCATAAAGTTGTCCGTACTGGGATTCAAACCCGTGACCTTTGTAGCCGAAGCCAACGACATTGACCACTCAACCACACAGGCGGCGATTATTATAAAATAAAAATTAATCTTCTTTGTTTTTGAAAGATTAAGGATGACCTTTTTACTAATTATATTTACAAGACATTATTTTTGTATTAGAATTCAAATTTTACTCCGGTAAATTTCTGTGTATTTTAACTGTGAAAGCTTAGTAATATACATTGACGTCTAGTAATTTATTTCTCGGGTCCTATAGCGCAACGGTTAGCGTTGTCAGTTTTGGGCTTTCTTGCCAGATCTCACGAGTTTGAGTCCCAGTACAAACTGCATTTTTTCTATCGATTTCCGTTCGAAAGCATGGGTGTTTGTGATGTCTAAAAAATTTTCTTCCACCCTATAGATCGTACAATAACTGGGCGAAGCGAGACTTATTTATAAGCGGTTGCGAAATTTACTCCACAAACAAAAAACATCATTTAGTCATTAAAACAACTATAGTATATTATGTAAGCTAAATTTTTTTTTTAACCATGTCCGCTCCCAACGTGGAGCATATGGACTCCTAATGGAGTTTATCTCAACAGAAGTGTTTCTACGAGAACTGCTTGTTACTCAGTTGCTCAACCTCCCTTTTTCCAAAGAGAGTAGGAATAGAAGGAAAGGGCTAGGACAGGACTAGTGGTAAGCTAATCGCTAAGCTAATACTGATTTTTAAAAAATCTGTTCTTGTGTAAAAAAAATTGACTACGATGTAATGGAAACTATTTGATAGCAGGTACTCTTTAATTTTTTGGTAAAAAAATTGTCCGATTATAAAATAATGATTGTAATAATTATTTCAAAAAGCCAATAAACCTTGATTTTGGTTTAAAAACCACTTTTCACACGCACGACTATTAGTATTACTAATCTGTTATGGAAGTAGAATTTATTTTAAGCCAATTTATTAACCGTCGCGACTTCCAATTCAAAGTTGAATTGTTTTTAACAAGTTTCTACGTTTTTATAATTAATTGAATTAATATTATTCTCTTTGAATTCCATTAAATTAATGTATCAATTAGTAAGATAATTTCCTTTATTAACGGGACTAATTAAATTAAGCTTAATATTTAACGGTTTCGATGCTAGCAAGAGATTTTTCGTGAACAGGAAATTATTAATCACAAAAATGTGTTAACTTATTTAATTTGCGCGGCTAGTAAAAACAGATAAACTGAAATAAATACACTTTTACTATTTAGTAAATTCATAAAAAAAAAATCATATCAATGTCAGATGATTATTCTTCGAGATTAGATGTTTATTCATCGGGTTATAAACCTTTTAACGTCTTAAAGCAAACTCTAAAAGTAAGTATTTTTGCATTCACTTTATTATGTTGTATTTATTTGGATGAAGTGAAGCAGAAAGGGTCCGTAATCACTAAACATCGGCATACCTAGTTGATAATGCCACTCGTCTAAATTCACTCAAAACCTAGTGTGTATGTGTATGAGTGCTATGTTCTGATGTCTTGAAGAGACAATTATAAATAAAGAAAAAATAAAATAATCTGTCTTACCTCATCAAGTGTATCTCAAATAGTTTTCCGTTTTAGATGTTATGACAAATATTTTTAATGCACGAATATAAAAAAAATCACAATACAATACAGTGATGTGACAAAGATATCTTTTAGCATTCGCTTAACACGCTTGATTTGAAATATTCTTAGGCAGAGAGAGAGACTGTATGAAGTTGTATCGTGCGTTATATGTTTAATCATATTTATTCACTTACACTTACACTAACATCAAAACTATCTATGCATGAGCTGACTGAGAAAGAAAGTGTGTGTTACAGATATACAGGTAGACCGATATATCAAGACAAATATATCGCATCTCTGAAAAAATACCATCACAATCCCAAATGTCATGTTCTGAGTTAATCTTTCTTTATTGTTTTGTCTCAACATAAATTAAATCTTAACTGAACCACAACAATAGTCTGGATAGTGCATACAAAATATTTTACTTTTTTAATATAATGCACATGCACATAGCCATATTTTAATTATGGTAGTGTTGTTCCAATTTTATCAAAGTTTTTTTTATTGTAATATAGTTATAATTCTTATAACTTACAGAAATTACTAGTTTAAGATATGGCAGTCTTACATTATAAAAAATACTGTCCAAGTAGTCGATAACAATCACAGATAAGAACTGGCATTTTTCGGTTTGTGTTGGTGTTATCATAAGAAATGTAATATATGATTATTGTAAAGGTGCTAACCATTCTTTGTTGCACCAAGTAATTTTAGTTACTCATTGTGATAAAGGACAGACTATCTGACTGAATTGGTTTAGTATTCTCTGTTGCAGACTGTTGTAGAGGCCTGCCAAAAGAAGAGGCAGTGTAAGTTCGACACGAGTCCGAAGGCATTTGGTGGAGATCCTTGTCCTGGTGTCAGGAAGTACGTGGAGGTCGCCTACAAATGCAGACCATGTAAGTATACAAAATCACCTTTAATAATTGAACATTTTTAATTCAAGTATTACCATCATTACCTTACACAATATGGAGGATTTATTAACAATATGTAAATATTAAAAATTATGTTCATATTTTATTTGATTGTTGTTAATATTTTCATATAAAACATTTACCTACCGAAAATATGAAGAGTCTGCAAAGACAGATCCCGAATTCTTTGCTATTATAATAAAACATTACATGGCTGGTTTTTGACATGACCAAGTCTTGTCACCTTTTTTTCGCATATATTCTAAAGACAGAAACTGAAAATGTATTAAGATTACACCAATTAAAAGATTCGGATGAAAAATCTAAGCCCGTTACGAACACCGAACGAAGTTGGTGTCCAGTTCAGTAAACTGCAATTCTAAATAATAGTTGTGATCAAGAAAGAATCGTTCACTATTTTGATTTAGGCCCATGGCGTAGTAGTCAACGTCGTTGGCTTCCGTGATGGATCTCACCGGCTCCTTCACATTACGAATAGTATCTATTTTTTTTTATAAATATATTTATATTTTCCGTTCGAAAACATTGATGTTTCTGATGTCTGGAATTTCCCTTACAATTCTGAAATTGTTTTGGTAAAGTACTAGTTCACTAGAACAAACATTGACATTTTTAAATTTGAATCGTTCAAATAATGTACATTCACACAAGTTTTGTCACTAACGACCCGGGTTTTGCCTTTCGGCATCTTCAGGCGTTCAAGTGCACGGATGAACTTACACTGACGAAATTTTAAATTATATTGGCATTTTTGTTTAATATTTTCATAAGTAAGTATCTTCACTCTCCTGGAAAATAAATGTTAATAAGTAACAGTTAAATTGTTCTGAGTAAACAGCAAATGAAAAATTTCAGCTGTTAGGACAAATTCTCTAGCATCGGCATTTTGTATTATACTGATAATAGGGCCCCTAACTCCGGGATCTCACCTGATTTTGTGATTGTGTGCGTGTGATTGAGGAAAAAATGCAAAAATCTCGAAAAGTTGTTGAAAACAGGTAATCAGGCAAAAATTTTGAAATTCGTGTGAGAGCTGAAAAAAAATTAAAGATCTCTCATTTTAGGAAATCCGAAAATTTTCAGGACTTTTAAAAAGGCAAGGAAAATTTTTTGAAATCTCTCAATCCCAAATCCCAATTTTCTACACGATGTTATGCTGAATGACCAATCACGATTCCCGGGACTGAAAAAATAGTGAATGCCAAAATCCGGGTATTAAAAAAAGGGTCTTGGATTGGATGCCCTCATAGATAATTATTATATCAAAATATAGATAAATTGATTCTCAAATAAAATTATAAAATTGATAGAGAGGAACAATTGCCTGTTTTTAATTAAGCCTTAATTATAATTGTTAGATAAAAATAAATGCAACGACTGAAGTTATTCCAAACAAATAATTGATATCAAATAATCTCTTTGTATACTGAAATTGTTTTTATAAGTTTTGATATTTACCAACTTCTGCACAAATAATTAACGATATTGACTTCAAAGTAAAAGTGTTTATTTTGTTGAAGGAAAGCGATAATTTTTTGTCAAAACATTTCATATTTTATAGCAACATTCAATACAATCCTGCGACGTTTTTTTTACATTCTTAGTTCTAATGCGACTTCGTAAAAGTAGCTATGCTAATTTTAATGATCCATTAATGACTTCAATTCATATCTTTTAGTAAAGCGATTTTAATAATTATTATTTAAATAAAACCCGCAAAGTACACAAACCAGAAAACACGTGCATAAATCTCTTTAAAAAAGCAATTAAAAGCGGTGAAATGAAGTACCTACGTAATCTTTTAATTAACTGCTATAAACAATAATTACCTTTGAGCGAGGGAAATACACAAAGCACTTAACATAACCGTTTTGAATAATAATAAAAACAACAATTTTGGAGTAAAAAAAATATCTTATAATCAATCCTAGTTTGCATTATATATATATAAAAAAATATTTTAGAATATAATATAAATATCATTGAAATAAGTATTGTAAAACCTTCATATATCAAATACGTTTTAAGTAAAAAGCTCCAAGTATTTGCATGTTAAAAGATGTTTAACCTTAGAAATGTAAGGCTTAGAATTTTTAATAAATGACTAATTCTTCAGTACTCTGTAACTATTGTTGTACAAAATTTTCGTCACAGTATGCGGAGGAATATAGTATATAAGCTGTGAGAATAACACCTACGTGAAAAAACTGACATTATCAGCTTGTACTATGTTGTAACGCCACAGACATGAAGTAATCAATTTCTATTTTAAAGTTTCTAGTTGGTGCCCATAACTGAATGGGTTGAAAATATTATGGATCAAATCCATCAATATAGAATTTAAGATATTTCGACATAACGTTCAATATCTTCCTCAATTTTATCACAATGTTGAAATTTTTGAGTGAAACTTTGTGTTGGGAGATTTTGAGCCCATGCACTTAAATTATTTTCAGGTATCAGCGGTCAAACAATCCTTTTTAACACGTCTAAATAACAAGCCAAAATTGAAATGATTTACCATTATTCTGAGGGATTTTAATACTAGTATTGTCATACATAAAAGCATTTTTAGAGCTACGTTTGTGTTATAAACAGACATCATAGAACTGATTTTTAGTTACACACAGACATTCAAATCTCAATTTTTTAAAAGGTGGACTTCATCCATTATTTTTCATTTTATTAGTCCCTCAATCAATAGAACAGAGAATTTTAAAACACTTTAAAAACAATTTTTTCCGCAATTAAACTTTGTTTATTTACGAAATGCAAATGAAAAATTTGCTGAAGTTTGCTTCAACCACCTAATATTGCTCTAAATAAGCAACGAATAATTTTCCTCCAATTAGTCAGAATTAAGAACGCCTCAACGACCTATTATTGGATAGAGTTTGAAATAATTTACGTTTTAAGTACTGCGTCGTGAAGTTATTATTTGATTGGCGAAAAAATGAAAAATCTTGTGATAATAATTGGAAATATAAGTATCTTCTAATGAAAATAATTGGGACATTTAACGATTATTTGGAAAATGACATGAAAGTATGTAATTATTTATGCCGTTAAACTTTTAATTCAATCAAAAGTTTGAAACATTTCATTTCAAAGAAAAAGTTATACAGACTAAGAATCGATTGAGTTAACATAGCAAGTCTATCAGTATATACGAAATATTGGGCATTAATACACAAATATATCACGATTTGAGTCAATTGAATTATCTAACTAGTTTCGATTGCATCGTTCAATATTTATATCAATCACTCTGTATCGGGAAAAAACTGACTCTCAATGGATTTTCTGTAAGTTTTTGTTTTTTCAGTTTGTCTGATGTTTTTTTTTTTTAAACTTTATATTTATAATGTTAGTTTAGAATTAAAACTGTTTATTAAGTTGTAATTAAAAAAAATGGATCGGTTCTAAAGTTGCTTTTAAAAAATATATTGCATAGTAACAAAGAACACAAAAAGTTACTTAAATTTTGATTTAAATACTTCTTTACCAGTCTTAGACAAGAAGAATTTAGACTTCCTTACTATAATACTAAAAAATTGGTATATCCACCATTCTCGCATTTTTTAAAGAGTTATATTGTTTTATTTTTGTACACCCAAAATTAAAACAATTATTGCTTAGAATGGTTTTAAAATAAGAGATCATAATAATTATTTAATTATTTTGAAGATCACAGAAGGGAATCACGTGCAAGAAAAGTAACATAAAAGTGGTATAAACAAAGCAACCAATTTTAATTGTATGACAAGGTGAACACTGTATTTTACAAACTGTAACTGTACAACATTATTCTTATTACGAAAAATTCTTCGAAATTTACAGTCAAATATCAAACATAAAGAGAGTTGGCACTATAATTATTATCATCAAATTCGAAATAATGGTTTGGCCAATTGAACATAAATGCGGTTGGAATCGCCTCACTGCACAATAATAATTATTATTCATTGTTGAAAAGCTTATAGTTAATTTGACAAGCGATCCTTGACCGAAAAACCGTCCTTTGAAATGTTAATTTGGCCATTCCTTTCAGTCAAACTCCACAAACAAAGTTTACTGTTGTTCGAAGATATTTCAGAGACATTATTGTATAACAAAATAGATTTCAATTATAGTTCAAATAATTCATTATTGGCTGCTTGTCGAAATTGAATTAAAATATCTGAAATAAATTGATAAATGTTCAGTCAAGCGTTTAAATAACGGCGAATGAAATATTTTAGAAATGTCGTAAGTAAATCATCTAAAACTATATTTTAAAATCAAATTCTTAGTAACATAAACTGGTCAAAATAATATGATTTTCATTCCTAGTAAATACGTTTCAGTCAATAATTTGAGGCACTTGAAGATGCTATTTGTCAAGTACTTGAAAGAAGTTTTTTTCTAATTATAAGGTTGGCACACAGAACAAAATTAAAAATTATTCTGACCTTCACAACAGAAATTAATTAATACGAAGCTCAAAGAAATTTCAATGTTATAAAAAAAATATTAAATGGTGTCTTTTAGCTAGCTGCCGAAAAGATAGATTTTTATGAACTTTTAATAAGGTTCCATAATAAATCAAAGCCTCTTATCAGGGCAATGAAAAAACTTCAACAAGTGAATCGATAGCAGCGATCGGTGTTGGGGTGTAGCTACTTGTAATGGTAGTCGTTTAAATTGTAAATTACGATTAATCATCCCCCAACGGGGGGAGGTTGTTAAATTCAGGGCTTATCAAAGATTGGTGCGCCATTATTTAAGGCGATAGAAGCAAAGAACAAAGGCAAAGCCGCCCTTATAATAAAATCCGATCAGGTAATTTATCAACCATAGGTAGTTTAAAATGAAAGATTCCATTATAAGTTATTCTCATGAAATTTTAAACAAAATTTATTATTATGTTATGTTTTTACAGAAAGTCAACTGTTTCAAATCTGTTTTTTCGACTGATTGGATTTTGTGAACTATCTATGCTGCTGGATTAACTGCCAATCACAAACTTAAAAATTCAGATGCCCTCTAAAATGGTTGTAATATTCGGAAAAGAGTTAATGAATATTTACTAAGCACAAACATTACCGAACATTAGAGCAATCGTTTCAAAACTGAAGTATCAACACTTGGACAAAATAGTGTTAGAAATACTTGATTTTAATTATTTAAGGAACAGTGTGTAAAGTCAAATAAGTTACAAAACATTTAAAATGAAATATCAATCCAAACGATGTCAGTCAAGCTGGAGTTTATAATATTGAGAAGGTGAATTTTTAGTATAAACATAAGTGTTGTCAGGTTTTTTGAACTTAGGCTGCTTAACTTTGCTTAGGCTGTATCTTAACATGTAAATTTCGGACATATCTGAATAAATACACGGACCCACGAATAAATAGGTGAAGTTAGAGATGGCACTTCGGACGTAACAATCAATAATCAACATAAGTATAAAAGATTGTGAAATCTCGAATACTCTTGGATTTTAATCTCAATTTAGAGAGATATGACTCAGAGATACTGCGTGTTTTTGAAAAAAATAATTTTGCCTAATATACACTCGAATTCGATATTTTAAAAACCTATATTAACTCAGTATAAATAGTACTACACATATTCATCAAAATATTGCTTATATTTTATTAGAATACCAAGTATTAGATTTTTGAAATGTCTTGGACAACCGGGTTCACTTGCATATGTTCTGGATACCGATGTCCGCTTGGTATTTAAATGGTTAATGAAATTAAACAAATACAATTTAAATTGGCAAGGATTTTATGGTGGGTACTTTTTCTTCTTTTCTGATTCTTAATGTATTTATCAATTTTAAGAATGACCCTTTAATTATTGGCATTGAATTATGTATACATATATTTTTTCTCTGTATTGTCATTAGCTTATAGTTTACAGTTAAAGTTTTTTTTGGTAGAAATCAATGATTGGAATTAAGCTAAGTTAGATAAATATTGAATACACATTTAATATCACTTGTTAGTTAATTATATTGATCGAGTCTGAGTCAGTATATTTATTTAAGAAACAGCGATTTAAAGGATGCTGAGGTAATCCAGCGTTAATTTATTGAGGGGTGGCATTACCACTTAAAATTTCAAAGCGCCGGCAATGGTAATTCATGATTTATACCCCATTAATCAACGAAACGTTTGGGCGAAAATGATCCGACTCAGGAATCCGATTAAATATGAGATACGCCTCTGTAAAACTGAGTAACTAAAATATTTCTTTCAGACAAAATGAAAAATGTATTTATAATGTCGAATAATTTATATAATCAACTATATAACGTTTAAACAATAAAATAATCATTTGTACCTATTCCGTTTCGCTCATGACGAGTATTATCAATTAATTGTATGAAAATCAATTACAATCACAAATTTAAAAGCTATTTACGGCGATCTGGATTAATTTGACTAATAGCTGATTTAAATGACGTTCAATTAATTAGGAAAGTAATCACTTGTGCAAGTACAAACTCTGTAGGTTGTGAAATTACATGTACGTAATTATCGCTAAAAGGTACTTACACGAGAGTGACTAGTGATTTAAAAGGTAGGTATTTTTAGTATATCGTGTTATTTTAATAATTTGAATATTTCGATCGCTTGAAAATATATATTTTTTTAACCGTTTGAATTCCGCGCGATTAAATCATTAATATGTCCCAGAGATTCTGCGTGTTTTTGAAAAAAATAATTTTGCCTAATTTCCACTCGAATTTGATATTTTAAAAATCTATATTGACTCAGTATATATAGCACTTCACATATTCATCAAAATATTGCGTATATTCTATTATAATCACAAGTATTTGATTTTTAAATGTCTTGGATAACCGTTTTCGCTTGCATATGTTCCAGACACGTGTTAATTATATTTAAATACAGTTTAAATTGTATGTGGTATATACAGATATTATACTTGTTTATTTGATAACTTCCTTAGTTAATTGAACGTCATTAAAATCAAGTTATTAATAAAAATAGTTCAGATCGCCATTAATAAGCTTTTAACTTAATACTAATAAATTGTATTCTTATTTTAAAATGTTTTATTATTAAATATTAGTGTTTTGTAAAAAAAACTACTCAATCAGAGAAACCGTTTTATGGGGGACTGTCACAAACCTTATAAGAATATTCTTTATAAGGGGAACGCTATATGGAGATTTACTGTACACGATTTAACAACTTACCAAGCGTCAATACACTTGAACGCCTAAAAATGCCGAAAGGCAAAACTCGGCTCGTTAGTGGCATGTGGAAGAATAAAAAAAATAATAATATTTAAATTTTGAGCATCTGAGGTCAAAATTTTATATTACATGTATTGATTTACTTAGAGCAGTGGTTCTTAACCTTTTCGAAGTTACGGTGCACTTTTGATCATAGGAAAAAGTGGCGGTTCACCAGAATTAAGAGATCGAAAAAAACATGTGGCCATTATTTTTTTTCGACTTTTTCGGTTTTCACTATTTTGCGGATTTTTCGGTTTTTACTATTTTGCAGATTTTATCGTTTTTACCATTTTTCCGCGGTGCACCGGTTAAAAACCACTAACTTAGAGTATTATGAATTCAATAAAATATATTATGAGAATCAAATATCAATACTGTAAGTCACAATAAAAGCTTGGTGCCTTCACTGTCGCTCTATTCTTGACATTCTAAATGGAAAGGCTTTGAAAGGGTGAGGTAAAGCTGATCGCTCCGTGGAAAGGCAGTTTTGGAATTTGGGGTAAACATATGGAAATGCGTTGCCTTTGGGCGAGAAGCAATTCAACATGATTGTGGCGCTATATCGATATTGGTTAGAGTTAATTTGTTTGATACGAAATCAAATTTCCGTTATTTTTATTAGTTTCGAGAGAGTTTATATTAATACGTTTTACGGTGAAAAATTTCTTTACGTGTTAGATTATTTATAGAATAAAACATTTATCAAATAATTTTATGAATAACCCAAATTTTATTTATATAAAGAAATAAACACTTTAATTCGTATGGTATTCACATTTAATTTTTCGCAACATTTGTATTAATTTATCATAAATTATATCTTTTTATATCACGAACATTGTAAACCTATGATATTGCTCGATATATAATACACAAAGATCAATATTAAATATAAATTTGAATAGTTCAAATTATGTACAATCACACAAGTTTTTTCACTCAGGTTTCGCCTTTTGACATGTCAGTTTAAGTTCATCCGTGCGTTTGAAGATTTTAAAACAAATTGGTAAATTATATTTCTTATCAGTTGATAATGCTCGCCATGAGCGAAATCAGGTCCTGATATTGGTAAATAAAAGTGGAAATAAGTTAAAAAGAATATTGTGTTTTTCATAATACATTATATTTGTAAGAGCATTGTTTCTTAACAGTACAAATGCGTTTATTAGTCTTTGGCAGGCTTTATTTTAAAGCAGACTTTCAAACCTAACAAAAACTGTTTTATTATTCACTCATCTTCAAATACGTATGGATACAAGTATATGCTTTACTATTTAAAGACATTCATTTTCTATTAACACAATAGTGTCAAGTGTCTTAGAGTTGTTATTAAGTATAAACACTGAAGTAATGTTCTTTAAGCTTTACAATTTTGCTTAGTTTACATTATTGTATTCTATAAAATTCTCCGTCGAAGCTCTTAGCTGAAGAGTCTTTCAGAATATTCTTTATACTTCATATTATTGTGAAGTGAACATGTCTCTTGTAAAGGGAATACAAATTTTACATACCTAGACTATATTCGTAGTTTGAAAATGTATTATTGTATAAGAAGAATACTCCTTGAAGACACTTACGAAAACTTGTCTCGTAAGGTAAATGTGACTTAAAGTTCTATTCAATTCAGTTAAATAATATATGTATGATAAAACAATTTGTTGATTTAAAACATTAAAACTTTAACATGTCAACTTTTAATGTCCCGGAAAATTCTCGCATACAAATATGTACATTGCTTTTTATTACATTTCATTTGAGGTATTCGTTTGATTTTGCCAATGAAAATATTTCCGTAAAAAAATAATACATAGGGTACGAACAGAAATTCTTTCAATACGTGCAGTGATTTTTATATATTACTTTTGATAAAAATACGCAACTAATGGTCGATTGAGTTTATTGTCTCTAAATTTATACAAAGGCTGGCTTGGCCAATTGAAAATTGAAGTTATGCGGTATCTATATTGAAATAAATTGAAATGAAGAAGTTATAGCTATCAATGAAGGTAACCAACGCTTGTCAAATATAAACATTAATATTATATATCTTATAGTAACGAATAAATTTCGTGTGTTCAATTGTTATAATAAAACCACAAGATATTTAAATAACGACAGTGAAAAAGATCATTAAAAAGTATGAGAAATTTTGTTCGAGTAATGTACTGATTATGAACATTAAGAGCTTAATTTTTAAAATACTGTTTTTACCGTCCCGATCAATGACAGTTTTTATAAAAATATATAATAAAGAGGTTTTAATTTGTTATAATAAATGATAAAATACTGGTATTATCGAAACCGAGATTCTAGTGTTATTAGTGTTTTTTTAAGTAGTGAAATGACTAATTTGAAAATGCAAAAGTACCGGTAATTAAAATTGAAAATTGGCAAAAATCGAATCACATATTTAAAGATAATTGAAAATATTTTTAGTCTTCTAAGAGTGTATGTATTTTTATTTGAAGAAAAAAAGTAAGTCGCTCATGAAAATTACCCGTTCATGTTATTGATGTATTTCTTAATGACAGTATTTTACATTGAATATAACCTAGTATTGCGATCTTAAAAAGGCGTATTTTTGTGTATTTTTATTAGGCGTATATCAATTGTTTTTTTTTGTAATACCGGTATTAAATATTCGTTTGAGTTTGCAGTTTATGGTCATAACCGTAAAAATCGTTAATGAAATATTTCCGTAAAAAATCTAAATGTAACTTTCATTCTAAATATTCCGAATTCTTTTCCACACCAACTAATTGGATTCTATTCGGGATTTCAGCTGTCAGTAGAATATTGATACCCCGGGAAATTGACTGGAGGGATAGCGATGTGATGCCATTACATCGATATTGTACTAATTAGGTCATCTATTATCGCGGTTCTGAATGTTGCCATTATGATGGAACTACAATGGGAATCCATATGGTACAAATGAATGCCTGTAGCTTATAATGGGCGAAGAGCTTATTCGAAACCAGATAAAAACGAACCTTTGATCTATTATTATAGCATCAATGTTTTTGTATTTTTCCCCATCGGAAAATCGTTGTATGAATAGCGAAAAGGATTTGATTCCATGTTCTTTTGTATATGGAAACTAAATATTAGCAGATTTCAAACAATTTACCTTTGGGCCTGAAATATAACCACTCACGTGAACATATTTTGTAGCAGAACCTCGGCAAGCGTATTTTTCTTTGCATTGACTATTTTTCAGCACCAAAATCAACTTTTAAATACCTTTACAAATTTTGTAGTTCCGCTCAAACATGAGACTTAAAAAAGTTAAATCAAATACTTTGTAATTTTAGTTTTTATTATAATAGATGTGACTCATGTTTTCCTTCGTTGAAAATCATCTTTAAACTAATTTTATCACTAGAATTAAAGTACAGTGGAACCTCTCATAACGAGCACCTCTTATAACGAGTAATTCCCATAACGAGCAAAACAGATTGTGAAAAAAATGCTGTTTTAACGAGCAATATTTCACATAATGGGTGATGTAGAGTTTTGGAAAGATCACTTTCACATCGTTGCTTGCCTCAAGATTAATGAAAAAGCGTGGGAAGGGGTTACCAAGAGGTCCTTCACTTCTGCTTGTAAGAAGCTTTGGCCAAAGAGCGTTGTCGAATGTGATTTTGAGGAATCATTCAAATTATGTACACTCCCACAGATTTTGTCACTCCCGACCCGGGTTGCGCCTTTCGGCATCTTCAGGCGTTCAAGCGCACGGATGACCTTGTTCATCCGAACTTCAAGTTCATCCGTGCGCTTGAACGCCTGAAGATGCCGAAAGGCGAAACCCGGGTCGTTAGTGACAAAATCTGTGGGAGTGTACATAATTTGAATGATTCAAATTTAATATTGAAATTCCACCAAGCACCTTCAGTCGAAATCTTAAATGATTTTGAGGAGTTTGAAACAGTACCTGTGGAGTCTACAGTCAACGAGATTGTATCTTTGGTCGATACCATGGGACTTGAGGTGGATAACAACGATGTAGACTGACGAAGAGCTGACCACCAAAGAGCATTGCTTTTCACAGCAATAATTTATGGAGGAGAGTTTGTTAGTGAAGTAGCAGAATAACAATCTTCCGGTGTAATAGGAGAAATGCTGAAAGCATAGAAAACTGTAGCATCGTATATTGAGAAACATCATTATAATAAAGAGGTGGCTATGCATTTTACA
Organism: Himalopsyche anomala; assembly: GCA_031772345.1. Classification (NCBI taxonomy): domain Eukaryota; kingdom Metazoa; phylum Arthropoda; class Insecta; order Trichoptera; family Rhyacophilidae; genus Himalopsyche; species Himalopsyche anomala. The sequence continues at coordinate 7,372,681 of CM062840.1, forward strand.
AATTTATTCAATGATAATGCTGTCACATTTTCACCAAATTTTCAAAAACAAATGTCTCAAGACTGCTAGCTTTCTAGTAAAAAGAATGAATTATTTGACCTAATTAATAAACTAGTAATTTTTTGAATTGTTGTTTGCAAATCAAAATCGCATTCCAGGTTTTTACGCTCCATAACAATTTATAAGTACGTAATTTTATTTGAATTAACGTTAAAAATTTAAATAACGATTTTTTTCCGTCATGGAACGCATTATTGTATTTTACATTGTTTTATATGGACAAAATTGTTTCGCATAACGAGTAAGATCCTGGAACGAATTTAACTGTTATGAGAGATTTCACTGTAGTGTATTATTCATATTGACTTGTCATTTTTATTTATTCTACAAATAAGACAATAAAAGTAAAGGACAAGGTTGTTCGTCTTTATCCGGATACAAAACGTGAAAAGATTTTCACAATAAAAAACAAATTACTTTGGAAATCTTATTAAACAATAATAAAATAAAAATATTTGGTGAATATTAAGAACTTTAAAAAATCTTTAGAATTCTTGAAAAACATATGAAAGCCATAATTGTACCATTGTCTGCTTTCGATTCGAAGCGTAGGCAAATAATGTTAGAACTTCACTAGTGATTGGCTAATCACTTGCTACACCCCATTATTTTAAGATATGAATGATAAAAAGGACATTTTAGACGTCAAAGACATTCATGTCTTCGAACAGATATCGATAATTAAAAATTAAATTGAAATGCTGTTCGTAATAAAATTCGAATTTTTGAGACGTTTAAGGTTATATCTGTATTTTTTAACCATACCGACTTCCGGGGTTATATTATATGAACCTTAATGGGATATCTCAAAACAGTTTCTCAACTAAGAACATGTTGTCGTTGAGTCGCTTCACATATCATTCTGCGTGGAGCAAATGATATTTATTAGCCTCTCGATTTGGGTTGGTGGACAAGATAATTACGAAAACTATTTTGGAATACAAATCAATAATTTTTTGAAAAATAAACGTAGAAAAGCTTTCATTTGTGGATTCGAATCCATAAATCTAAAACCATGACAATATTGTAAGTATAACACGCTTATCCATGCAACTGAAAAGATTCATTATGTATTTATTATCTCTTTCCTTAATTAATATTTACCTAAAGTTGTAAAGTCAAAATCATTTCAGTCTAAGACAGAGATTTCCAACCTGGGAGGCACACCTCCCTAGTAAAACGTGGACTATTGCAAAGGGAATTGCAAACAGTCCAAAATATTTATTTACCATTTAGTGTCTTTATTACTATCTGAAATAACGTATAGGGAGGCGCGTAGATATTTTTTTTCTTCAAAGGAAGGCGCAGTACCACAATGTTTGGAAACCACTGGTTTAAGGTACTAAAGAAGTACACGGTGGTTGTTGATTATTTCACCAATACCCGATATGTGTATCCTCTGTTTTACGGCCACTTTCCATAACGAAATACGATTAAGAAAATAAATAAAATTACTCTTCATGTTCTTGGCCTGATACAGAGCTAGACGGGATCTATCTTTTAATCAAGTACGTGCTTAAAAAAGTAGTATCAAACGTTATTTAGAACGACTTATTAATCGCTATATGAGGGTATTATTTGCAAGCCCGGCTCGTCCAAAAATTGTTGAAACATGAACCATGAATGTAATTCAGTAGATAAAAATAATTTTTGAAAGTATTTTTATAAATCAGTCTCAAATATGGCTTGATAGCATACAAAATAACATTCCAAAGTTATGTAAAACTAAAAATATTTTTAAAATGTAGACTGTTTTTCAAAATTCAAGTTTAATTTTTTAACAATTTTGGAAAGAGCCGTGTTTGCAAATAACACCCTCATATATCATAAAAGTATATTTTAATGTTTGATTTTAAAATTGAACTGGCTTTACATTTTTGGTTTAGAATCTTTTAAAACTGACTTATCATAAATCAATCAGTGCGACCATAAGTAAAACACGTATTTGAAATGCAAATATTTTCACAGCAATAAAAGTTTTTATGATATTTTTTGGACAACGTAAAGTAAACATCCCATTTGAAGAGTTGTTGGTAAATCGATACGGCAGAAAGGAGTGCCTTAGCATGTCCCGGGAACATTGGTCTTAACACGGTTTGGTGCTGCGGGCGAAAAACGCAATTCATAAATCAAAGTCGCCAGGCATGTACATACATTTATCGTTTATGGAATTCATACAAATGGAAACACATGATAGTATCATGCAACGTTACGTAAATCGTGGACTGTTCGGGGAATCTGGGAATAGCGATATGATAAATTAAACTTTGCCTATCGCCTAAGCAATCATAAATACTGTAGGTATCGGATATTGACCGCTAAATAAAAAAAATCTATGTAGTAAAGTAATTGGTATTCTTTGATTAATTTATGTATTTTTTAACCTCATCCACTCCCAATGTATGAAACATGTCGCAACAGTAGGACAATCTGTAAATATTAGTTTTGAGCTTAGTGTTTTTCATAATCTTATACATTTAAACAAACAGTTTTAGGGTAGTTCTTTTCATGTATGACATGCATTTTTGTATAGACCCATTAAAGGTACAGTGAGCCAAGTGATATTTAAGAAAGTAAGTGATATGCGTTGTAATATTGTACACGTCTTAAAGTATCGTAAAAGTGACGTAACCTCAGCTAATATACATTTCAATTGTGTTATCTCCGTAAAATGAAAAAAATGCAATCTACTAAAACATCAAATAAAGACGTCATTAGGTATACTTAAAAGTCCAAGAAAAAGTTGTACAATTTTACTAGTTAGCTCACTTCACCTATGGAGGGACCATATATTGTATCATATGTTATACTCACAAAACAATGATATTCTATCAACCAAATAAAAATAAGTATTATATTTGTGTAATAAGAATTTTCGGACATCACTAACACCCACGCTTTTGAACAGAAATCGGCCGAAAAAATGCTGTTCGTACTGGGACTCGAACCCGTGAGATCCGGCAAGGAAGCCAATAACGCTTACCGCTGTGCCATAGTACCCGACTATTCTATTGAATTATTCTGTTGCTTATATTTATATTTATTCTGAATTAATGTAAAAATAATATTTTTTTACTGATAAATACACCATTTATATTGATTATGAATCATATATGATGTAACAATTTGATGATAATATTTTTACTATGCTTCTTTAAAAAAATCTCAACCATGGTGCAAATATTGTAAATATTTCATTTAATCAAAAATAAATCAATGTCTGTAAAAATCATAAAAGAACACTACCAAACCCGCCTTTGCGTTCTGTCTACTTACTAACAACGAATATTTCTACCCTTACACGATGATATTATTAACACGGGGGTAATTTTACCTAGTGCTCTGTGCGGAAGGTGCTCGTGCTCTCGCTTCGTATAATTTGATTGAAAATATCGGAATACATATTTTTCTTGTCAGTCTGGCCGAGACCAGTCAGATATTATAGTGCGAGATATTACATTTGGCCATATTAATGTACGAAAAAGTCTCACAGGCACAGCAATCATTTTTCCGATTATTTGTTGATACGGATTTTTCTTTTAGATCATTATAAATTAATCATTGCTTTCTGAACACAATATTGAGTCTAAATAATTAGAGGTGAAATGAGCCAAGTGGTATTTTGGAAAAAAGTAAGTTTTAATAATGCAGCTTATCATAGATTATAAAATCTTGAAATAAGAAGTGCATATCTTTAATAAATTTATTTGTCAATTTTACACCAGTGACATTTATCAATGATGAGCACATGAATTTTTCAAGAAGGGGTATTTTAACGATAATTCATTATTATAAGTAAATGTTTCTCTCGACACCATTTTTCAGAGACCCATTTGTTAATCACTCGTAACTACTGGTTTTGCCTTGCAAGAAAACAGTCTTAAACTTTTATGTCAAATGTACAACATAATATTCATTCGTAAACATTATATAGGGCTATAAGAGGTGAAGTAAGCCAAGTGGCATTTAAAAAAAATGTTAGATGCGTTGTAATATTCTACACGTCTTAAAGTATCGTAAAAGTGAAGTAATCCCAGTTGCAGCAACATTGCAGTAGTGTTTGTTATCTCCGTAAAATAAACAAATGCAATTCACCAAAACACCAAGTAAAGACGTGATTGTACTTAAACGTCCAAGAAAAAAGTTTCACCATTTTACTTGTTAGCTCACCTCACCTCTTGAAGGCTCAATTAGTATTAACCAACGGCTTACATCATTGGCTTAAAATGCAAAATATGTGTCTTAGTATCAGAAATATGTCAAGAATAAAAAATAAATATAACGAAGTCAATCATACCTTATTATTTTACACAAATGAAAATTTTCATAAAGCGTTAAAATTATAAACCGATAAATACTATTTTTCCATTTATGTACTGTATAAAGATTCATTTGATAAATGAAATTGACATATACAACAAAATCATGATAGCACAAATAGCTGAAACTAAATATTTTTTTACTTTTTTCATTATAAAAGTCAACACAGTTTGCATAAATTTCAATTAAAAATGTTAATTTGATTAAAATAATGCGAATACGTTATTTTGATTTCACGTCTCAATTTTTTGAACACCTTTAAACTTGTTTACTGTCAATTCTTGATGAAAAAGTTAAGTTATTCTGCTATACAATTCCTAATTTTTAATTATCAACTGTTCAAATGGTAATAAACGTGGTGATTGTAATTTTTTGTTAACAATATGGAATCGGCACTGAAAATACATGAATCTTTTCTGAAAAAAAATATAATAAACAATTATATAGTTATTTATTCTAATAATCAATATAAATATATGTATTTAATCGATTTTTTAACTTATTCAGCTTAGTTATAAATAATAAAATAGTTATACCTTTTAATATTTTCCATAAAAAGTCAATTAAATTCACACTGGCACAGTTCGTGGTTAAAAATAATAAACATAAATAATTAATATCCTCAGATAATTATTTATTGATTCAAGTTTATTTGGAAAATACACAATATATAATAGGTAATTGATTACATTTTTATATAATAAATTGTGAAAAAATAACGTAAAATAAAAGAAATAATACGATTTCATCAATGTCAAGTATCCTTATTGTATAAAATAATAAATATTTGTAACATAATACCCATCTATATATATGCCGTATATCCACATATTGTAGGAAAGAAATAATATTTCATAATTCATCATAGATGCTGTCATTACTTGTTCATTAGTTTGACTAGTAGAGTCTGACTAGAAAATTCGATAAAAATTTCTTTCTTCTTTATTGTAATACAAAATAAAAATATATGTTTGCGATGTTATATTAGAGCTACAAAAATAACGCCTCCAACGTATTATTTTTACCGTGTGGGTTGCTTACTAATTATTTATATGGAAAATATGTTATTTAGAAAACATGTTTTGGCTTAGAAATACGCAGTTAGTATTTTATTATGGTTTGGGTACTCAGAAGCGATGAAAATAGTATCGTATCGATGCTTCGAACAAGTCCTTTGTGTATTAACACGTTATCTGCGATTTTTTGTATTTTTTTTACTGAAAAACGTTTTAAATTTCACATTTTACAAGTTTTTTCAAAACAAAATTACAGCAAAATGCATAATTTTTTTAAGGCTTGTACAGTGGAACCTCTCATAACGAGTTTCATTCGTTCCAGAATCTTACTTGTTATGTGAAACACTCGTTATGCGAAACCATTTTTCCCATATAAAACAATGTAAAATACAATAATGCGTTCCATGCCAAATTACATACTTATAAGGAGATTTCTACCTAGAATGCGATTTCGATTTGCAAAAAACGATAAAAAATCAACTAGTTGATGCTTTTTAATGTACGATGCAACAGTTTCATATGCTTTCAGCTTTTCTCTTATTGCGCCAGAAGATTGTTTCTTTGCTACTTCCTCCTCATCCAATAATAAAATCTCCTCCATAACTTCTTGCTGTGAAAAACAATGCATCTCCATAAACTTTTCGGTGGTCAGCTCTTGACTGTTCGCTTTCACAAGCTTATCAATATCGTTGTTATCCACCTCCAGTCCCATGGTATTGGCCAAAGATGCAATCTCGCTGGCTTTAGACTCCCCAGGTTTCAAACCCCTCAAAATCACATTCGACAACGCTTCTTGGCAAAACTTCTTCCAAGCTGAAGTGAGGGCTCTCTTGATAATCCCTTCCCACGCCTTGTCAATCATCTTGAAAGAAGTAACGATGTGAAAGTGATCTTTCCAAAACTCTGCGTCACTCGTTATGCGAAATATCGCTCGTTAATGGAGCACTTTTTTCACAATCTGTTTTGCTCGTTATGTGAATTACTCGTTATACGAGGCGCTCGTTATGCGAGGTTCCACTGTATTTGCGTTATGTATGAGTAATTGTAGAAGTTGTTGTGTAAACAAAAATTAAAAACAAGGGAAGCATACAATAAAGTTTTCGGATATCATTTTTTAGGGTTAAGGCAAAAACAAAAATTATTTTAACGTTTATTATTATTAAAACATTCTATAAATGTTATACCGTATTTGTGTCAAATTAGCATACATAAATTGCCATATAACATTAAATATCGAGGTTTTACCTTAAAATATTACTTACTGTTGATTAAAAAATATTGATGTGTTACTTACCAACTTCTTCCAGTAAGGTAAGGATTTTCTCAACCAACATGATGTGAGATGGATTTTTTTTAGTTTTGTATTTGATATGAAAAAGCGCTCAAAACGCAATAAATGATTTTAATCGAGTCGGTGGCTACTTTGTGAATAATATCTTTGTTGAATATTTGGTGATTGATTGGCTAGAACTCTACCATAGTCCTCACTCTTCAGGTTATGGTTTTAAGACCCGGTATGGTTAATATTCAAATTCAGGATTTTAGACTGGGAGATTATTTTTTTTTCTATAGTTTATCTTTATAACTGGAGAAGTCACTGAAAAAGAGGGTTAATGTATACATAAAATCTCGAAATATTGAGCTGATTGGCTTTATATTATATATTTTTATTATTCTCTCCAAAACACTGCAATTGTAAACGTTTTTTAATTACTTAAATATTTTATATCGAGACTACATTTAGGCTGAGTAAAAATGTTTTTCGGAAAAAACAATTAGAAGAAAATTTTTAAGTCATATTAAGGAAATTTTTGTATTTCGTCACACTTCATAAAACATAACAAAATCCGCTTTAATGCTCAGAAATCAATATTCAATTTGGTATTTTATTTGTTTTTTATGAATGATAATAGGAGCTTAATTATTTTTAATTAACTGTACTAAAAATAAATGAGCAAAAACACAGCTTAAAAAGTATTGATTGCAAATATTTCGCAAATGAAAGTGCTTTATTTACATAAGGAGTAATAATTTTTCGATTTGTGATAAAATGCTAAAAATTTTTACTCACCTGGCGTCATGCAATATGATTAATAGCAAAATTAGTGTAAAGGTAAAAAAAAGTTTTATCGCTATTCTAATATAAAGCTTTTAGCTTGATAAATAATAATCTTTAGTTCCTCGCTAATTTATACTAGGAATATTTTTATCTGAAAAACTTTTCTTTCTAAAAAAATTTTTTCACGCTATAAAATTAATAGAGTAACATACAACTTTAGTAGAATTTATTTTTTCGTAATATCTCATAAAAATAAGGATTAAGGTGTCAGGAATGTTAAAGAGCTTAAAACATAAATACAATTGAGTCCTCTGTTGACACAGAATGCAATTTTTAAAAACACTTCTAGCTAAGCCTGTGGAGATGTGAAAAAAAACTGCGACTCTAACTCCGGCATTAGCAAATAGTCCGCCACTGACACTGATTAATAACAAATTGAAAATTTAGTTTTTCTTTACGTATATATTATTATTAATTAACAAGCATATGAGCGATTTAGGCTCCTCGGCTTTGATATTCTATTTTTTATCTGTTATTTATTAAACATCAAAAAAAAAACAAATAAAATGGTTGTTTATCACTGTTCCATAGTCTACGTACATGGATATCAGTTTTGATGAAGATTTATCGATATGTTTTTGGCACCGTGTAATACTCAATATTTATAAGGCTAAGTGAAAAATAAGCCCCTAAAAAACGTGCATTATTTTTTAGTTGATTTTTTTCCGATCAAGATGTATTATGGTAATATGTCAGAAACACTTGAAATTCATTGTCATTATTCACTGTTTACAGGGAAAAATATGTTTCTCGCGCTCGGCTAGAAATTTCGTATTTTGTGTTTCTAAAAAATGAATTTAAAAATGAAGTATAAAATACCGGTAATACCTAAACTAGCAGCCTGATAGAATACCTCAGGTTTTTTAATACTGAAACACCAATATTTCAGTCTATACCAAGACTATTGTTAAATAAATGTTCGTTTTACAAGCGTGCAATCTCAAAGAATCTTATATACATATAGCCCAGAATTATTTGCACAAAGATCCAATTAAATTAAAAAATATTCCAAACATTGATAAGCTTGTCTATTCAGTGTCATACTTTAATTCAAATAAACATTTAATTTACGGCATTTATTGTAAAAAAGGGTATTGAAATTATATAAGTCTGATATAACGATCTCTTAGCCAACGTATTTGAAAAACATTACATGTTTATAAAAATAGCAATGAATTACTTCTTTTCGCCTACTAGTATATTCTGTAAGAATTATTTTTCTATTTTGTTTTTAAAAATATGTGAGTCAATAATTTACTTATAGATGATTTCTTAGTTATTTAGGAAAAAAATAAATAAACAACTCTGAATTATCAACGTAGTAAACGCAATACGGGATTTTATCGTCAGCCATATATACTACAGCGGATATATTTACAATAGATTTATTGTAAAGCTATTTATACTCTTCCTCGGAACCACCATAAAAACATGTTTATTATCTATAAGAATTCGACATTATTGATTTGACAACTTTTTCTATAATATTCTATCTCTTTTGCCATTTTTACGATACGATTACAGAATTCAACCCGACATTTCAAATCATGCGCCCGGCCGAGCTTACGCGACGAATTTTCATATAGCTTCTTTGGAGGAAAATATTCTTCCGCAGGCTTACATTTTGTCTCGTCGCCGATATACTTTATGAGGTAGTGCAGGCTTTTATTTATTCCGGCGGCCAAACAAGGACTTGAGTAAATAACAACGATTGACAGAGGCCTCTTTTGCTAGAACAATGGCGGGGAAGCTGAAAGCTATTTGGGAGAGGAGAGAGCTTTGTAAGCTTATTTTGATAAGTATAGTTAAGAAGCCTGCGCGAATTGATTCAATAAATATTTCCATATTTACTTAAATTGATATACATAGTTTTAAGTTTTCATATTAAACGAAAATCTTTTCATATAAACAGGTAGAATATTTTAACTATAAAGTTTTTTTAAAGGCTTCATTTTATAAAAAAAAATATCAAAGCCTTTCGTAAATCTTTTTTTTATGAATCTACTACTTAAAATATTTCAACGATTATAAAAATCCACATTTTGATGAAAAGCAAAGAAAAAAAAACCGTACATTATTCCAGTATGTATGTATAGTGAAAAAATAACTATTTTATAAAACGAAAAAATAATTATGCTTTATAAAAACTATTTCATTTATTCTTAAATGATAACTGATACCCATTAAAATAATAAATTTACTTTAGTTTTTCCCGGAACGATAACAAAATATGAGACTATTCAAATCAAATAAGTTTAATTTTAAGTAACAATGTAAAATTGATTACATTTGCTTAGTTACCGTGAACATTCAAATTTATAAAAACTAGCTAATTCTTGTTTAATTACTCATGTAGACATGAAATTATTTCTCGGAACATTTGTCATAAAAATTTAATGTGAGATTTTAGTAAATCTAAGGGTAATTGATTTTAATATTTTATTACGATAAGTGACAAAACAAAAAACAAAAAGTGTCGCTGTATAAGAGATGCCAAGGCGCACCAATTTCGTTAAAAATATACACTCCTTAGATAAGAGCTTTATATTTCTTGGCTGGCAAATTTATTTCGGCATTCATAATAGTCTTCTCATAAAAGTCGACAATTTCCATGCGAAAAAAGCTTACTGATAAAACAAAAAAAAAATACAAAAGACTCGTTTCCACGAACTGTCACAAAAAACTCAAACCCGTATAGCTTAATTAGCAACTTGATGATTTTCTATGCCGAATCCAAACAAAAACCCAACCCTTGTGAAAACAAACCGCCAAGGTCGTTAGAAGGGTCGCACCCCTGTTTTTCCGTGAATCGCGTATGTAATATTAGCGTGTTCCCATTAAAATCCCATTGTGATGTTTTTGTGTTGGAATGTTTTCCTTCGAATGTATGACGTAAGTGCTTGATAGAAGTTTTTGAGTCACAAAGGAATTTCGAAAATGCTTTTTTGATGAAGTTCATTCAAAATTCTTTCGTTTGCAATGAATAGACGATTGCGAATTTTGTGTTTTGATAACTTGTATAGTCTGACCGACGCGAGTTGGCTCATCGAAAACAGTTTGAAAAAAAAGTGATATTCATTGAAATATACATACTTATCGGGTACGTGGCACAGTGGGTTTCCGTGACCGATGTCATTTGTGTTAATCTCACGTGAGAAATAGAAATTTTTCAATCAATTAACATATTTCTTTTCGTAGGCATGGTTGTCTGAGATGTCAAAAAAAAAATCACTTTCACCCCTCTTATTATAAAATATCAATTTTAGTTAGGTAGTTTAAGCGATTAGTTTACAACTAGACTTGTCGTTGAGCTATATTTATATCCCTCCTCTTTTCAAAAAATAAAGGTTGAGCAACTGAGTAACAAACTGTTTTCACAGAAAAATCTTCTGTTGAGATCCTTTATACTAATGAAGGCTATATCATCCATATTGGGAGTGGACATAGATTTAAAAAAAAAAGTGTTTGTCTCACTTTTATAGAAGCCTAAAAGCCCGTCATAAAAATTAATGGTTAATGTACTATAATATACTGACTAAGAAGAGATACAATATATGTATATTATGTCTTCCAGTCTACGATATCGTCCCAAGAAACATTAAAATCAAGTTATTAAATATAATACTATATGTAGTTTGTAACATAAATTAGGATGTTATATTAGTTGTCATAATTTATTGTGTATCTCTTCTAAGCCACTATATACAGCGGAGTTAATGTAAGTTTAAGCATAGTTCTGATGAAGGCATAAACCGAAATAGCTGTCATCTATACATATATATGTTCATCCTTGTACTTGAGCACCTGAAGATGCCGGAAGGCAAAACCCGGGTAGCTAGTGATAAAATCTGTGTGAATTTACATAATTTAAACGATTCAAATTTGAACATTATTTTTTTTTTGACAATTATACAGAGCACCTTTTATCAATATTGTTTTTAAAATTTTATTTTCCTAACAATGAATAAAAACAGAGTTACCTAGTGAGCTAACTGTGGACTTAAAAAAGTTAAATGTTCATACGGATATGGAAGATTTTGTTAATATTATCGTTTGACTTTTTTTCCTTTTCAAAAAAGAGAAAATATAAGTTATTACAAGATAACAAAATTCAGCGTGGAATTAAGCACAATGCTTTATTTTAATTTGTCAAATCCTTCATTTTGTTTGGCCTCAAAACTTGGCTATTATAAATGTAAATTTTAATCTAAAAGACAATTTTTACACGCCAATCATTAGTGAAAAATAACTTTTTCATCCAAATTCCATCGACGTTTAATAAATGTCCAACTTTCGCTGCGGCAAAAATGATCGGTTAGCCGTTGCTAATATTTATGGAAAATTTCTTAAATATGAACGTCATTCAAAATATTAACAAAGAATCTTTGATTGATTGCTTCCATAAACAGCCTAATGGCTTTTTCAGGAAATTAATAAAACGTAATTTTTAAAAGCTGCACGGTGAACGAAAAAGATTATTGCGGCTGGAAGCAAATATCTCTTACAAATCATTATTTCTAATATAACGTGTCAGTTACCAATTATACAAGTAATAGTCATGAATTGATAATACAATTGTTATTAGTATTCATGAAATCACATAGTTTTTATTTTGAAGGTAATAAAAATTCACATTAAAATAAATTTAACTGTTTTCCTCGTATAGTGATTAAAAAAACAAATTGAATCGGTCGACTTTGACTTATAGTGTTTATATAAGTACCTACTAAACTTTTAAACTTTTAACGTAATTTAATAAATGAACTGTATCATTTATGCTGCGGCCCGCGAATAATAATATTTTTTAAATGCGGCCTTCGTGTTACCTGAGGTTTGATAGTCCTGATATAAATATTATAAAATGTAATTTTCAATACTGTAATACGATTCAAAAATATAGCATATATTTAATTGTTTTTTTTTATGTAGTTTTTTTGATGTGGTAAAAATATAATAAAAAAAACACTTCGTGATGCTAAAGTTAAATGTCGAAAACTCTCAACAACACTATCAATATGACTCTTTGTCCACACGGTAAACCTCTGTTACATTTGTGTAATAGTTGGCCGGTATTGCCGTAGGGAAAATCCCGACCATGTCTGTTCATTTGCGCTTCGCATATAGGGCTATCAGATTGTGAGCACGTCCCCCGGGAATGCTTTTTCAATTTGGGGCCAAGTGTATTCAATATAATATTATATTATAGCGAAGCAAAGTGAGTGTATAAAACGTACATACTTAGAATATTGTGCGTCATAAATAAATAATATAACTTTTTTGATACTGTAATTTAATATAATATGCATCTATTAGCATGTGTTTTTCCCACGTACAGAAAAAGTAAGGTAAACACTAGGTTAATATTATTACAAGCATGAGTCGTCTCGTAGTAAGAAAAAAATAAATTAAGTATTGTACAATCTTATTATAGAGATAAAGATCATTATATTTTTTTGGAAATGTATCACAAATAATAATTATCATGAATTATTTATGATTACGCGAATGATATTCATAATTAAGACGATTTATTAAAATATTTTATTTTTAGTTTGATTCTATTTTATAGCATAGTTTTATTTTATATGTATTATATCGACTTTGAAATGGTTAAAAGAAGTTTTACAAATCAGATTTTTTAAAAGTAAAAATGCCGAATTAATATTAAAAAAAATTAGCTGTTTAGCTTGAAAAAATAAGGCCATGAGAAAATTGCGACCAGGAAAAGGGACAAAAAAAAAGTTTCTTCTAAAAAAATGTTTACATTAATATTAGACTAAGTAAATTAAAGACCAGTTTTTCAGTGTTCGTGCATTTTGTGGTTGTGTATATTAATTACATGATTTGGATTTAGCTTAAAATCATCGAAAGACGTTTTTTGCGCTTCCTGTAAAATTTGTTATGTGCGGGCCTTTGCATTAGTCCGTTTGCTTACCACAGTCTATATACTTTATAAAATTGTAGCAAAAATGTAAAAACTTCTAATTAATAATAATCTACTGAAATCAGCTATAATGAATTATTTTCAATTTATTATCAATCAGTTGTCAATATAATAAAAAAATATGCTTCTAATCTTGATGTGCGTTATACCCACCACATGCTAATGTAAAATGCTGTCTTTCACAAATGTCTTTGCTGAGCTTTGACAATATTTAAGGCTGATTTTGCCACACTCGTAGTTTAATTTCTTTAATAAATCAAACTATGTTTAAGATATAAACGACGATTCTCATTAGTAAGATATTATATATTAAAAAAAGATTTTAAGTGATTTACACCGGTTTTATTAATTTTCACTTTTCTTATTCAAAACTCAACACATTGTATCTTCGATACTTTACTTTTGATGTGTGATATTTTTTCAGAACATTTTTTTGTTACTAAATTAGTTTGAGATAAGTAAAACCCACCCAAATCATTTTAAAAATTGTGGAATTAGAACAAAAAAAAATGTGTTTTGTTTTTTATACATGAATCAAATCACTAGTGCTTCCGCCATAAGTGTATTTTCGTATATCGCAAAACACACTTACAATAAATACGTAAGTAAGTAAAAATACTTACATTGGATTTTTTGGACTTGTTTCTTTTAGTGTGCGATATTTCCTGTTGAGAAAACACTAGAAAATTCAATCGATTTTATTCCTATTAAGAAGTACATAAGCTTTACGTTGTGATTTCAAAACACTCATGTATCAAAATCAGTGTATTTAAAAAAATAAATATTGAAGATTTACCGGATTAAAAAAATAAACCAACCCTTAAATTTATATCTAACTTATCAACAGAAAACGCCAACATTTTGTTTTTGGCACGGAGCTTAGAGCGCGCGTAAATACACGGCTGGCAAGGCAGCCTTGTCAAACTGAATTTCAGGACCTGTTTTTTTTTATGTTGTTTTGTTTTAAAATGGTAAGAGTGTATGCGATTAAATTCATCCGTTTGACACCGTTTCCATTTGTTTGTTCTTTATCTTTTGGCGACTTTGAGAATAACAGATAAAATTATTTACCTGGGGATGTATAAAATGAGCATTTTCATTTCAGTAGGCAGGTAATATGTGTTATCTTGTATTCTTTTATTAAAAAAGACACGAACAAAGCGTATGCTAATGTTTATGTAATGTTAAATTTCAAAAAAAAAGTAACACCACCAATGTAAGAGTATATTATTTTTAAAACACCAGGCTGTATATTTTAAATATCGATCTTAGAGTAAATGTACAATATAAGTCAAATCGAGTCATAAGTAATGTCGTATTTTTTGAAATGAAATAAATGTCTACAACCTTTAATAAATTATTAAATTGTATAATTTTCTTTCTTACTAATGTCTCTCTCTCATTGTATATTTTTTTATACCACTGAAATAAAAAAAAATCTGGTTTTGACACAAAGATTAGCTACAATACAGTTTTCAGCTCCTCTGTCCTTAATTTTTTTCCGTCTAAATAATTTTATGATGAGAATCGCTTACTTTCAAAACCGGCATAAACGGTTTTTGTACAATTTTGAAATATATATTTCACCCACATACATTATAGCTGAAGATTTAATTTTCAAAAAATCCAATATTTCTGACCGAAAATTTAGTTCAATTAAAAACCACACATTTAACACTTACAAAGCCTCATTTGAATGATTTGATTACATATTTTTGTTTTAAATCAATATTATAACATAAAAAAGACATCTATTCTTACGAAATTATTAATTTCGGTCATAATTGGGGTATCCAATCCGGCTTAAGCCGAAACGAGTTTACCGGTTTATTGTATTTTTAAGAAAAGCCAATCACTGATATATTTTGCACGGTTAACTGGGGATTAATAAAAACTTTTTTCGCTTTAAGTACAATGAAGTTATACACAGTTATTCATATTTCGGGTACGTAGAGCAGTGGTCAACGTCGTTGGTTTTCGTGACGGGGCTCACAGATTCAAGTGCTAGTACGAACGGCACTTTTTCATTCAAAGATATGCATATTTGTTATTTAAATATTCCCTCCTTCCATTCCAATCCTAAAATAACAGAGTCCAGTAAAATCGATTTGTTAACTTTTACTTATTTCTTTGTCCTTTTATCATATCTCTACTCTCTTTAAAAATAGATCCTAACCAATAGAGTAAAAGTTTCGTTTTTAAATTGACTACATAAATACTTTATTCGCATTTTTCTCTCTAAATTTGAGAGCTTTGCATTACCTGTAGGCAATGCAAAGGGAAACATAGAATCCGTGACAATACAGTATATATTATTGAAAGCTTTTGCCTATTAGCATCGTTATTTCGTAGCTAGAGGCAGAACGTGTCTCAGAACTAAGATGATTATTGAAAAATCAGACTCACGACATTTCTCCTTATAATGTTTATTTTACCTTTAACTTCGTTCCATTCGAAGTAACAAACTAGTACAGAGTTTTAAGGTTAGAGATTTTTCCTATAATTTTATTACAGTAAAAATATGTAAATATTTTTAAAATTTAAAAAATATTTAGCATTGCAGTTAATGCCAATGCACCTGTTATGGATATATTGTTACTGAAAAAATATTCAATGTTAGTTCAACTTTATTCCATATATAATTTACAATTTAAAATAAATCACTTAATCTTGTTAAACTAATAATCTCTTTACTGAGCCACCGGCCGTTCAATTTGAACTCTCGATTTTAGCTGGCTAGATTTGGAGAGAAGGAATTGGATATCGATATAGGTTTATTATTACAATAAGTTGTCATAGATAATTTAACATAGCATAGAGGTAGGATGTTGTGTATACATAACACGCCAAATATTAAAAGTTAAAATATCACACGAGAAAAATTCGATGAGAATTTCAACTCGAGGTAAATTGACATCACACACGCCAATGTCTTTGGTCTCAAATTTAAATTTGTCATTGAGTTTACCGGGGATCGAGCCCAGACCAGATTGAACTAAACCACAGTGAGCGACAAAATGTTGTTTTCTTCGTTTTTTAATATAACGTTTTTTTAATGTAATACCTTTCAACCAAGAATTGACAGTGAGCAATATCGTGAGTAATATCGAGTATTGACACATATTTTAATATGATTACTATTTTATTTTGTTCACAGATGAATTTAGAAGTAAGGTCGGCTGCGAGAATGACGTCCTGCAGATGACGTGTAATCCTCACTCCAGGATCGCCATATATTCTGCGAGTTTTGGCAGAACGGAGTACGAAAGCATACAGTGTCCGCAGCCTCAAGGAGTTCCCGAAGAGAGTACGTACACTGAAATATAACTTTGTGTTTCTCTTACCAGCTGGAGTCCTTTGAAGTGCAAACATAATTTAATAATTTATTATTTGAATGTTCTACGTTTTGGAACTATGTTCACATAATAAAGCTGTTTCTGACCTGACTTCTGCCCGCAGTCACAGAAACAATTGTTCTAAAGTAATACAATAATTGTCTGAAATTATTTCACGTTTTCTGTAAAACCATTACATTTTTAGAAAATATTTTATTATTTTATCTGTATATCTAGAGTAAAAGCTCTGAATTATGAGCTAAATTAGGATTATAAGCAGTGGTGTAGTGGGACCATGTCGGTGACCTGGCACCTGAAAATTAGTCAGGGCGCTGCTATGCCACTTTTTTTTACTTTTAACTAAATTTTCAAGTGCACATACATGTAATTTAATTGGTCAAATTTGTGGTAAAAAAACAGGGAAGAAATCAATGACCGACTTGGTATCTATTTATTTACCACTTCACTACTGATTATAAGAAATATTAAGGATTCGGTGGTAACTTTGTGAAAACTCACAAGTCATGGTTAATATCAATCAATTTAATAACTGTATTATTCCACAGGGTGTGAAACAAATCTTAGCACCAGTTTTTTTTTTTTTTTGAAAAGTACTTTAAGAGAAACTATGGTAAAGTTATTTACGAGTAAACTAAATAATACTTATTATACTTAACAAGTATATAATAAATGATAGGGTAAATAAAAACAATAATAGTACTTATAAAAAATTAATTGCTTAAATGTCGCAAATTTATTAAAATACTACCAAAGTTGAAACACTATGAATTTTTTTTTTTACCAAGCCCGCTCCCAATGTGTAGTAAATAAACTTTATCTCAACATAAGTGTTTCGATGAAAACTGATTTTTATTTAGTTGCTCAACCTTTTTTTTAAAGGACAAAACTATGACAGGACTAGTGCTTAGCTAATTGCTCTTGCTACGCTCCGTGCTTAAAGTAGGATGTGTGGGAAGTGGTTTTTTTTACGAAATTACAGACATCCATGTCTAAAAAAATAATATCTTAAAGCGATTGAAAAATCAAAGTAAACGTCGTGGATCATTCAACTACGCAGTCAGGAATTATTAAATTATATCCAATTGAAATGAATATAAAAATAAAGAATCTCACAGCAAACGAGGCTTGAATTTAATAAATCACAGTTGGCAACGCGAATTAATTAAATTAATCGTCTGGTGTTTTATTTTTCATTTAGCTTGTCTGGTGAGTTACGCCACAGAAACTGTTATGCAGCTCTGTCATGGAAAGAGAAGATGCGCCCTATCTGCTGATTCAACAACCTTCGGGAATCCCTGCAGACCTGAATCGAGAATGTATCTCAAAGTCGTCTACACATGCGGTAGGTTTTAATGAATTTTTAACGTTCGAGTAACACTGCGTTCTCTCTGCCTACTGTGAGAATCAACACTCGATCTAAATTTAAAACTGGCCTCCATGTTAGGCATAAACAATTCAAATGCTTGTATTGTATGAAATATTAAACATAATAAGTAATTCGACAGTATTTGTTCTGTTCTGATCGAAATACCAATAATCTGTAATGAACAGTAATGCCGTGCGCTGTATATTTGAATATCATTATATAACATAAATAAAAATTGTTAAGAAACATTTATAATTTAATCTTTGCTACAGTTAAAGAAAAAAATTTTTTTTTTACATAATGAAGACAAAATTAACGCTTAAGATTACACGTCAAACAAGAAATCTTGTAACAACTTTATTTATTTGACGAAACAAGGCGAACCTAACAATAATAAGGAAACTTAAATAAAGTATAATTATAATTTCTTTCGCGAAAAAGCAACTATTATTTGATTTCACATTTTTATTTATTCCCTGAATTGTAGAATATACGTTTTGCAGCTCTGAATTAAAAGCTTTTCCGCCATAATACAAAAACGTATAGATATTACACAAATGATTTAATAACCTTAAGTCAAAATCTTTAATTATTATTAAACATGATTTAATAATATTTTTTTTTTGTTGACACTAATCGCTTTGTAATAAAATATTACTTTTTAATAATGGTTATATTATAATCACTTTTAAGGTGTTCACTGTAAATACTTGGTGGAAAGACAATATATTAAATAAAACATAATATTCTATTTTTACTTTTTAATACTTTCATTTACTAATTACCAGGACCCACCATTAACTTTATTACTGTTTGGTAATTTTTGTAATTACACGTTAGAGGTGGTAAACATTTGAATTTGTGTTTGTTTAGAGAAACTTATTCATAATTTCTGCTGTAATTTGTAAATTATTTTCAATGCCAATTGTTTTTTTTTTTTTTTTAGTTTGTTATTGAATGAATAACACTATTAAATTCTATTTTATAATCAGTTGAAAATGCTCGCCATTAGCGAAACCGGTCCTGGTCTTGGTAAATAAAAGTGGAAATAATTACAAAAAAAAAAATGTTTTTCTTAATATAGTGGTATTATAAAGCGAGGAAGTGGAAGTAAAAAATGAGTCATATGTTTGATTGAATTGGTATTAAGTATTTACTTCTACAATACAAATATTAATTTCTTTATATAGTGTATAGTTATTTCGACATATTACTTGATCTGAGCAATGTTTAAACCTAAATTTACTCAGCTATATATACAATACATATTGTTATTTACTCTAATATCCTAATTTATAATACGAATTAAAGTATTACATTTATAAAACATGACACACTAAGAAACACTTCTTCTTTTTAATGTTTTACAACGAATACTAAACCTAAAATTAATATTATTATTGGTTACATGTAAAAAAAAAAAATAATGTAACTTTGTATGATACTAAAATGTGAAATTATAGCATTGATAATGTAAAAAAATAACCTTCGCAGGCTACATAAAATAATTAATTAAATATAACACATTAACTATTTATTGTTGTGCTTTTAGTGTAACACAGCTTTTGGAATGTTTTTCTACGAAAGTTAATATCGGCGTTTTGCGATGTGAAAATAATTCAAGCGTAATACAACAAATAACTTATACCATATTGTTTTTTATTGTTTTCCTATCAGTTCCGAGAAAAGTCCTGAAGGAGCGTTACGAAGGTCCGCCGGAGGAAGACGAAATACCACTTCTCGAGGGTCACATGACGTCAGAGTCAGACGACTTCTACGACTCTGGTAAATATCACCGTCCTCTCAACGTTTTTATTAAGTGTCCGTTTTGTCTCACTTTTGCTTGACTATATTTTTTGTGGTGTCTGAAATGATAACTTAAGTTTATTATTATAAAAAGGATTTAGAAAATATGCGTTAGGACCTTACCAGTGTTTTTTATGCTATTAATCAAATTCACAGACAGTATACATTCATATAATGATATTATGTGAGGCGTTGTTGTTTTATATATTATTACCAGCTTGCATATAATATTTATTAGAATACAGTCAGGGTGTATGGATATACATTTTAAATAAGACACAATTTTTGGTCGGAATAAAAATATGAACAGTCAGAATAAAAATATTATACAGTCAGAATATTTCATAACCATTTTGGTTAGGTTAAGTTAGGTTAAGTTAAGTTTTTTTTTAAAATATGTTTAAATTATGACTATTTACACTGACTGATATATTGTGACTATTTAATATAAATTTTGACCAATGTCATATATAAATTCTGACCGGAAAAAAATGAGCCCTTTTATTCTGTGTTTTCTTTGGCCCAAGCGTGATCAATTATAAATTAAATTAGATAAAAAAATGTACGACACAGTGACAGTAAAGTTAAATTTCTTTTTAAATTAACACATTATTGACATCCAATACAGTCATACTGTCTGTTCACATAATACGTGAAACCAATATAACAAATTAATTAATTTATCATGGAATAAAGAAAAATATTAACTAACGATGCCTGCTAAAGACAGACTGACAACTGCGAGAGGTGTACTTCTATATTTCGTTTTGATTCATCCGATATGAAAGCGAAAAAAAAGTGTGCGAAAGACTCTTTTAAAAGATATTATATTTTTTTACTGACATGGTATGTGTTTTTGAAAAGACGTTTGTCATATTCAACACGTGCTGTTAATAATGCTGACATATTTACTCTCGGCACATCTTTTGTACGTAATATGATTCTTCTAAATTTTATTATGTCCTAAATCAGAAGATATTGTGAAGTAACGTTATTATTCTGATAACATGAGAACTTTGGTAGGATATTATCCCCGAATAACTAACAGAAAATCTTTCACACGTTTCAATAATATTACTATTCACCTTTCTGAGACTCTTATTTTTTTTTTTGTACCTGTTAAAAAATAGTCTTTTTATAAGTTAATAGATCCACATTGAATCATTTATCAAATGAAAATACAAAATTTATTTGCTTTTTCGTTACGTCAACGTTACAGTAGAACAATCTGAAAATCTCAGCTTAGACATAGCATTACTTGAAAATCTAATACTGTTTTTAATAAACACAGTTAGAGAAAAATACTATTTGTTTCTGATTTCTTATGAAGAATACTATGTTTTTTCATATACCGCTACCATAAAGCAACAGCGAAATAAAATAAAAAACGTTGACTTTAAGATAAGTATGTATCGATTGCTAAAAGTTTAGCCTTTATAATGGAAACACTGAAATATTTAAATACAAAAGTGACCCATTATAAAGAAAAATCTTACATTTACAATTACTGATATTCCCTCGTATCTTCAAAGCATCATTGAAATTAGAAGAATAACTAGATACAGATAATAGTAGGTGTACTAAAAAAACCTATTATTAGTTTTTACCATAATTAACTATTTAAATACTACAACACAATCCTTAAAGTTAAAATATCTCGGAACTAGTATTTAAATCTTATACTATTTATATATGGTGCGTTATACTATAACAAAGAGATAATATTGTATCAGTAAAATTTAAAAAAAAACTAACTCTTGTGTTCAAAGTATATTATTTTTTTAGAAGTTACAGTGTAATCCACCGTTGCATTTTATCCATCGTTACATATTGCCTTTAATGACATTCATAGCTCAAAACATGTTTTTTGACTAATGTATTACTGTTTCATTGATTAAGCGATTTATTATTTTCATGACCATTTTTATCTTTAAGTCGATCGCATAGTTAAGTGTAGTCTGATCTGATAATATTTAAAAAAAAGTAGGTTTGTTCAGCATTTCTTGAGGTCGCAATCGCCCACAACTTGAATTACCGAGAACGACCAGTTGGTAGGCCTCGCAGTACAAGTCAGATTTTCATCCTAATTAAATTTGATTTGATTAAACGGAGAAATATTATTTTCATCGTCAAAAATGAATTAACGTAATTATTCCATCAAAATATTTAATTTCGTTAGAAAATAATTCAGTAATTATTTTTCTTCTAATTGAGACGTTCAAACATTTTTTCTTGTTTTTCCATTTAGATCCTGGGGAAGATAACACGTATAAGGAATCAGCTGCAATACCTCCAGCACCTAAGGTAGCGGCTGGTCCAACCAAAGTAGCTGATAATGACACTCTGCCAGGAAAAGTCAAAGTGTCACCACCGGGTCTTGTTGGCCCTTCAGGAGCTGGACCTGAACCAGACGGTGGTAGACACGTTAACAGGGGTAGTGATCAATCCGGAAGTAACACAGGTAAATATAATGTGATATGTAAGCAGTTATCAAAAGTATATGTATTTTCATTTAGGAAAAATAATATTGCATGTTTGTATGTTTTAAAATATGAGTAATATTAAGAAGAAGAATACTGAATTCTAATATTCTGGTAAATATTAGTTGTAGCATTAACGTGTATAAATAAATATGGTTTTAAGAAAAAGAATTCTAAGTATCTAAGAGATAACTATTTTTTTTCTTAATTATTAAAATTAGTACAACATCTTTGATCAAACTATGGTCATTTCGTAAATATATTATTGTATTCAATTTTTACAAACAATTGAATATAAAACTTTTTTAATTTTATTAATTAGTTATAGTCACTTAATGCTAGCTGAAAAAATAATTGCCAGGTAAGAATATTCAGATACGAGTTTTGTATTTTCTCCATTAAATACAAAAATATGGGCCTTGAAGTGAGCGAAGTGGTATTTAAGAACAAAAAAAGTTAGATGCGTTGTAATATTCTACACGTCTTAAAGTATCGTAAAATTGAAGTAATCTTAGTTAATACTCATTGTAATAGTTCGTAAAATAATAATAGGCAATCCACCAAGTAAAGACGTGATTGTACTTAAGAGTCCAAGAAAAAAGTTGTACCATTTTACTAATTAGCTCACTTCACCTCTCGAAGGCTCATATAATTAATGGACATAAAAAATACGCTTAAATAAATCAGTTATATTAGGTAAAACGGAAAGAAATGACATTTTTTGTTATTGAGACAAAAAAATTATTTAAAAAAAAAATGATACAATATTATTCTGTTATATAATTTTCCTCGTTGTCTTTTATCGTCCTCCATAAAAGAGGCAACTTTTTGATACCCTTTTCGTAAAACTCTGGTGACTTACTGGCAAAATACAAATCCAGGTGATTTTTCACCCGGTCAGCGTTTGTAAATTTTTTGTCACGAAGTGAATGCTTCATCGACTTGAAGAGATAATAATCCGAAGGTGCTATGTCCGGTAAATATGAAGGATGTGGCAGAAGTTCGAAATCAAGTTCTCTTAATTTTTGCTGAGTAATTTTTGCCGCATGAGGTCTCGCATTGTAATGTTGTAAAATCCGCCTATTGTTATTGACCAAAAAAGATCGTTTTTTTAATAACTCTGCTTTTAATCGTTCTAGTTGAGCACAGTATAGCTCTGCCTTAACTGTTTGACCAGATTTCAATAATTCAAAATGTATTATCTTCGAAACATCCCACCAAACACACAACAAAACTTTTTTTAACGTCAATGTTGGCCGAGGAGTAGGCACAGGTACTTGATTTGGTGATAGCCATTGTTTTTTCCCCTGGTATTACTGTAAAGGACCCATTTTTTGTCCCCGGTAATTATCTTTCTGAGAAATGGATCTTATTCGTGCCTGGACAATAGAGAAGCACAGATGGTCACGCTTGTTCCAAGGCCGTTTGAGAGAGTGTGTGTTTTTGAGAGAGCTTGCCTGTGTTTTTTTCCCCAATCTTTTCAGATGATCTTGCACAGTTGTTATTGGACAGCCAATGTCGTGTGACAATTCCTTCACTATTTTACGAGGATCAGCTTCCACCAATGATTTTAGGACGTCATCATCGATTTTGAGGGGTCTTCCTGTTTTTGGTTTGTCCTTTAACTCCCTATCGCCACTTTTGAACTTTTGAAACCATCTAAAGCACTTTCAAAGTTTCAAGACGTCACCGTAAATGTCACAAATGGTCTTCGTAGCTTCTTTTGGTTTTAATCCTTTATCGAATAAAAACAGCATAAAACAGCGCAAATGTGTTTATTCAATCTCAGGCTTCTCCATTTTTCCACAACCGCAAAAAAAATATAAAATATGTTGAAATGGAAAGGGTACACACAGAGCTTTAAAATAATACCAACCCCGACGTGTTAGCTCAACGGCAACCGTTGACAAACAGATTTTAAAGTGACACGCCAGAAAAAATGTCATTTCTTTCCGTTTTACCTAATATATTTCACACGATGTTTATTGTTCAAAAACAAAACCAAAATAAGTACAGTACAAGTCATTTGATACTATTTTAATAAAAAGAGATTTTAAGAATACACAGTTAATATTAGCATCACAATGTTATTAATTAATTTTAAAATTCTTAAAATGAGATTTTTTATATATTAATAGAAAAAATAGTACAAAGAAACTGCTCGTTTGTTTTATAAAACTTAAGCAGCTTTGACAGGTAATTCACAATCAATAGCTTCATTGTCTATTACAATATCTGATTGATTGCTTTATACTTATTATAACATCATAATCATATTGTTTATTTTAAAATACGTCTGAGATTATTGTGCGTAGTTGATTATTTATATTGGAATTTTCCTAAGAAATGTTCTAATATTTATCCCTATATATTGTGGTAGACAATGTGAAAAACTCGCCAAAAGCTTAGCAACTTAATACTGGATGAAAATATTATATTTTCTTCTATTCCTAAGGGAAAGCGTTGTCCTTGTTTTGTCGTTGATAATATAATCTCGTCTACTGTCGTACAAACCGCAAAGTAAGTTACTTCGTAAAATATAATTTTATTTGCGGTGACCAATTGCTATTTTTATGTTTTGATATCTACCAAAAGATTGAATGCTTTGAGTATTATTATAAAGTATTTATTGCTATTCCATTTAAATTTTTGATAAATATCAAATAAATGGTATCGCTCCGTTGTTTGCCCCGTTAGAATTAAATAGATTATTCAAATAAATTGATAATTTTCAAGCCAATAGGCCACGCTGACCTGATCTCAACCATGGCCAGTTCTGTAGCATTCGATAAATGTGCAACATCATATGGGGAACGGGATATTCTTGATTCAACGTGGGATAGATTAAACTCTTCCGCCGCGGCGGATTCTCAGTATACGGATACACAGGATACTTAATATCACTTAAAAAAAATGGTTGAGCAAGTCACATTATCTTTTTTCTTCCTATCTTTATTTTTTTAAGCACAACAGTGCATGGTTGAAAGATAGCTACCGTGTAGCTCTGTATCGGGCCAATAATATAAGGAGTGAATTATTTTCTTTTTTTGATCGCACTGCGTTATGGAAAGTGGCTGTGAAAATGTGGCTGCATACACATAACGGATGGTGGTGGGATACATGATAATTTTCAATCGATTGATTGATTTTTTGGATCAAAATAGTCTATATGCTCATTATTGATAAATGTCATGTCACTGCTGTAAAATTTTCAAAAGATTTTATTGAAAATAAACAATTCTTATTTGAAGAAGAAGAAGAAAAGCAGCTTTAGTTAATTAAAAATCTTAATTGGGTGAGCGAAACCGATCTCAATAATTACTTTTAATATAAGAATATTGTTAAATAAGTTCAATAAATTGTATTATATTTAAACACCTATATATATATACATCTATTATAGCACTTATAAAAATAGAAAAATAAAACAAAAAGTTTTTATGCTCACTGAAATATTTTTGAAAGCGGAAAAGTATTTCAACTTACCTGTGCAAAAAAAAAGTGCAAAAACATAAATAAGAAATATGTGCGGATGGGGGCATTTCCATCAATAATTCATGACATTCCAGTTTTCTCTTCTTCTCGCTGGAACACCCATCAATTTATGACATATTTCCCTTTTCCACTTTTTCGCATGCCTAGTAAAACACCAGACGAGTTTTTGTCAGCCCGCGCGCGGCTTGCCAAAATTTAGTTTTTTTTCGGATGCTTATTTTATTCTCGTAATGTACTGCTCTGGGATTGAGTTTGTGTGGCGTAAGCTAATTTTATTGACTCCAATTTGTAATTTTTATAAAATAAAATCATACGTTGTTTGTTGAAATGAAACAAATGTTCAATAATATTTTTTTTTTTCAATTATTTGTCAACTTAAAATAATTATAAATCCAGCTTCCACATTTAAAATGGTATCAAAATTCTGTTTCACGCAAAATCAGTTGGCCAACGTCGTTGGCTTTGGTAACAAAGTTTACGAGTTCGAATCCTACAATAGACAGTTTTTAAAAATAGATTTATGAATCTCTGTTCGGAGGAAAGGATGTATGTGATTTGTTGAATTCTTCCCTCCCTCTCAACCTATCCTTTTCAAAAAATAAGAAGTACTGAGAATGATCAACTAACCACTAGTACTGTTCTATACCAATCATTCTATACTTAATATCTTTGAAAAAAGACCGAAAGGTTGACTATCTAATTTTACAAGCATTATTATAGAAAAACTCCTATTAATTAAACTACATTAGAAATATGGATTTGGGAGCCACATTAGAAACGGACATGATTTAAAAAAAAAATAGGTCTAAATGTAAAACGATGTTTTTTTCTACTCTCTTTAATGGGCTTCGTCCGAAAATATTCGGAGCATGTAAGTATATTCTTATTTGTTTGCTAGACAAGTGTTGATAATATCATAGGGTGGAGAATTTCAAAAACCCAACGCCTCAATTTACAACAATTCACAAAACTATAAATGTATTTTTTCTCCACTAACCGTCATCCCATTGACCGTTAGTGTCATCTTCAAAATTAAGCAGATTATTTCTGTGAATATTTATGACAATAGAACTTTCTGATAATAGTGGTATGAAGCTTAGTGATGGATAAGGCTGTTTTTTTTAAAGTCATGTCCGCTCCATGTGTACAAAATATAGAAGTATAATCGAGCTTATTGTAACAGAAGTAGTTCGACAAGAACTGTTTGTTGTTCAGTTGATTTGTCTTTATGTTTTTTTTTAAATAAAGAAGAGAGGATATGGCTATTGGCTAGGTTAATTGTTGCTGCCTTATCCATTTTTAGAACCAGTTGAACGTGATCCAGGCTAGTTTTAAATGTCACAAATATTCATAACTCCGAGAAAAATCTATTTTATTAATCGATTTATAAAACAGTCCTAAGTTGACTATTTAAATAGTGATAGTGAAGGCACAAAATTAAGATTTTTTTCACAAATTTAAAAAATGTCGATATCGTCCTAAGCCGGTTATCAATCAAGCAAAAATTCTAGTTCGGAAATTAATTTAGATTGTAAATTTAAAATGATATCTTTGAAAATACCACGTTTTGTGCTGTTTTTAGAGGCACGTGTTTCGATTAACTATAAAGCACGTTTTCAAAAAGAAAGGATTTTTTAGGCAGGTAAAATTTTAATGAAAAAAACGTGTTATTTGCCTCACGAATATAATTGTCAAAAGCTTTTCTGATGTGTTATTATGTTTTATAAAATTGCTGTTATCCTTTTATCATTTTTATAAAAGGCTTTTACTAGATAATATGTTGTTTTGAAATGCTAGTGTTGACCTGCCGCTATTGTGTTTTTGTTCTTGGTAAAGTACATATATAAAAGAAATAATGATAGGATATTGAATATCTTTGCGACGATGGTATAATAGAAAATGTGTGAAATTATTTGTATGAAAGGTCTGTTGTCGACGTAAAACTTACTTTATCTTATCTTATAGACTTTACGGGGAAAATCTAATGAAGTAAACATTTAAATAACATAAAGACGTACCAGGAAGTAAAAACAAAATAGAGTTTATATATTATTACCCGAAGGCTCAACATCCTACTGGAAGTTGGACGCAATTGAAAATAAGTTCTTGATATTGTGGAATAGTATTTAGAGTTGTGTTTAATTTTTATAACGATGCCTATTCACCAAGAATTATAGTTATCGCCCTTGAACTTACCGCAAGCTTTGTTTGTGTTGAAATAGAAACAGTATATTCGAGACCGTGAAACCACAAAGACAGGGTAGATACTAAAGAAAAGCTTTATGGTGGCCAAAACCTACGACGAACTGAAGCGCTGATGAACTACCAACAATATTTGAGATATCTACTAATCGTGCTCGATGAAACTTGAATATCAAATTTAAATCTTACAAAAGTTTTAAGCTATTGAATTATTCAAAGGGATAATTGTTTTTTTTTTTCATAATATAATAAAACCTGGGTTTTACTTTTTATTGGACAAACGAAAAAAAATGCTAAAAAAGTTAACACGTTTATTTAAGCCATATTTTTTTTACATAATGTATTTAAAGGTTTGGTTGTGTATAATATCGAAGTTATTAAAATAGCTTAAAAGGCTTTCAAATAACCTTAAAATTTACAATTTTTTTTATTGATTTTTAAATATTTCAGAGATAAAATTTTATAATTTTTAAACATGAAAGCAGCCACTAAAATTGCACGCAAATAGTGGTAGAAAAACATGAGTTCTTGTCACATAAAAATATGTTTGTATTAAGCATTAAAAAAATGTGGATATGAATTTTGGATAGCAACCTTTTTATTACAAGTTTAAATTCGAATTTACAGAGGTCAATTAAAACCGCTTTGAACATTTAGTCCATTAATAAAAAAACTTTAGAAAATGTTGATTAAATTTATACATTTTTTATGAAGAAAATAAACCGTTTACTTTAAAAGTAAGCTACTTTTGGCTAAATGAAAATAAATTTATCTCTAATGCATGCAGGCGTTAAACTTTTTTCGCTAAACTCCAACTACGTTTGGGAAATGCCGGGGGCAAGAAATTCATTTCCCGCATATTTTTTTCATAACAAGATTCTGTAGAAATTTTACTCGCTAGATCGAATACGTAATTTGGAATTTTATATTTTATTCTAAGAAGCTCGATTTGAAATAATGAAATACAGGAATATTTCCCAAATTTAAGAGGCTACTAGCTTATCCGAAAAAAGGAGAATCGTATGATTGAAAATACAGTTTTTCATATTCTACTAAATTGATATTAAATTTTTTCATGCATAGTTTATGTTTATACTATATTAGATCGCTTGTATATCATTTTCTTTGATTCGACAGATTAAAGAATTTATTAAATACAGCACGAATAAAATGAATCAAAGAAATTATGTCAATTCATTCTAACGTAGCTTAAAAAGGCTTTGAATTAAATGAACTTTTGGTTAGATCATTTTCACTTAAAGTGTAGCTCCCCATATAACTCTGTTATACTTTATTCTATGGCTAAAATACTTTATTTTTGAATTAAAATTAAATATTATATGCACGGATGGTTGTAATAATAAATTTAAAATATAAAAAATATACATTAAATACGTCTTTTATTATTAAAACAAAATCAAAAATCAGGTTCACTTGTACCAGTGACAACCATCCAATCCACAAAACTAATTATTTTTAACCCGATTAAAAATAATAAATATTTTCTGTGTTTTATTAACGTGACAATTTTCATCTTCCGGGTAGACTAGTTATCGGTTTATCTGAAATTCTATCTATTATTAAGATTAATGAAAACAAATGTAAATAAATTTAATTCTTTCTTGTAATTATATCTCGAGCTGTTTGCTGTGGTCCGTCCTCATACGGGTCTAATAGGACACGCTGACCTGGTTTCAACCAAGGCCAATTTTGAGGCATTCGACAATTTTGCAACACCATATGGGAAACAGGATATTCTTGATTCCTCCTTAAATTCAACGCGGAGTAGATTAAATTACGGCTACTACGGCCACGGCGAATTCTCAGTATACGGATACACAGGATACTTACTTTCACCTTAAATTAAATGGCTGCACAAGTCACATTCTATTTTTTCTTGCTATCCTTATTTTTGTAATATCTTCTGTTAATATCGTTTGATACGATTGAAAGATATAACCATAAAAGATAAAGTAAATTCATGGCATAACGTTACAGCTTAACTATGATCTGTAGCAACGTATACATTAACCAGTCAATGTATAAACTGTCAATTTTAGCCAGTGAAAGGGTTCATAATGAAAAGTTCAACTGTTTAATGTGTTGATATAAAATATGAACTACATAGACGTAGTTGAGTTGTTCACAAACATTACAAAAATTACGCGTGCACTCGTATTGTTCCATGTGTTTTATTGCCACTTAGCATTATATATAACCTTAAAAATATCAACGTCTTGTTGTCACTTTTGCTCTCTTTCTAATTCAATATATTACCTAAGCCTATAAACCTAATCTTCCCAACCTAAGCAGTAATTAGTAATTAGGGTCTCCAATCCCGGGATCCCGTCCAATTTCGTGGTCCCGATATTCCGGGATTGGTATGGTTGATATCCATATAGATATGATTACAATTGATTTATGATTTCTGTTCAAAGGCATGGATGTATGTGATGTCT
This sequence comes from Himalopsyche anomala, assembly GCA_031772345.1. Lineage (NCBI taxonomy): Eukaryota > Metazoa > Arthropoda > Insecta > Trichoptera > Rhyacophilidae > Himalopsyche > Himalopsyche anomala. The sequence continues at coordinate 7,403,304 of CM062840.1, forward strand.
TGAATTCCCCCCTTCCACCCATCCTATCCTATGAACGGAGCGTATCGAGAGCGATTAGCCAACCACTAGTCCTGTCCTAGCCCTTCCTTCTATTCCTACTCTCTTTGGAAAGAGAGAGGTTGAGCAACTGAGTAACAAGCAGTTCTCGTAGAAACACTTCTGTTGAGATAAACTCCATTAGGAGTCCATATGCTCCACATTGGGAGCGGACATGGTAAAAAAGTTTTGTCCTAGACTTTTTTTCTATCCCTAAGTAGTAACTTTCTTTGAAAAAGAAAGGTTGAGCGACTGAGTAACAAACAGTTCTCGTAGAAAACTTTTGTTGAGATATCTCCATTAGGAGGCCATATGCTCTACATTGTGAGCGGACATGGATAAATAAATAATTAAAATTAGCCGAAAACTCTTGTAAGCTCAAAATTGCACATTAAAGATTCTAGTGTTATAAAAAAGTTTTAGTGATAATACTATGTCTGACCAAAATAATAATTTAAAAAGTTTATCGTTTATCTAATGCGTTAAATAATTTATCACAGATAATAAACTAAGCGAAAAAAATAATAAATGTGTTGAAATATTCCTACCGCAACGAGTAAAAAATATAATATAATATATTATTATGGGTATAATGTACATAAATTATGAAGAAAACTGATACGCTTTAATGTGTTATTTAGTAAGGAAGAGAAAAAAATGTCTTGAAGTGGTTGCCAAAAAATCCTATCTTAAGATTAAACAGATAAAACAGTTTGCTTTCTGCAACGATCGTTTTAAAGGAGTTCACTTGTGTGGCATAAATATAGTTCAATTTATAAAAGAATGTTACTGTACAATTTTATTGTAAAATTATCAATATATTTAAGTCATGTATTTTTAATCATGAATATTTAAATCAACCGAAATCGATTCAAAACTGTTTTTTTTTATTTTGTATTAATATCGACATTGCAATTTCTAACTTCGTAAAAAATGTTGGTATATTTTCGCACACGTTGAACACGTCGAATGCATCGAAACATAAGAATACGTTTTAAATCAAAAATTAAATGTTTTCTTTGGTTCGGCGGTAACTTTGTGGAAGTTCGGTTTTATTATAAAACTAAATTTGATAACTTTGTTATTTCACTGTTTGTGCTACAACTCGTGATACGTGTTTCGCCTCTTTGATGAGCATCACATTTCAGCAGTCAAATTTAATTTAACATAAAATGTTTTTATTTTTATGGTTGTTATTAAACATTTTTTTCAGTAATAATTGAACGTTTTATGACCAAAATAATGATTGGAGATTTTATTGTTTATCAAATACGTTGAATAATCTGTCATAAATAATAAAACCTCACGAGAAAAATATGTTTTTTTTGTACTTCAGTCAGAGATGTTCTTAAGTAGAGAAAATAGTTAATACTCTTTTATATCTCTTGGACTGACAAATAAGATTGTTTAATATTAAGGATTGCAGCATGTCCGATACCGTTGTACTAACACCTAGCTACATCTAAATTTTGGCAAAAACTTAAATTTTCTGTAGCATAGGCAGACGAGGAAGAAGCCGACCAGCCTTTTATTTTGTCGTCCAAAGAAAAATCCAAAAGGTTGTTTGAGCACGTGTGTCCTTGGAAGAGGGCACACGCGCTCGACAATACGAGTCTGGCTCGTCTATTCAGTTATGGCAAACTGGGCATTTCTAATAATATAACAGTAAATTCTTCATGTTAACGCCAAGATTACAATGATAATTAAACATGTGCTAATATTTAAAACTAATCTTTTTCGTGAAGCGTTTTTCAATTTTTTTCCCTACACAAAGCCTTCATCAGACAGAATTTTTTTTTTAGTCATAAAAAGGGAAACAAATATTTTGTCTGTATATACATTAAAAAAACAAACTAGGAGATCACATATAGTTTCAGTAATATAAATTACCCAACATAATCTTACTTATATGCTCCACATTGGAAGCATGGCTTATGAGTGGATCGCGATTTTTAATCGTATAATAAATAATTAAAACATATTATTATGAATCACTTCACCGAAATTGATCTAAAGTCATGGCTTGAATTTCTTAAAGGCATGAATTGAGCGGTAGGACAAAGACGTTTTTCAAACTAAATCTGATATTAATATTACTCGCATCCGCAAGAAAGCTCTGAGCGTATAAAGTTTCTATATTGTATTACACAGCCTTGTAAAGTTTTAAATATATAATATTAAGCAGTTTGGATACGTATTCAAATTGACACTTTATTGAATCAAAATATTCACATTTTAATACCAAATGGCCGCTGCAGCACTCCTTAAACTTTTTTTTTTGAAATTTTATTTGAATTAATAATAATATCCAAAGAGAGAGAAAAAGTTTGAGTTAAAGAAGAGAAACCATTAAAATTATTGCTGAATTAATGAAAAAATATAACAGAATATTATTTATGAATTACTTATAAGACTTATATGTGTTGATTCATATCAAACATGATTAATAAAAACACAATATTCCTTTGTACTTCATTCCACTTTATTTAATAAGTCAGGACCGGTTTCGCTCATTACGAGCATCGTCAACTGATAAGAAATATAATTTAACAATGCTATTTATACAAAAAAGAACAGTTATAAACAACAATTGGCATTAAAAAGAAATTACCAATTACATTAAAAGTGATTCTAAAATAACACAAAATCAACATTTTTAACACATCTAACATATAATTAAAAAGTCATCTCAGATTAATAAATTTAGAATGGCGAAACCGGTCCTGATATATTAAATAAAGTGGAATGAAGTACAAAGGAATATTGTGTTTTTATTAATATAATGCCTTTCCACCAAGTATTGACAGTGAAAACAAAGTCCTAAAAGACAAATGAAAACAAAGAAAAATGACGTTTTATCATGTCTTGGAATGTAAATGACTGAAATATGTAAGATTATAAAATATAAGTACCCAAAATGAATCTAAAAAAAACCTTTTTTTTGGACTTATGTAGTTTAGATAAAATATAAGTGGACTTTATTAGTTTTGATAAATTTTTGGTTGGACTTATGGCCATTTGATAAATTATGTATTGATTTGTTTCCGTTTGTTATGTACTGGGTAGCCATTTTGGCAAATATAGCTGTCATAACAGTGCGCTAACTTGTCGCTGATTGGCCAAAAGGGACTTTACAGCGTTAGGTAAATAAACACATGTGGACTTAGAGCAGTTCGATAAAATAGTCTGATTTTTAGGCACGATTTCATATATAAAGAGTTAAATTATGTTAATTTGAAATGCACTATCATATGCAGATTTTTATAAAACGCATGTGGAATTAATGACGTTTGATATCTATCAAAACATATTTTGATTATATTGTGCAATGCTATAAATTGATTCTAACCTAACTTAACTAGAATCGATAAAACTTTAAATTTACACTGCAAGTTCGTTGAATTTCAAAAACCAATTATTTCCAGAAAATTGGCATTGAATTGGATGTGAATTCACTGTAACATAAAAGTTCTTAACATTCCAGATCAAATCTAAATAGAAATTTATAAACCTTTTGAATTTGCTGTTATCAAAACAGTGTTATGGTAAAACAGAGTTTTCAGATTAGCTGGGTGTTGATTTATTAAATAGTATTTGATTAGTAAACGATGGACGATGTTCACAAGTGGAATCAAAATGTTAAACAATTTTTTGATCCTAAATAGTTTTCTTGTAACTTGCTTTGCTGTCTGTTTTATTTGTACTCGACCTATTTCATTAAGTCTTCAAGACACGTGTGAGGAAAAAAGTATGTTTGACACCATTTGATGTGTGACTTGTAAGTCATATTATTTGTTTGTGTTTGCGATCATCTTTTTGCTCACTCACTTAGATTGAAGCATGAGATACGATCAATTTAACCACAATACGAGTTAATAAAATAATTTTATACGTCTATGTACATTTTTAGCGTTCTAGACACAATCAATTCTTACTTGTCAACTATCTAATTAAGAAAAAGCAGGAAAGACATGTATGTAATAAAATACAAAGAATATAATCACGTGGATTATACATGAATAATCCAGGAAACACCAAACTTTGGGAACAAAGGTAGATATTACATTCATACTTTGAGCAAGTTGGGCACTAAAAAAGTTCGCCGGAAAGTGCTAACAACTTTTTGTTTGAAAAGCTTAATTCCAGTTACAACCAGATACCAACACAAACAAAGGCAAAAGATATTCGGCCAATAACTTTCTTAACATGGCGATAACTTTCTATAACTCGCGATAACTTTTCATCCCTCACCCCGGTTGTTCTTTGATTTTCTTTATTGATCTTTAAAGGGTGGTTTTCTGATAAAATACCTACTAACGCAATACGCATTAGGACTTTTGTTTAATTAAACTTTTCATTAAGTAGGTTTATAATAACAACGACTGCCTATGTTGAAAATCAAACATTCTCTGCTTATAAATAATAATTTTCTGCTTATAAATAATTAGTATTCTGATAAAGTTATAAAACACTATGTCGGAAATGAAAGTTCTCCTGCGGTGTATTTATACTAGTACTATTATAAATCAATGTATAGCATATGGCCTCTTAATTGAGGTATCTCCACAGAAAATTTTCTACGAGAACTGCTTGTCACTTGCTCAATCTCTTTTTTTTTCGAAGATAGTATAGATAGAAAGATAGGACTAGAACAAAACGAATATTTAACTAATCGCTCTGGAAACGCCTCGTTAATTTTAAGATTATAAAGGTGGTAGGAATAGACTTTTAAAATATTTCAAACATCCATGTCTTATAAAAGAAATTGATTATTTGGTAGATAAAATGCTGCTCACAATGGAAATGTAACACAAAACCAAAATTAACTTATATTTTGAGTAATCATTACGACCATATAATTATTATCTGCATGTATGCACGTACTGAATTATTCATGACAAATAATTTTAATTCAAGAACCGCATTTTTTACTACCGTAATCTTTTTAAATTTTGTAACTAATCATTTTCTGTCAGTACAGCAACGATGTATTTTAAAACGAATACGGGTAAAATGTTAAAAGTTACTTCAAATAGATAAAGATCTATTTAAAGATATAACACATAAACCTGTTCTAGCAAACTCTGCTTTTAATTTGTTGAAAAGGAATAAAAATGCACCAATTTGTAATTCAACATGAAATTATATCTGTATCACTGCACAGAGCCAAGATTCCGGATAAGTTGTAAGTTTTTAAGTTTCCCCATTGTTAAGTTGGCAGCAGACTTCTCTTCAGAAAACAAGCCAGTTAAAGGTTACGACGTAGAGTTTCGTATTTGGTGCTGAATGTAATTATATTATAAATAAACATCGCTTTGTAAGGTTTTCCTACTGATTCTGATTTTTTATATTAAACTATTTTTAAAATGATTACTACTCAAGAATTCAACAAAAGTTAATTATCAAATTAGTGGTTTACAAATGTGCGTATGAAATATTTGAATATAAAGTATTTAACGGTATTTTTACTAACTCTATCTACTGCAAAGGCAACACTAGAATGATATGTTTGAGAAAAAAATAGCAGCCGGCTTAGCTGATTTTTCAAAATTGAATCAGGTGAATTGAAAGGGATGAAAAAAATAATGAAAATTTAGCACATGATTGCTTTTGCTTATAAAGATTTTTTTTAAATTTGATTGAAAACGCATGACATGCAAATATTTGCAATACACGAAACAGTCCAATCTCTTCGATTATTGATAATTAGTCTATAATATACAAATATTTTATGAAATAATCACTTAATTGCACAAACTTATACTGTATAATCATTATCAGATTTTGTCAATCCAATGCTGTTTAAATCAAGTATTATTTCAAAATATTTAGCTTGTAACTTTTCTATATTCATAAGATATACGCGATGGCTTCAAAATACTTCTTGGATGCCTTTGAATGTCAAATACAAATCATTCTGTTGAATAAATTCTTTCGGAAATCGATTGTATTAAATAAGTTTTTTTGATACTCGTTTGCTAATATTATTGACATTTAGTACTAAGATGTCACTATGATATTAGTCACGTTAAACAAAGAAAGTAACAACTCGTTCACTCGTTTTATTTGTAATTATATTTTGAGGTTATAACATAATAATTTTTGAATACTACTTTGTTTGTTACCTTGAGGAAAATGTGATTTTCTACCACTGGATTGAGTTAGTCGAGAATAGTATTACTATTTGAATAAAAATGATGACATTAATATAATAAAAAAAAATGATTTTTGTAACTTTAACTCAAAAATAAAATAAGCTTAAAACGGATGAAAATTAATCAGATGAATTGAGTTAAAATATATGTAAAATATATTTTACGAAAAGAAAATATATCTCATTTCACAAAAATTTTGTTGACCTATATTGGATTTTTGGCGAAAATGTGCCCTAGTGTTTCATATGTTGATATAAAAAAAGGACCACGACGTCTCAATTGTTCGATGTAAAAGGAACGAAGCGATAGAAAAGAGATGATGAGATCAAGGGTATGTGAATGGCGGCTTTCAAATAAGGGCAACTGTTTAAAACAAAAGGCAACCCTGTTTCAAAATGTAGCAAATATATATTGTGACAAAGCATGGCACGCTCATTCATGCGCGAAGCCTTTTTGGGCAGTAGCGAAATACGAGTAAATAAGGACGCGCTTCATAAATCTGCCTATCCGAGCGGGTAAAACAAACCAACTCGTACGTTTCCTATAAATTATATCGTGAATATATAAATCCCGGTTCCGCCACTGCGTCACGATAAATAAATCCAAGTCCGTCCCTGTCCGAAGCAGAGATCATCGAATTTCTGCACCGCAAGATGCCAACGAATAAATCTTGAGACTACGGAGAACGGTTGCTTTGTATAGCTTATTTAAGATGAATGATCGATATAATAATATAATTTAGAATTTCAACTGAAGGTGCTTGACGGAAATTTAACTTTAGATTAGAATTATTTTCATAATTTACGTTTCGTACGTTAAGAACTGACGTTTGAGTGCATTCGCGCACTGAATAGCACTGGAAGATGCCGAGAGGCGAAGCCCGGGTCCTGTTCGGCCAAAATTATAATGGAAACGTACATTATGAAAATAATTCTAATCTATAATAATATAAGATTTTTTTATTAATATCTACGACAAATGTAGAGCGTGTGAATGTACGCAAGAAAGTATGTTGTATTTGACAGCAGTAGTTTTTAATGAGAACTGGTTGTAATCTGTTAGTCAAACGGTTAATTTCTCTCTTTTCGATGACAATAAAAAGATGAAGCTAGGAAAAACTATGAGAAAGCTTTCTCTACTCTCCTTTATCAGGATTAACGAGGACGGTGGTGGAAAACGTTTCCTCTAAGCTGCGAGCAGTTGGGAAACCCTCGCGCACTCATTCCGGGTTGGCGCGCACTACAAGACAGTTGTTCATTCAATATTTAATCGGTCTGCGCAGTCTTTAAAATTTCTGCGCAGCTAACCTCTTGTCTTAGAGGGAACATTGGTGGTGGGTGGATGGATATTGAGGAAATATAAAAAAAATACAGACATTTGTGTTGCCTGGTAGTTCACATAGTCAAATCCTTTTTTACAGAAAATTATATAAACTAAAAAACATCTAGTAATTTAATATAATTACTTTTAATAGAATAAAAAAAAAACAAAATAAAAATCTTATTTTGAAAAACCCAAATATGGATTCCACCAATTTTGTTTATATGCAAAATATTAAATCAAATGTCTTTGAGTAAACATCCATAAATCCATGTAAGAAAATCAATATTTTATGCAAAAAGTTGACATTTTAGGGTTTGAAGTTTTGAACCAAAAAGGGGTTAAATCTTAACAGCATCGATCACTTGGCTATAAGACTTTTTTCGTTACTAAATTAAAAATTTCAATTATTCAAATTGCTATCAGTGAAACGGAAAATTGTGCATGAAACGCTTATATAATAAAAAACAAGGAATGATTTAATGTTATAAAAATAGTGAAAAATAAAGTGTCGTAAAAAGTAAATGCGGCATCTTAAACTTACGTTCCGAAATTGTCCTACCGAATAAATCGGTCAACCAGCTGGATTTTTTGTTTTATAATAAAGGAATATTGAAAGTAAAAATTTCGTTGAAATATATGTCTACACATCGACGTAATGTGTCGTGTGTTAAGTCTTGTTCTTCTGACAGAGAGTACATGTAAAGGTAAAAGAAATAATGAGATGCATTTCAACAATATTGTATTTAATATGAATTGTCAAGTTACAAAAAGTGATATGCACACATTTCGATATTTGCGGCAAACAATGTTTTTATGATTTAACAAAAAAAAGTTTTTAAATAATGGTTGTTGTTTTCTATTTTATTCTATCTTTAAATAAAAATAAAATAACAGAAAATATTAGCCGATAAACCATAGAATAAATCAAATATAAATAGAATAAAACTGTTAACACTATATACCAAAATTAACCAGATTGAAAATATTACGATTCAGGAATATATCGCTAATTAGGATTTGTTTTGTTTTTATAGGCTTATATTATATTATTGGGTTTTGAAACATGTTTCATTTTTTTGTCAAAATATAGAAAATAGACTCCTCATATATGTGGAAAGTATTTCCAAAAAGAATTTATTTCACCTAAGCAAATCGTTGACTAATCGCGACTCAAGTACTACAAGGTTCTATGTGAAAATTTTTGAAGAAACAAAAATAGCAATGTATACCAAAAATGATAGCCGCATTGTTACTTCTGTTTCGTCAAAATCGTTCACATAGAACCTTGTAGTACTCGGATCGCGTAATGCCAAAAACTGTTTACGATATTGATGTTAAATGTTATTTTGTTTTTTATGTTTAAAATTGGATTTAAAGCCAGTAAATTGAATTGACTGCACCGATTTTGAAATTGATTTTTAGTGGTTTGCATGCTTTGAGAAGTTTTGAAAGTAATTGTCCAAAATTTGGCATTTATATCTAATTTTTGCCAAGTAGCGAAAGAAGTTTATTTTGGAAATACAGAAGGTATTAAGAATATTTTTCAATATAAGTATTGTACAATTTAATACGGTATGTAAACATATTTGGCTTACGAGGGGAAATTTGTGTATGTTATTCAGCTAATATGTAATGCTTCTTTTTCACTGGACCTGACTGCGCTGGAAAAAGCAATTTTACAATATAAAAGTAAAGCTCAAAGCTCCAGTCTGTTGCATAAAATATTGAGCGCCTCCGTATGGAAAAAGAACTTTCAAAGTACTTTTCGAAAACGGCAAAAAATACCTCAAACTACAGTATGGAAATGGCAAAACATCGCACTTCAGTTTCTGTATTGAAACAAATGAAAATCCACCCAAGGTTATTGAGCATGGATATTGAAATTTCAATTTGGTTATATTTTGTAAAACGGTTGTGTAATAAAGAGATTTCATTTCCGAAGAGAGTTGAAGGAATTCTTATTTTGCTCAGTTGTGGATGCTGAATTTGATCAGCGAATTTTACAAAACTTTTATCAGTGACATTGAAATGTTTTATATTGGAATATGTACTCAATTTTGAATATCGTTTTTTATATTAATTATATAAATATGTTTTTGATAAAAAAATGTTAATTGAAAATTATTATTTTTACTTTATATGCACGTGTTTTTTTTTTATCCGGTAGATGTATTCTACAGAAAATAGCAGACGAAAAATAGGAAAAATCAGGGTAATAATATGGCTTAAAAAATGACTTAGAATATCATTTTTGGTATTAATTTTTTTAAACAGAATCATCGTCATTCGTCACTATAATATGACAGTAAGAATGTATGCGGTGCGATTACCAAATCGCCAAAGACCACTTTGGGTTAAAATCACTTTCATTGCTAGAAGAGATTGTATGCAAATTACATCTACAGTCTACACGATTTGAATAAACATTATCTTCACCATCTATTTTTTTAAATCATTATTGATTATTTGTCTTAGTTTTATATAGTTATTTTTATGCAGTTCGTTATTCGAAGGCTCGTTTGTAATTTGTATCAATAAGAATAAAATAGTTTTCCAATTTACTGAAAAGTGGAAAGCCTTCTCAAATTACACTTTCAGTGTTTATTTTTTAATATGTATTGTATAAAAACCACACAACTTTAAAGCCGCATAAAAAAGGTCGCATAAAAATATGACCGAGTTTATTTATTTTTAAATAAATAAAATTCTTACTACTTGTTGATTCCATAGTCAAGTGGTTGCACTTTTGAAGGCGAGTTATTTTCAGTTATGATATCGTGAGGCCAAATTTACTTTTTCGTACTTTTCTCTCTAGAACTCATTTGATTCAAAAAAAATCTGATGTATCTTTATAATAAAAAAGTGTCATCTTCATTTTATTGGTCTAAAACCCCTGGTCTTGTTTTACTAATAATAGCTTTTTTATAATATGAAATATAATCTTTATATTTGTTTCTAATATGTTTATCTGAAATGATGATGATGATATAGTTTATTATTATCATATCATTATATTCATTAATATGATATTATACATCATCCGTACAGTTTTTTTTCCCTGACGAAAATCATCAAACTCTTTATTTCTACGTTTTATGTTACTATAAAATGTTTCAATTCTACTAATAAAAAAAATCTTCAGCAGGCTATAGATTATAATTATTAAAAAAAGAAGAAACATATCACATCGATAATTATCTAGTCTTTTTTAGAGCTAATTTATAAATTTAATTGTAAATTAAACTGTTATTTCTTGAAACAAAAGCTTAATTAACTAAACAATACTTAAAATAAATAATATGAGCTTTAAACATTACCTTATGAATGGTTTTTTAAAATATTTTTATGAGTCATGTACAGCCATGTTGTTTAAATATTGTTTTCGGAAGAGTTTTTTATTATTACTGGCTCAAAATATGGTAATTTATTTTACTTATTTAACCAACTCCTTTGATTACTAAAAAAAATAACATAAACACGTTTCAATATTATCCCAAGTAAACAGGAAGTCATTTTCAGAATCTAAAAGATAATTATCAGCATTCAAGTTCGTAGTCTTCCTACTCGCAAATTGTAATTATTGTTCAAAGAAGAATTCCCACAAGTCAATATAATACATAGTACGTTTCGACATTACGCTTGTCTGGCGATTGTTTTTAACAACTGTCACTACCCGGCGTATTATTTTATTTTCAAAATAATGAACAATTCAACTTTCAAGGCTGTGTAAATGTCGAAATGTCTACTGGAGCGTGAAAGTTTATTATTGAAAGTAGCATTGAATATTATGACCCACAGTTACTACTTTATTAAGGGTTGTTTTCGAAATATTATATTATTTACATCTCATCAAAGTGAAAAAGCAAATAGCACAATTCGATTCGATAACTTGTTGACCTTGCTTTGGCGAAAAAAGTATATGGAAATATTTTTTTCAATTACCATATTTGATAATTGACATGTTTAAAAGGTTTATTTACTTATGACGAATGTTCGCACTTTGGCTTTAGTTTATTTATAAATTAGTCAATAAAATAGGAGACCGATTTGTTGATCGAATTTTATAAGAATATAAAAGTATAAAAAGTGTATTTTACCAGAAAATTCTATATGTGCCTAAGTTCCCTATAACAACCTCTAAGCATCTCAATGAATTAATAACACGAAAAACGATTATTTATGGTTGTCGTCTTGACAACGTGTTGACTAAAATATTTTTGTTATTTTTTGAGTCTTCTTCTAGAATTTTAGATATCAACTACGAAAACGGCGAGCGCTTCATTTAATTACTAACATAGCAACAGAATATTAAAAAGTGTCACTGTCACTGCTTTACAAGCAGTTATTTTGTTTATCAACCCTTACACGTACACAATTATATGTCGATAACGTGATTCATATAGTGACGTAACGGTCTTGTAGGATCAGAATTGGACTGGTTTTGCGAGACAATATTAACTTTGAAATTTTAAGCTAATGATAAAACGTGATTTATTCTTTTTTTAGTAAAATATATTTCTTAACTTTCTTTTTATGTAAACGATAAATAGAAAATTGAAATTGAGGTTATAATTTGCAAACACGGCTCTTTCCAAAATGGTTAATAAATGAAACTTAAATTTCATTTTGTAAAAAAATATACATTTTACAAGTATTTTTAGCTCTACATTACTACATCTCTATTTTGTATCGTATCAAACCATATTTGATACTAATTTCTAAAAATACATTGAAATCTTGTTTTTATTTACTTAATTACATTCATGGTTCATATTTCAACAATTTTGGAACGAGCCGGGCTTGCAAATTATATCCCCAAATATTTATTCTATACCGTCAAAAGAGAGAAGCAACAAACTTTTTTACTCGAACTTATGATTATTTAAAAATTGTTAACATGTCGTAATCCAGTCAATAATCTTGAAGTGAACAATGCGTATTCAGAGAGAGTGAGAAGTTTTGTTTTTTGTGTGGCTAAATTATACTCACATGAAAAAAAAACTTGAAACCACGCATACGCTGACAGTGTTTGTAGCCTTAAAAATGTACAGATACATCAAGACAAATAATATGTCCAGTGGTTATTCAACAGGAGGAAAGATAATGCGTTTCTCAAATCATACTTGGTCTAAATTAGGGCTTCAAATCCTGGGATTCCAACCAATTTTCCGATACCGCAATCCCGGAATAGTCTCAGTACTAATCCCGGGATTTCGAGACTAACATGTAAAACTCTCCAAATAGAGGAAAAAAGAAAAAATGTTTCTGTTTTGTCAATAATTTGCAATCTCTGCATTCGTAAGTTTTTCATGATGGAGCTAACAGAAGGTCTCTGATTCTGAATAATTCTGAGTCTATCAATTTGTCACTTTGAGCTGAGAAAAATTTGGAACCTTTTAACAACCCACTTCTTGCGGCAATGATCTTAAGCAATTGTGTTATGGTATTCTGGGATCCCGGGAAATTTGGGATTGAAAAATTATAATTCTTGAAATCCCGGAATCACAAAAAGAGTCCAGAATTGGATACCCTAGTCTCAATAAAATAAATATTTATCGCTTAGTATTTACAAAAATATTTAAAAAGACACCAAAAAAATGATAAAAACAGCCTGTTTTTCTGAGTATATGTAATAATATCAACTGTTAATTTTTTTTCATGTTGTCAGTATTTAATATATAATAAATCACGAATACGTGCTTCTTTCATCCATTTTATAATAAGGCATGTTAGTTCAAATAAACACATGTTTTCTTGTCAACTCGCTTTACTTAAAATTGTTACGTACATAAAATATTTTATGTGAGTATAATGTCGCGATACGAAATATGTGTTTTTTGGTGACATTAGTTTGATTCATAAAATAAATATTCCCACACAGAGTTGGATCGGAAATTATCAGAATTGGAATGCGAAGTTGGGTTATTTTCATTTTTTTTTTTTAATATTTTACCTCCATAAATAAAATGTTAAACGACAACGCACTGGTTATTACGTGCTTTATATTAAATTTCTGTTGAAAGGATAAATAGATTTTTTATTATTTATAATTAACCATTACGTTTTTCCAAGAAGGTTGTTTTGAAAAACTTATTACTTACTAGAATTAATAACTTTACTTACAAATTTTTACCAGAATCAATTTTTTACTTGTATAATTGAAATACATTAGTATAATTTAAAATAAGTGGTGATAACAAAATACCAACCCAGTAATTTTATTCTTGCATAATAATTTTATTGTTAAAATTTTACATTCATAATTTTATAAGGACACTTTGATTTTTTTTAGTTGAACAACGTTAACTAATTGTTGTTTTAATGTTAATAGTAAAATTTATTAAGCTGTATTAAGCCACCAATTTCATCACAGCGTATAGCAGCACACAGATATTATCTATGTGACAAATCATCTACCAGCAAAATAACATGGACGATATACATGTAATATTCACCAAAAATTGTTCAGTTCAAAGCAGTGAGCGTGTAGAAATTTATATCAGAGTTACTAGCCTTTGCCAACTGTTTTCCAAAGGGATTTAACTCCGACGCCTAGAGGGTCCAATCCGTCCCTGATTATCTGCGGGAAAAGTTTAGACAAATATTGTCGCGTTTTGTATTTTCCAGCGCGAACTTGATATGATGGTGTAAGTACAAAGCACACAAATATTCATCTCCTCATCATATGAACAGATGTTATTACTAGTGTAGAAAAACATTTGCTTCCCGAAGGGAGTTATAAATCATGTGTTTTTGCGGAGATTTATTATCCAACTTTATTATTTGATTCCACATCATTAATAATTGCTGAACGTAAATTTACATTCTATACGGCTTGTTTATTTCCAAGAAAACACTTTTCATTCCTTTCAAGTCTTTTCAATCTTGTACCGTACAATTGATAAAGAGTATTAGATACAAATGCTAAATTAATCAGACACACGTAAAATGATTCTTTTATTTTTAAACCATTATTGAATATCCATTTATTACAATAAAGTATAACGTTAATTTTTTGGTTTTGTAGTAAAGTGGTCAACGGCTTCGAAGACGAATCTCACGGGTTCAAGTCCCAGTATTTTGTTTATCCCATTTAAGACAAGACAAGAGTGTTTGTGATGTCTAAAAATTCCTTCTCATTATTATTAATTCTTTTAAAATAACGGCTAAGCAATAGCAACAAGCTTACCACTTGTCATTTCCTAGCTCTATTTTTCTATCTCTACATCGAAAAAGTAAAGATCGAGCACAGTTGCTTAATAGTAATTAATAATCTCTTCCCGTAGAAAAACTTTTGTTGAAATACTTCCGGTTAAGACGGTGTAAAAAATACGTTTAATTGTTTACTATTTGAACAAAGGCTTGCATAGAATTATTATAAACAGCATAAACCTTTTTTTATTTAAGCGATACAGTATTTTTACGTTACTACTCTGATTAAAATTATGATCGTTTTCTATAAGTGTTCGGCAAACTTTGAAAAATTATTACTTTGTGTTTCAAATTGATGCATCTCATTAGTTAATCATTTTTAATGTAAATGTCATTAGTAGTATCATTATTGTTGGTTTGTTTTCTGTCCTCCCTTCCTTGCTTCCCGTTTTTTTTTTATAATATGTATCATGTTAGAATATTAAAATTAAAATTATTCGTACTTAAACTTAAGCTTTGTGAAAGTAATATTTTCTGAGGGTTCATCCGAAAGAGGCAAAACACGTGTCACAGTTAATAGCACAATACGAAGAATAAATAGTTATTTTAAATTTAATATTAAAATAAACTTCCACAAAGTTACCGCTGAATCCATGGAAAGTATTAAAATTAAGTTTTTACAATAAATCGATAATAATGAAAAATATTACACTGCATTCTACAAAATCGTCTTGTTATTGATGTATTTGGTACGAAAATTTTACAAAGAAAATTATTTTCGACACCATAACACTATTGCTGGAAAATCTGTTGCAAGTTATACTATTCCTGAACGCAACCTTGTGGTAATTGCATATCAAAGACAGGCATAGAACTTTGTGGTTCTCTGGCATACGGTAAATTAGTGAAAACACGTTTAATACCGGTAAATCCATTGTGTTTAAAATTTGGTAAAGGTTTACAAAACATTAACATGAACATGTGTTATTATATTGAACTACTTTTACTTTGTTCTCAAAATCTTTCAAAATTTCTATAAATGTAATTATTTAAGTATTTTTAACAGCATGTAAGTATGAAGCTTTTATTCCAAAACTGGTAATGTCATCGAAAGGAGATACTAAAAAACAGAGAGTGAAATTATCAATGTTGGATTTTTTAAGCAATAAACTTTGAAAATATAAATTAGTATGTTGATTTAATTTAAGATTTCGACTGAAGGTGCTTGGTGGAATTTCAATATTAAATTTGAATCGTTCAAATTAAGTACATTTACACAGATTTCATTTACTAAGCGTCAGTTCAAGTTCATCATTGCACTTGAACGCCTGAAGATGCCGAAATGCGAAACCCGGCTCGTTAGTGACAAAATTTGTGTGAATGTACATAATTTGAATGATTCAAATTTAGTTTGTTGATACCAGATGATTGTACAAAGCCTACCGAAATAGTTTCATCTACCCTGACAGTGCCAGTTTTGTTTTAACAGGATGTGTGTTTTTGTAGAACTATATTTGTAAAAGTTTATGCCTCCATAATTTTAGACATGCTTAGTTTTAGTTATATAATTTCTTGATATTGATATTAATGGTATTCATAACTCATTTCATTATCTGGACCTGACATAGGCAGTTTTGGAAGAAAGTTTTAATTTTTATTTGATTACTTAAATTAAATACGAAAAGAAATCATATTATATTTATTACGTGGGTAACATATTCAACTCGCAGGCTTTATTACAATCGATGTAGAAAAACATAAAATTTATGAACAAAAAGTTAGTGAAAAATTGTTTTTATTAGCGAATAAATAATCTTAGAATTTAGACAGCAGTTAACATGTTCAACACATTTTATATGATGTAGCCTTTTTTAAACATTAAGATAAATTCGTTAGAAAGAGCATGCGAAAGTATACCCATTTGATGTTTTAACGATTTTCGGCAAAAATTTCAGTTAACGTGTTTTTACGTTGACTTTTTCAAATGATAATATCTATTGGATAAATTAATTGAAAGCTTTTCCCTGAATATATGCAGTTTTATTACCAAACAAACACCTCAACATAGTTTATCCGAGCCGAAGACATCTGATCTTATCTTGGAGATACACTTAGATATTAAATTATATATATATATATACTGAACGAGTAGGATGGAATACTTTTCAATTTATGAAGCGGATTTTTTATTATGTCGCTAGTCGTGAACAGTATTGTTCAATTGTATATCTTGGTTGCTTTGCAATATTTTCTAGATGCATGAACATACAATGTCCTCAGATTTTAGCACGATATTTCAAAAGTTTACGTTTCAATAATTTATTTGAAACTGATTTAAAAACATTCTTTATAACGATGGGCTGTAGAGCCGAATCGAACAAATTTTTTGTGCAATTCTTATTGTTTTAAAATCTTTTTGATTTTTTATTCAAAGAACTTTGTTGTCTACATCTCGTCTTATCTATATTATTGTATCTTGAAAAAAATGCCATTTAAGAGTAACGTGTCATTAGGCGATTGCTTAACAACTAGTTGTCGGTAAAACTCTTTAATTTATACGCTCTATTAAGCGTAAAAAGTATTCTCCTTATTCGGAGAAGACATGATTATATAGTAACTATAAATAAATTGGTTATATTTTTAAAACATCCAAATTTATCGAGGCTTATTATTTTTTTGTAAATTAATAAATAACTCTTTTTTGCAATAAGCAATTTTCATTATATTTTATTAAGCTGTCAATATAATCCTTTGTTAGATGCTGGCAGAACGAATTTTGTAGAAACTAATTAATATGTAATTAAAATTTAAACTATCAACTGGGGAAGTATTTGATGAAACTTCGATATAAAATTAAGTGAGCTTAAATTTGAAATTCGTGTAACGACAGTTCAACATTTTAGTTTACAAATAATTTCGTAACGGTCGTAACACAATCTAAGAAGTTTGTTTACAATAGGGTAAAATATCAAGGTATTTCAGTTCTACAGTTTTTAAAAAGTTAAAGGTTGATAGCTATTTCGGCTTACGCCATCGTCAGAACTATCTTTGTTTACAATACCAACGTTGATAAAAATATTTCTTCGTCAAATCCATATAATTTATTAATTTAAATTGTAATTTTTTGCAGATTTTACGGAAAGCTTCTACCTGTATTTGATTATCAGCGTCGCTGCGTCGATAATACTCTGTGCCTGTCTTGGGGTCGCTCACTGTGCGGTCCGCCACCACAACTCAAGCAGGGACGACAAAATACCAGACATATCCGCGACAACGGATCTACCCAACGGCTTCGGCGACAACATATCTGAAGTTGACGGAGATATCGATATGACGACAGCCCTACCAATTGCTGCCGTCAATTCATCACTAAAGCCCGACAGGGTCGCCGCCTTTTCTGACGTGTCTTTACCTCACAAAGGCGTTTACGGGAGAGCAATGTCCAACGCAGCCTTCATTGGTGGCAACGCCAACATGTACGGCCAACCTGATGAATACGTGGTCAACGTTGGAACACTACCTAGAATAAACGAGGGCGGCACTCTTAGACGAGGTGGTCCACCCCCGCAAATGAACCAACCCCCTACAGACGTCGTCGTGAGTCCTAGAAGCCTAAATAGATGCTCAAATGCGCAGTATTATTACGGATGACAAGACGATGCTCGGGGGATGTGTGATGTCTCCAGAACATACTGTTTCTAACTCAATATAAGGACATGCAATTGAGAACATTTTACAATAAAACAAAAATTTAAAAAAAACTTATTTATTACTGCCGACGTTAAATTGATTTAATAACTATACGGATTAAAAAAAACATGTTAATTAAAAGTGTATTAAAACAAAAAAAAAACAGTGATTGAAAACATTTCTTGATAGTGATCATTATATAAACTCAGTGACAATGTGTGATGTAAATTATTATGTTTAGGAAATATAACGAGTATGATTGGCACTATTTTTAAGTTGTTGAATTGAACTAATATTTATAATATAAGTGGTTGTATAAATTAGCTGAAGTATCTAAGAGGAAACGCTGATTGCAATTTTCTCATTTTTAGTGAAATTGCGGATAGAAAAAAAATGTGTAAATAATCATCACTTTCAAAATCATTGCCTAAAATGATTCCAACTGTCATGTTATATTAATTTAGTAGAATTAATTATATATATATATTATTTTATTATTTTTTTTAAATTAGGAACAATATTTTCATCACTGTCATTTAAACGGTCAAGATTATAAAGGTACGCATTTATTTAATAATCTAAACAATTAAAAACGAAAAAAAAACACAACATTATTTTCAATAAAATTTGTATTCAACATCAAAATGATTAGTTTCAAACAGTAAAATAAATAATTGATTATTTTTTAAGTAACGTATATTATACATTACTAAGAAATTTTAAAGAAACTTTCTATTTAATGTGTTTTAATGTATTTAGAATCAATTTTAATTTATAATGTTTATCGTAAGATTTGCTCTGAAATATGTAAAACACTGATACTATTAAAGCAATAATTTGTTTCGTACCTCTATGATTTTAACCAAAAATAATTATTGAATTTATATTAAATACTGATTAAAATATATTTTGATTAAATAATATTATTTATTAAACTTAATTTTTATATCTGAAATTTGTTTTGAAATATTGATATCATTAAGAATATAAAAATAAATTTTAAAACGTGAACCTGTAAATATTTCTGAAAAACAATAAATTGGCAAACTTTCATCAATTGATTTTATAAAAAAAAAAGTTATTTTAAAATCGCTAAGTGTAATTGAATTACAAGTGTCACTTGACCTGAATATAATTTTTCATAGTCTATCATCATGAAGTTTGTGAAAATTATAGTAATGTTGGGAAGAGATGTATAGGTGTTGCGGTAAGGCATTAATGTTTTAAATAATTATGAGTTTTTCATCCCTTACTATGCCTCCATTGATATCATTTATATTACTCGGACACTTACAACTGGCAAAAATAGAAAAATTTGTTCCAAGGGAATTGTCATCGAACAGTAATTAATACACTTTGGAAAAACTTTGTGACTTCTGTCGCTGACTACATACGCTGTGCAAATACAATTTTTAAAACGATGCAAAAATTTGTTTAATACAGAGTGAAATTAGAGTGAAAAATGGGCCTAATTTTTAAATTTTATTTTGATTTTTAAATCTTTTTTATAAAAAAATTGAAAAGTAAGTGATCAAACCGAAACTATTAATTATTATAATGTCATATTATTTTATAAAATATTGTGTCCTTTACGTAGAAAATATCGATGGATGAGTGTAAAAATATTTTGAGTTCAGTTTTTGTCGAGATTGAGTAGATATAAAATAAAATTTGATAACTTTGTCATTCCACATAACACAAGTGGAATAACAAAGTTATCAAATTTAATCGTATATTAAAAATGGACTTCAACAAAGTTGACTTACGATCCATCGAAGATATTGAGTTAACTAACATATAAATAATGTTTAAGAAGGTTTTGTATTATTCAAATACAATATACAAATGCATCTTACCACTATTTTTTATAAGTCGCTCAAATTTTATGTTCACAAAACATGCGAAACTGGACTCTTTCTACTTGATATCTTTACACTAAAACATCGATAATATGTATTCTTAATTTTTCTGCTTCAATATGTATTCAGTTTAAATACGTTTATGAAATAAACAATTCAACTGTTTGTTTTTTAAATAATTAAAAGATTTTTTTTATCCACTTCAAAATATGAAAAAAAAAACTCCTGTGATAAGTCATGTATAGTATAATACTAAAACCATAACGTAATCTAAATGAAATATTGTTTAGTATAATTCAGTACGTTAAAATAAAATAAAAAAGTTGAACGAAGAAAGACACTATATATAAATAAAGTATAAAATCATAAACAATGGCAATCAATAAAAAAAAACGATCATTTTTTATTTACTATGTTAATTTCCAGTCTTGATTGTCAAA
Source organism: Himalopsyche anomala (assembly GCA_031772345.1). NCBI lineage: Eukaryota > Metazoa > Arthropoda > Insecta > Trichoptera > Rhyacophilidae > Himalopsyche > Himalopsyche anomala. The sequence goes on from CM062840.1 coordinate 7,423,959, forward strand.
GACATATTATATTAAAACAGAATACCATTTTCTATGTAAAATTGATATGTAAAAGATTTATTAAAATACAATAAATATATATATATATATCTCTATATATAACCAAGATGTGTATTTTCATTAGGTCCACTTAAGTATAACAATATATTTTTAAGCGTTTTTTTTATAAAATATTGTCGTCAATTTTCTACAAGCACATATCTCAACTTTTATCAGTACTTCGAATAGAATAAAGTACATTTATGTGTCTCCTGAAAACTTGTACTTTTTGAGATACGAGTTTGTAGAAAATTACTGACGATGTGCACCATTATTACACAAAAAGAACGATCAAAAAGGTGACTGATAGTGGTTCTGAATGCTGGATGTTACATAGGGTTGTCAGGTATTTCAAGACTGTCCAGATTCCGATCATCTTAACCCAACATTCTGAAGAGGCCTTTCGGGAACAAACGTCTTTGCCGTTATTTATATTTATATTTTTTTCTACAAGTATGTTATAATTAACGGGTTTGATTAGTCTAAATAAGTATAGTTAAAATGTAAATGTCTCGGTGCCTCTTACACAAAAGGCGTTCAAGTAACATTGAATGGTTTTCTTTACTGTTTCAGCTTTTTGGACTAATTGGAATAAGTAAACATGGATTTCTTATACACGCCATATATATTGATGTCATCGATTCATTTAGTAAATGACGTATGCTTTGAACAAGAATAATTATACTTCCTGATAAGAATTAAGCAATTAAAAGTTTTGAACCCATATAGTCAACATTCGTAAAGAGATTTCTTAAATGTGATATTGGGATAATGAAATTTGTTTCACATTAAAACTTCATTTCTTGATGACTTGTTAATAAGAAAGTTGATGACCGAATTGGCGTTCGTTTACCACTTTTATAGAAAGTTGATTATTCAATAGAACAGCGATATTCTGATTAATTTTGAAATTAAAATAACGTACTTTTATTTGCTCTAGGTTGTTCTTACAATCTATGTATATAGGACTATTTTTACTTGTTATCAGTTCCATGTAAGTATAAATGATATTGTGGTACTGCAAAAAGATTTTAAAGAAAGATTTTTTTTGAGATGCAAACAAATATATGTTTACTATATTTACGAACTGACAGTTAGTTATTTTGATAGAAATACTCACTGGATTTATCTGCTATATTTTAAGCTTCAAAGTATTTTAAAGTGTTTTTCCAGTGTTATACTACGAGAAATTTTCCCTACGGAACTTTTTCCTTAGATCCCTGTCATCAATTCTCGATGGCTAATCTCTAGAGTGGTATTTCGTTTTGTTACAGCGAACAATCACAAACTTTGAATAAAGTCATCGATTGTCGCTCAAATTAAGCCGGGGTAAAAGGCCTGATCTGAAGAGAATAATGGAGATATACTTTACTCTTTCGAATAAGAAGAGAAGTTTATCTGGTACCCTTTTGCAACCCGTTTTAGGTTTCCAAATAAGGCTATCCAAAACTTTAAATAAGCCTAGTTTTATGCGACGTTGCCTTTATTTCGTAAGCTAACAGTATTTTTTTTTATTGAGTTACGTTTATATAAAACATTATAATATTTGTTTTTAATTTTTAAAAAATCTTTAGGAAGCCAAATTGGGAGCCAGCATACCTGAAAAATATTTAAAGTACTCGATTTAACCTGAAAAAAACAATTCAAATGTTTATTATATCTTACTATTTATATTAATTTAATAACGATTTTTGGCCTGACATTATTTCAAACATTAAACTATACTTTTTTTTATTTTTACTTAAAACTATAGCCGCAAAAGCGCTTTGCCGTTTGTTCCGAAAGTCGAAAAAGTCCGAAAGTAAAAGAAGAAAATACCAAACTATCGAAGGAGAGAGGTTTACAGTCGTCCGGGAAGGAGCCTCACGATCTATCCAAGTCAAAAGTATGAGCCCCGATTACTTGTCAGAAGTTGGCAGTCAACGAGCTATTTACTCTCTTTATCCCCTTTAAACTGCGATGTTTGGTTCGAGTTATATCACCGCAGAAACGATAGTGTGTTTATTAACAAGGAATAAGTTTTTTTATATTACCTCTCGTACGACGCTTTATATTTGGATTAGAACTTGCTACACGTTTCTTAATAGTATCCTTACCATGACCAATTGCAGCTTTATACCTTTGTTAAGTGTATAATGTAATATTTTTGAAATATCAAAGAATTATTCCTCAAGGTTTAATTGTTTATGAGAGTCCTTTTACTTAGATCATTATTAGTATTATCAGGGTTTTGTGTAGTCAAATTTTTTTATTTATTGAGAAGCTGAAAGATTTGAGTTGTTTATGCTGTCATTAAAATTATCTGTTAATGCGTACCAGTATCTTTTTAATTTCTTTGTTGACATCATGGTTTCTCAACCGGGGGCACCAACATTTTCCAAGGGGGCCAAAACATAGTTTTGAGCAGCCACGGGCCAATCCTAGAAGAACTAAAAAAAAGGTCTCATGTCTTTTCCTTTTTGGGAAATTCGTAAATTCCTGGGTAAAATCTGCCAGCGAGAAAAATTTCAAAGAATTAAAAGTATTTTGGAATCAACTTCTCACTTTGTCCCGAAAAACTTATATGCTTGTATAAAATAATGGGTATGGGGGGCTACGAAAAAATATAAGACTCAAAAGGGGCAACGGGACCAAAACGGTTCAGAAACTATGATTTTATTGTAATGAATTTCGAGGCATAATTGTAAATTTAAGTTTCATATATTAAGAAAAACATTTTTGTAAGTTTTATAAATATCGACAAGAACATCGTACGAGAAGTCTTTTTTGCCAGAGTCTCCATTTAGAGTAAATAGAAAACCTGTATGTAGAATAATTGAAAATGAATGTACTGAATCAACATAAAAATAAAGATATACAATATTCAAAGTGGGCGTGAAAGCAATTACCATGTAACACTCGTCAAGTGGAGAAGTTTTTGCACAATTCAACTGTTTGGCGAACAAGTTTGACAATAGATTTTGATTACTAAAGGAGCAAAAGTTGTGCGACTTATCGACGTTTGCGAAAAAACGTGCGAGAAATTTAAGATTCTTTTTGTTATTTTATTACTTTAACACTGTTATTTGACAAGCAGTTTTTAGGAATTTAGTTTTAATACCGTTGCTAGAATAAACGATTACTTAATAAACAAAAATATATATAAACATACAGTCTATTTTTATCGTCGGTAAATTTCTACAACCTTGTATCTCAAAAAGTATAAGTTTTCAAAAGACATATAAATTAATTTTTTTCTACCGCAATCACTATCGCTTTTTATCGCTATAAAACACTACTGAAACGATTTTGTCCTCAATATCTTTGAATAAGTTATTAAGAAAGGAAACAAAAACGTTTCAATCCATGTCACTCTCTCCTTCATGCTTAACATAGCACATGACCATATTATTTGAAATATAATTTTTTTCAACGTTTCTGTGACAGGTTAAATAAAGTATGTAATATTTTTGTGTAGGATACAAGTTAAAGGAATATGTATGTATATTAAAAATCTGAATTCATTACATCAAAAAACTCAAACAGACAAAAGTTGAGATACGTGTTTGTAAATATTAACGACGGTATTAAAATGTGTCAACATAAAATAACACACCACCCATCATGACCACACGTCTGGTACTGGCAGACATTTTCCGTGGCATAACAACGTTAAACGTTTGTTCAATTATTTTGCTGATATTGTTTTGGGAAAAGTTACCCAATACTCGGCGGCTTTTACTTTATTGTGTTGAAAGTCCTTAAAGCTAAATATATGACAAAGCTTTTTGTTCTGTATAAGTAAACGCTTGGCGTATGACGCTGCAAATTTATAAAATGCTACAGAGTTTGCCTTGTGAGCTGCCAATTTGGAGTGACCCGTGGATCCAACAGCTGGTTGGATGGACTTCAACAACTTTTACGTTCGTGCAACGTTTAAAGACAATCCCAGAAGACGTGGTAAGAATATGCCAACAATCAATATTCTTACGAGTGTAGCTTACATAAAAATTTAGGTAATGAAGCGAAAATAGCTTTTGATGATGTCCTATAAATATTTTGGAAATAAATTCTTTGCAGGTTTTAGTCGAGCAAAGTAAAAGTCATTAAATAGCATACTGATCTTGATCATATAAGTCAAAAATGGAGTAAAAAAACACTCTTTTGTACTAACAGTATATTATTCGAGATTCTAGACGCTGGAAACATATTTAAGACTTCAACAAAACAATTTAAATATACTACATTAAAAAATGACTGTAAAAAAAACTTTTTAATTTAAGTAAAACGTTCAACACAGAGGTATTAAAATTAATATATTATTTTTTTACACTCAATTTCAGCAATAATTGACTAAAATAATAGCAAAGATTATTAACAGAATTACTTTTTCTAAAAACTGTATTTCAAAAAATGTTTTCCAGTTTTCATCTTAGTTAAAACTCGAATGGCTGATATATAATTGATCACGCTTATTTTAAAATCCATAATCACTCAAATTTTCGTATTAAATATACTTATAATTGAGGTTTTCTCAGCAGAAATTGTTTTACGAGAACTGATCGTTGCTTAATCTTTATTTTTCTTAAGAGAGTAAGAATAAAAAAATGATAATAAGCTGGCATAGTAAAATGAAGTGACTCTATAATTAGTTAGGAGTGGACAAAAACATAACAAACACGTTAACTAATTGAAATATTAGCAAAAAGCAACTTTTAAAAATATGCCTTCAGGAGCTTAAATACTTTCACGCAATACCTTACAAGCATACGCTATTTTACTAACATGAACTTTTTTTTAACAAAAAAACAAATTGAATACAAGCAATAATAATATTATTTAACGATTGTATCTAAAATTGAAAAATAATTTAATGTTCTTAAGGGCATTTGCTTAAAGTTAATTTAAAAAAATCTTAGTCAACAAACTTGAAACATAATATACATAAAACGTTTATAAATTATTTTTCTTTCATCTGTTTGTTCAAAAATAAATAATTCATTTACTTTCTTAGTGGAAGAAAAAATTTGAACATTTTAAATTATTTTAAATTGGTATATCAGTTCAGTGAAGAAAGATAATTTCAAGGAAATACGAAAACCAAACGAAGAGTTTTCGAGGAATTCTTGAAAACCTTTCAAAAGCAGTAATGGAATAAAAAAAAACATCAATTCACTTTAAAAAAAATAGTTTACATATTTTTATCAATACTGTGAGAGCTTTAGAATACTTTATATTAAAAAAAATGTGGGAAATTAGGTACGAAATAAAAGTTGGATATATTGATCGTTCATTTTATAATTTATATTTTCATCTCCAAATAGCCTCTTTTGAGATTGTAAGAAAAACAATATTTATATGGTCAATACCAACATAGTGTTTATTTTTAAAAAATCAGTCAGCAATGTAATTTTTTAAATTATTATCAATTACTGAACCCAAAAAAATTTTTTTTACATATACATATCTGCAAATTTGACTCCAAATACGATTATTTAGTTTGGTAAACAAGACTTTCGTATTATCACGTAAATTATTATGTTTCTTCAATGAATTTCCCATACTGTGATTAGGGTATTCGATTGATTTGGTGATCCTGTAATCCGAGATTTACTTTTACAAAAATGGCCACCTTTGTCATTAGCTGTAATTTGCTGATATGTTTTGTCATAAAATTAGGAATTAATATTTAAAAAAATAATAATTATTATAAATGATAAATCCCGGGATTTTTAAATTGTGAATCTCGGAGTCCCGGGTCCGTAATTTGATGCCCTTACTGTTTTAACTTAATTTTAAACCTTTACTTTAATCTACTATAAATGCTCATTTTATGTTTTATTATTTTTGAAAGTATGTATGTACCATATTCAAATTACCATGTGTTATTTTATCCCACTGAAAATGGCGATTTAAATTATTTTAATATGAGTTTATCGCATAGAAATGTTGTTATCATTAGCGTTAATTATATGACAAAACATTTTTTAATCGTATGCTTGGATTAAGCAAATTTTAAACAAGTGTACGTTAGCCTTATGTAAAAAATTCATATGTTTGATTAACTTCAGAGATTGGTTTAGGGTTCAACGTTTAATGTCCAGAATGATAACTTTCATAATATATTCATGATAAATATATTATATGTATGATTTTGTTTCTAAGAGATAAACACGTGTAATATTCTCCTCTCTCGTCTTTCACTGGATACCCTATTGCAGTTGCTCAACCTCTATATTAAAAAAAGGGATGGAGTTAGAACATGACTATTATTAAATTAATTGCTCTCACTACGTACCATTTTATGATAGGATGAGCGAAGAGAAAAATTTTAGAAGAATTCAAGAAATCTGATACATCCATGCCATAGAAAAGATATCAATTAATCGATTGAAAAAATATTTTACAAAAACTGCCCTTACTGGGATTCATGTCCGTGACTAGGGCATCCAATCCCAGATCCTTTTTATAATCCCGAAATTGATCATTCAACATAAAATTGTGAACAAATTCGGGATTCGGTATTGAGAGATTGAAGGTCGCTGGCAGATTTAAAATTTGTGGAATTCCCAAAATTAGCCAAGAATGTGTAAAATTCCCAAACATTAAAAAAAAAGTGGGACCTTTTTCAGCTCTTTTCGAGATTTCAATTTTTTTTGTCAGTGCCCAATTTAAAAAAACTACATTTTTTCTACACATATTAGAACTTAATGGATAAATTTAAGATTTATTTTAATATGTAGAAAGTTTTTGGACTTAACGAATTTTGCAAAATGTAGAAAATTGGCAAAAATAAACTTTTTCATTTTACATCTCAGACCTGATTTATTGTGAAATATTTTTCAAGAAGGTGTTGTTTTTAATATAAAAATCTCAATAGGTATAAGTTAAAATAAAGTTTGATTATTTTCAAACAAATTCATTTTTAATTCGCTCTTCCGTAATCATTTTTTTAAATTAAATAAGGTTTTCTTTATGAATTTGAAATATCATTGATATATCAATAAAAGCTCTTCCTTGAAGTGGAATAATACGGAAATGTTAAATTGTTCATTAGAAATAAGCTTTTTATAATGACGTAGACTTATCATAAAATATAAAGCTCTACGTAACAGCGATAACAACGATAAAGCGCTCCACGTAGTTAACAAAGTGTTATGCTAAAGCTTAAGAAGAAAAATTGCCACAATATTCGCTTAAAGAAAGCTTTAAGACTTAGAAGACAGTTAGTCCAACCATGCTTTTGAAAATGATAATTGAACCATCAAGTTCAACATACAATTATTTTTTAAATTTATTACTCCATAGTATTATAACACGACATTAAAAAAACACAGCTAATCTATATATGTATGTGATAAAATACAAAGAGTTATAATTACTTAATACTATTTAAAATATGCTGTGGCGCCACGTATGTTTAAAAAATGTTAATTTTGTAATTCCCGTAAAACTGATAAAATTAAATATATCGAGAAAATAAACGACTTGTAAATGTTGTGTATATGTGACAGTTAACGTATGTCTTAAGACAAGGTATACGTTTAAAATAACTTTGATTATTCCACGTATTGTGCTACTAACTGTGACACGTGTTTTGCCTCTTTCAGAGGCATCCTCAGACTTACTATCGCAAAGTTTGCTTAAGTAATGAAGCAAGATTGATTCTAACATTTTAAATTGTGAAATTGCAAAATGGAGTTTGGGTATTTTTCCTTTTAAGGGAAGCATGAAGGGGATGATAGAATCGAAATAAAGCAAACAAATAATGATACGAATGAGCTGCAATCAATCAGATTGGGTTTTTTACCTTTTAAAGGAAGCAAGGAGGGGATTATAGAATCGAAACAAAGCAAACAAATATAATCATACTACTAATGACGTTCAACATTACAAACTATTAAACTAATGAGCTGCAATCAATCAGATAGGTTGGTGATTACTCTATTAATTGGAAACAATATAAGTAATGGCGAGCAACCTGTCCTTTTAAGAATATTATTTTATAGTTTATATTAGTATTCAACTCTACACCACTGTCCACGTTATTCAACCATGCAGTTGTTGTGCTTAACTATCATCTAAAAAACGTTGGTAATAAAATAATTTGGCAAATAATATGCTCATGTGCTTGCTGTGTTAAGCATGAATGAGAGGATGGCAAGAACGAAAATGTTTCAATTCTTATCAACTTTCTCAAAGATATTGAGGATAAAACTATACTAGTGTTGCGATAGAAAGCAATAGCGGTAGAATAAAGTACATTTATGTGTCTCCTGAAAACTTGTTTTGAAAATTATCGACGAAATGTTATTAAATCATTAATATCATTTAAATATATATTATCAGCAATTTAAAAAATTGCATTAGAGCTAATGCCAATGCGCTAAATATTTTAAAGTTGGAAAACTAATTCGATGAGAATTTTATTGCAAGTCATTTGAGATAAACTCGAGATAAATTGACATCACAAACAATTACGTCTTAGGTTTCAAATTTTAATTGAAAAATCTAAATTTGACGATGAACTAACCGAGAGTCGAACTCAGACCCACTTGGTCGGTAGAGCATTCACTTACCAACTAGACCACAGCGGGCGACAAATGTTTATGTATCAACGCAATACCTATATTAATTTATTTTGTGCAGTAATACTCAAGTTAATCTTTTTTTCACTAATATACCGGAAAAGGATGATTTTATTTATGTAACAAAGTATGCTTTTTAATATTTAAAAAAAAATGTATCGTTGTTAATTTATACCGAAGCAAAAAGTTAATGACTATTCGAAAATTGGTTGCCATTCATTTTAATATTAGGCGTATATTTTTATTTTCTAATTGGATTATCTAAAAGTATCAGGCTTGATAAAAACATAACTTGTTTGACATTGCTTATAATTTTTTACGAATGAAGAAAATAATGGGCTTAAAATAAATGTAATTATTATTTGTCCTCTCAAAAATAAATATGTATATCATATCACCAAATTGAGCTTTGTATTTAATTTTCAAATACGTATTTTTTATTTAAATATAATCAAAATTTGTAACCATTTCTTAAAGTTTTTATTTAGTTTTATACGGTCTTTTTCGAAACAAAGAAAAAATAATATCAAACGATTGATGTATAGTTTTAAAAACAGATATTTAAGTAAAAAAACTTTTTCGTATACAAGTATTTCGATGAACTTTCTTCAACGGACTATTATGTAGTAAATGTTTCATTTGAATATTAATTGTGATAGTAAAATTACTTTAAAAGTGTTTTCGTGCTTAACCGACGAGTATTTTCAAAGATCTGTATAAAATTTAAATTGCTGATTTGTTTGGGAAGTTTTTGAGCATGTCTTAAAAAAAAGTATTCATAGAAAAAAACAAAAATACTGTCAAGTTATTTTATAATTCAAAGTAAGGCAATCGTACTAAACAACAGCTCAAATGAAAATAAATTCTTAAGCCGGAATCGATTTTGACGGATACTATGAAGCACATAGTTTTAAAAATGAGTCTTTAAATTTGAATTCATACATTTTTGAAGACTTCAAAGATTTTTTCTATAAAAAAAATTTGTGAATTTTCAATTCAAATGAATAGGACTATCAAAAATGTATAACCTTTTATCCATTCATTCATTTGAAAAAAGCTTACAAGTAAATGTAGGTTTTATTTTTTGACTCATATTGACGTAACATTATACTTATGACTTTTAATCATTGAAATACTTATTTGATATTTTAAAAATGGCTTTACATCGTTATTTGTAGGGTTGGGTCTGGGACGTATCTCACGAATTTAAGTGCTAGTACGAACAAAATTTTTTCAATTATTCTAAATACTCCATTCCACCCATCCAATCAATAAATGATCAGTTAACTACTAGTGAAGTCCTAGACTTATCTCTCTATCCACACTCTCTTTAAAAACAGTTGAGCAATTCAGTAGCAGCGGTGGGCTGCCAATACATTAAAAAGAGGCTCGCTTAATCTCAAAGCAATTATCGGTGTTCTGGAGAAGGAGTGATTTTTCCTATGCAACTATATGTAATATTTAAATAAGCAATCGATTGTTATTTAATTCACTTATAATATGTAACACTTAACGGTAAACTAATCAATGCAAATGGCTAAAAATGTACTACTGTGTAAACTGAAGCTGTCGTAGATAATATATAAATCAGAAATTGCAGTTATGTACTTATTTGATCAGAGAATATTGTTTTCTCTTAAATTTAGCAAAGAGATCGCGCAAGTTTCTTCATGCCCCCTTCAGCCCACTTCTGCTAAGTGACTGACAGTTTTCGTAGAAATAAGCTAGGAAATTCTTTCGTTCACAGGTTCCAATCTCAGTACAAAATATTTTATAAATCAATTTTCATCCAAAAATACGGATGTCTGACTTTGCTACGCTTATCTCATTCTAAAGGTAAGTGTTTCAATCATTACTCTTTCTTAATAAAAGATTTTCAGCGACTGGGTAAGATGCAGTTAATGTAAAAAAACTTCTGTTTAGTTTTGGTCTATAAAGATGTCATACGCTCTTTACTAAAATCGGACATAGTTAAAAACAAAAGTACTTTGTAAATCACTTATTTATCTCATTTAAACCAACGAATCACGCGGTCGAAAAAAAGAACTTGGCCAAATACAAACAATCTGAGTAAGAGTGGTCCGATGAGTGAGAGAGTGAGCGATTTCATCGGCTGAGAGAATACCTCTAACACCTGGAGTGTGCCCTCACTCACATTTTTAACGTGTCTTAACAGGTTTTAAATCGAAAAAATGCCCATTAAAATGAACTGAATTGCTAAAAAAACTGATATGTGAATAGACACTTACTCGGTCAATACTGTTTCTCGGTTAGTCTAAGTGGGGCTTCAAAGAAAAATACGATTTGCCAATAAACGAATTGACTAGCAAAAACACAATATTCCTTTGTACTTCATTCCACTTTATTTAATATGTCAGGACCGGTTTCGCTCATTACGAGCATCGTCAACAAAGGTACAAAGGTAGTACAAAGTGAAGTACAAAGGAATATTGTGTTTTTACTAATATAATGCCTTTCTAGTTTCCACCAAGTATTGACAGTGAACACCCTAAAAGTGAATTGACTAGCAATCAATTAATTCAAGAAAGTAAAAAGTAAATCGACATATATGAATTTTAAATTATTGTTTATTTATATGAATGATTATTTTTAACGCTCGCAATTCCTGCGAGCTAATCATACATAGATATGTTTTTTTCCGCGCCAAGAACATTATTTTCTAATGAACGTTTTATGAGAGTAAAATGTGTTTATATGTGAAGTGTACAACGCTATAAAAGTAGTTAGATGTCAGAAATTTAAACATATGGCAATTCAATATTAAATACCATGTTTTAATTTTCAATTAGTTGGGTTTTCTCAAAACAAAACCCACTCAGTCACGGTGATTTGTGTATTATTCTGAAAGGTAATCGCAAAAAAAAAATGTGATTGAAAAACGTTATTTTGATTTATTTTTTCTGAGACTCTGTAAATATTTTCTTCATCCATTGACGAGAGTATATAAATTACTTTCTTCAAAAATGGAATGAATATTCTTGTATATTTGGAGAAAGTTGGCTTTGGGCCATTTATTCAGGCCCTACTTAAATGAAGAAAAAATAAACAGATACATTTGAGAATTCGTAGGTCGTTGCTAAGGAATTTTAGTGTTTTGATAAGTTTTAAGTGCTCTTTAATTTATTTCGATGTTGAATTACTAAATAAAAAAATGTAAATAAATTATTTCGTTAGACTCAGTGATAAAAGCGTACTTAATTATTGTAATTAGTGTAATGATATATCGCTGCCAGATGTTTCGTTAGAAATAGTTAAACAGTCATTAATTAGCTTCTTTAGTACTTTATATTTTTTTATTCTTATCTTATTATAACATTCCAATAATATATATTTTTCTGATCTAGCGGTGAATGTTGTTATAGTGAGTTGCGATGGGCAAGACTTAATTCACAGAATTAAAACCTTAATAAAATATTTTTATGTTTTTTTAACACAAATTTACTGTTAAAATTCCCAACCACCCATTTGGTCTAAAAACTCGGAGAGCAATTAGAGTGTTTATAATCCTTTTTTAGTACATCCTTGTATCTTATATTCTCTATTACACTAGGTAGCGGAAACAGTTGAAACTTAAGTATGAAGTTAACAATAATAAATTTATATTTATTTTTGTGACCACACCTTCCCATAAATATTACTTTTTACTCAGTTGCTTAACAACATTCTTCAGAAAAAGTATATATAAAAGAATATACATAGTTGAGACAGCACTAATGGTAAGACAATAGCTTACCATTAGTGCATTAACGCTTCTTTTTATTCTTATATTACTTTAAATTGTCATCCCTCCCTTACTTTCACTCCCACCCCCCCCGTATATATGTTACCTTTCCTTTCCCACACCACCCCATCCCTCTATACCCAAGAAAAAGGTAAAATCTTAAAAAAAAATATATATATTTACAATACAAACCCAATATGATTCTAAAAAAAAATAGAATCCTTCAAAACAAAAAATTGGGCCCTCAACATCTAAAAAAAAACCACCACTAACCAACGATGAAAGGGAGATTGGAGCTTGCTCCATAAGCGCCCCATAAAATATGAAATGATACCATCTCCTTTAATATTGGGATCGGATAGGTGAATGAAACTTCAGTCATCCATGCCTTCAAATTTAAATCAATTCAAGAAGCTTACCGTAGCGCATTTGAACACCTCATGATTTAGTATAAAATCCTAATACTTAATATGCCCGCTCACAATGTGGAGCATATGGCCTCGTAATGGAGGTATCTCAACAGAAGTTTTGCTACGATAACTGTTTATTATTCAGTTGCTCAAGCTTTCATTTTCAAAGAGAGTAGTAGGGATATAAAGATAAGGCTAGATCAGGACTAGTGGTCAATTAATCGCTCTTGCTACATTAAAAATATTAAAGGATTAAAAGAGTGGGAGAGGAGGAATTTTAAGACATCACAAACAACCATACCTTTTAACAGAAATCAATAAATCGACAGATAAAATGCTGTTCATACTGGGACTCGAACCCGTGAAATATGGCACGGAAACCAACAACACTAACGCTTATTATATAAAGGTTTTTAATTTGAAACAGGTCCGGCAATTACAAATGGTCCATCTCAAATATAAAACAATATGGTTAACTTTATTTTTAACATTTAAAACAAACCTCTTTTAAGTCTTTGCGTATTTTTTTTTTGCAAATCTAGTTAAATGAATAATTTACTGTGTTTTAATTTAATATAAGCAACGTGTCGAAGTCCCTGTTTTTTATGCTGTGAATCCACTCAAAACATTACGACTCCACGATTTTAGCTCGGACTCTAAAGTTCTGTTCTATATAAGTATTATACTGTGTTCATATTTCCAATGATATTCTGTTTTCCACAAAAGCAAATAAACACTCATTGAAAATCTAGTAATTATGATTACTACAGTCGAGTTTTGAATATTGAGAGCTATGATATCAATTTCATGATTCCTATTGTTGCCTCGCACATCAAGGACTTACTAAGTACCCGCGGCAATCTATTCAGTCTATTGGAAAAGTGGGGGCATGCAGTTAACATAGCGATATTACGTGGTTTCATTAGGAATTCACCGGGGCAAAATGAGCGAGTTCGGGGCAATGGGTAACTCGTAACTCGCTCTCCAACCACGCCACGCCACGCGGTATTATGCTTTATTATCTTCTTATTATTCAACCCTTGAATAAACACAGCTTTCATCCCTAGCAGTTTATACGCGCAGATATTTATAAACACAGGGTTGGCGCATGATAGTGCCTTTGACACCAGGACATTATTATATAATAAGTTAAAAACCTAACATTACATAATATAAACCAGTAGAAATAAAAAGATATTATGAGAAAATTTTGTCTTAAAAGAAGCAAATATGGTTAAAAAACAGTAACACAATATATTATATTGACGAGAAAAGAAATATAATAAATTTCACACAAATAATTGTGTGAAAACTTGATAAAACTTAATCTAGGTATTAGCACAGTGAAAACTTTACATTTTATTAATTTATTACTTACATCGCTCGTGATAAAAGCTTTGATATTTTAAGATTCAAAATAAAACACAAACACACAATCTCTAAGCAAAAACTTGCATGACACAAATTATTTTAACCACTTGTTTTCCAAACAGAAGTAAAAGTATTGTTTGGCGTAATTTTCGCACTCAGAATCATTTATCAACTTCTGTCAGAACACTGACGGTATAAATTAACACTTGATAAGTAATACACGCATTTATTAAATTAACAAATAGTCTTAATTTTGCTTATAATTCATAATATTCAGCTGAAAGAAACTTTTTTTAAACTAATTTCAATAAATGCGCGTAAGAAAACAATTACTTCGTTTGCGTTTTATATGTCGTAGATGTAAAAATAGCCAAAACATTGTCAGTCTGTGACTTTTGATAATGATCAATGTAGGCAGAAGAAAAAATAAGAGTCGAATCTCATTAACTGTCGAGACAAATTAATTATAACTCAATAATCATGTATCTATTAACATCCCTAGTTGATGAGCTAGGTGTTTGATTTTACGCCTCTGCTATCAGCAGAGACGCTCTTAAAATAACAAATTTCGTTTCGCCTGTTCCATAATAATTATAGAGAAGCTTACTTGTATGATATACTACTTCTATTATTTGTAATGTTAATTCTATACACATTTATTTTTTGTAAAATTTTAGATACATCTGTTTTATTTTCAGACAATTCGATAGCTATACATTATATTTTTTATATCAGGTAAATGGTACAGTGGTCAGCGTTGTTGGCCTGTAGAAAAAATCTCACGGGTTTAAGTCCTAGTACGAATAGCATTTTTTTTAAATATTTCTGTTTGAAGGCATGTGAGTTAGTGATGCCCAAAAATTTTCTCCCAAAAGATCAATAATCTTACTACAAATCCAATCCGTATATGCGTACTATATTCTTAAAAGAGTGGTTGATCAAACAAGCAACAAGAAGTTTTCGTAGAAAAACTGTTCTGATGCATTCGTTAGAAGGCCATATATTCCACATTGGGAGCCACAAAAATATTATACTTGTCTTACCATATCTGCTCCAAATGTGGAGCACATTGGCACCTTCACGTAGCTTATCTCAACACATTTTTTTCTACAAAAACTCTTCTTTATTCGGTCGTTCAACCTCTTTTTTTTCAAAAAGTAGGTACAAGAACATAGGTATAGAGTGGACTAGTGGTTAGCTAATCATTCATGGTGCACCCTATTTTTAATAAGCAGATGGCGGGAAGGATTTTTAAACACTGTAGACGTCCGACACCACAGATTGAAATGTTATTATAAATTAGTTTTAATTTAAAATTTAAAGGTAACCTTTTTTTGCAATATTTATTTTAGCAAATAATTTACAATTCAGTATTAAATTTATTTTAATATTGTGTGTTTTCAAAATTATAAAGGAATTCAATGAAAAAAAAAATTCTTGGCGTATTTGCAAATTTCAAAATAGTGTAAAATTTGGAAACGAACATGTTGCTATAAAAAACCCTTACAAAACAGGTAGATTATTTTTTTATGAAACACATAAATATTTACTTTAGAATGAATACAGAAAAATATATTAAAAATTTAAACATAACACATACGAGTAAATATTAAAGAGAAAAAAAACTGTTAGTTCAAAGGTGAATCTGGAATTGAAATGAAACAAAAAAAAAATAATCGAATACTGTGCATAAAGTTTTTAGAGATTTTTTTTTCAATAAAACATAAAATTGTATAAAGCTAGAAAATAGAAATGAAAAAATTGTAAAACGCCTTTACATTTTTAATAATATTGAGAAAAAACAATCATTTGATTTAGCTAACGCTTTCATATAAAAAAGGTCACCGAATAATATACCAACACAAAATTGAATACATTTGTATTAATTCAGTATGAAAATACTTGTAGCTTTTATCAAAATTAATTATACGACCGAATATATCAAGATTCTTGTAATCAGTTAATTTGAATAAGGGATCTGGAGTCACAAAGAATAAGTGTCATCGACACAATTATTTTTTATTAATAAATTCAACTACAAAAAAAATTCGTAGTCGGAATCAGTTTTTTATTTAGAGTCGGAGTTGGAGTCTTCTTTTTCTCACCCGTCTCCTCAGCTATGGTTTTTACTTAGCTGGCTTAACCCTTAAGACACTTTTCGACATGTAGAATATTACAAAGAATCGAACTATTTTTTCCTAATATACCTTTTTGCTCTCTTTAATTCTCAGAGGCTCAAATAAAGTCTAAGATTTTTTTAACTTATTTCACAGTTTATTTTTTATTAGAATCACTTATATTTCGGCAAAAATATTATGAACAGTTGCAATTATTACGTTGCTGAACAGCATTGACTAAAAAGATAATTTTTACTTCAGTACAATTCTTGAACCAAAAAAACATCTTGGCTCTATCATATTTAAAAGTCAAAAAAGCATTTGCTAATTTCATTTGAAATAAGAACCATAAACATACAGCTCAATTTCACTAATGAGCTATGTGGTCGAAGATTGCTGCAGTTATATTTTAGGGGCATTGTATCATAACTCACAGTCTCAAAAATAGAGTTTTCATAAAATCGAAACAAACCCAAAAACGCAATTTTTCGTTTCATAAAAAAGTGTTGTAAATTATAATCGGAAGTAAAAAGCAACATTTTCTTAAGATGTAAAATATACTTTAAAACTATGAAAAATAAATATTGCTGATTTTAAAAAAATCTAATTAGATTATCTCAATCAAACACCAGTGCAACAGTCTCCGTGCACTTAAAGTTTTTTCATATTTTATAATTTTTCTTTGGCCCAAAATAATTAAAATAAGTTTTTTTATGTGTCGATTATGTTGCATATTATTCATATTAAAATGTGAGAGGCAATGGTTTTTACAGTGTTTAAAGAAAGTTTAAATAACCAACAACTTTTTATATATTTATGTATGTACTGAAGCATTTAGATTTTTTAAACATATTTATCTTAAAAATATCATAAATAGTCATTATGAGTTTTGATACTAAGCCCCCCATTTGGCTTATCTCTATGTTTTTGCGAAAATTTGCATTGTGATAAATTCGCTAACTTAGTTAATATATAAAATTTTCGTTGCAACCTCATTAACTTCGCTCACCAACGAAACGAATAAATTATTATCTGAGGAACATTGCACGAAATTTAATACACTTGCAGGTAAAATTTATAATTTACTGAAAATTGTTTCATACAGTTTTAATTAAAAATTGTAGCGAACGAGAATCTAATATGCACGGATTGAGTTTAACAGCATATATTAACAGTTTGATGGAAATAAATTATATCTAAACTTTTAAATAAATTTTCATTATTTTAAATTTTAAACAAAATTCTGGATACATGAAAAACAAATAGCGAATAAATGAGAAGTCAGAATCACAAACGTTACCTGGAATTGTGATTTTGTTTACAGAATAAAAATAAATACACACAATGATTTAACGTTACAAAACTAGTTTAAAAACTTTATATTACACTGTGGATTGTTAACATAAAATAGACTGTATTTATTCAATCAAACATAAATTCACAAAAAAAATATTAATAGATAGTTGAAAAAAACATCGACTTGAGACTGGGCTTAAGCCAATTACGCATGGGTACATATTACAAGAGTTGTTATCGAAAATATTAATTTTCATCGTCAATTTTTTTAAAATAATGCATTTTTCACACTTAAAATGTTAAATGTTATTATCAAGTATATAACAATATACGATAAAATCAATATTGCTTGTCATTTGAAGATTGGTTTGACTTTGCTGATGAAAGCATTTCCTTAAAAAAATACATTGGGTAAGTAATTGCATTTATACTGTTCATACAAACTAGCATCTGCCACACGTGCGTAGATTGTCATATTTTATTTTAATCAAGAAACGGAAGATTTTTAAATTTTCTTGCATTTTTTATTGCCTTCTGAAATGAACAAAGGTTGTCAATCTATAAAGTTTCACAAATTAAAATTTTGTATCGAATAAATAAAATCTGCATTGTATAAATTTTATTGAACATTAATTGTCAACTCTCGGGTTATTATGTTCAAATGTCATGGAAAGCAAGTCTGGTAAAAAGTGTCGATTTCTCGAGAATTTGTTTTCGGGTTGTCTCGACACAGAATCCCTAGTTCAAACCGCTGACAAAGAATACATTTTTAATGTATGTATTTATCAGAATACTTTATTTATATTATGTATAAATGTGTTTGTTTTGTTATATAATAATAAAAATGTATTTGAGTAAAAAAAAAATATTCTTTATTGACTTTTTATAAGTTAAGTTCTACTCGATTAACAGGAAAACACACTGCTTTTCGATGATACAGAATTTAGGGGAAAACAAATCACGGATTAAGTATATTTGAATTAATTAGATCCGTCTATCTCAATTTCAAAGAAGTAAATCTATCACTTGATGCATTGGAGCGAATATCTCTCCCGAACGACCTCTAGCTTAGAGTAAAACCAAGGGAAGCAATTTCTAGCAGTTTGATTGTCAGGACGTGTTTGTTTACAGTAACCACTTGGTGACAGATGAAAACGATGGTTTCTTACTCTTTTGAGCTTAAGGTATATATTTTTTTCAATACAAACTAACAAGTAATATCATTTAGTATGTTTTCTTCAGTCAATTTTTATCGTGAAGGGTAGTGATTGATTTAAAAAATTATATCTGCTCATAATATAGAGCAGATGGCCTCCTACTATAGGTCTCTAAATAAATGTTATTTCTATGAGACATTTTTGTTACTCCGTTGCTTAACCACTCTCCTTTCAAAGAGGGTAGGGATTGAATGATAAGATTAGCTAATCATTCTCATTACGATCATTTTAAGGAGATGACCATCTCACAATAGATTTCTAATATATCCATGCCTTTTCATAGAAATCCTTAAATCAATTTATAAAAACTGTTCCTTACTGGGATTCAAAATCGTGACATCCGTAACCGAAGTCAACGACGTCGTCCATTCGACCTTGCAACTAGATATGAGCTTATTCTTAGAATGAGTTAATAAGGGTGTTTAAAAAACCGACATTTTATTAACCCTGAGTGGGAAATCGATTGAATGTTGACTTTTTGTATCATAAAATATTTGTTACCTTTAATAAAAATTAAATAGTTTTTGGCTTATAATAATAATTTAATAAAAAACTATTGTCAAGAACTAACACAGAATATAGAATAAAAAATATTTCACTCGTCAGCAGCAATAAAATTTAAAGCATTAACAGTTCTGAATACGGCGTAGGGCCGAGCGTAGCAGATCGTAGACACAACCAGAACTGTTTAGTTCAGGTACGGTTCAGTAGAGATCTACGGTCGGTTAGGATTTTGCCAAACATCGAAGTGCCTCTGTTATTCCAATGATCTCTTGTTTATGGCGTACAAAAAAATATTTTTAATCATTTACATTATTTTAATTTTATTAAGTTTTTTAACACCGATGAACTACTTTTATAAGATTAAATTTAAAAATATGTCTGTGTAAAGATAGTTAATGCCTGCTGTCTCCCAGTTGGTGAGAGCTTACTCCACCGATCACGCAACTCAGGGTTCGATTCCCGGTCAGATCACAGTGAATTTGAGAATTATTCAATTCAGAGTTTTGATTGAAGACTGGGTGTCTGTTATGTCAATTCATATAATTTCCTCTCCTCCCACCCTTTTGATCTTTTAATAACTGGGTATAGCAATAGCGATTAGCCAAATACTAGTCCTGTTCTAGCCTTATCCTTCTTTCCCTACTATTCACTTTGAAAAAAGTGAGATTGAGCGACTGAGTAACAAACAGTTCTCGTAGAAAAAAAACTTCAGTTGAAATACCTCCATTAGGAGGTCATATGCTCTACATTGGAAGCAGACATGGATTTAAAAAAAGGTAGTTCAAACACTGTATAGCATTCGTAATGGCCCAGCCAATTTAAAAATGGCATTCTAAAGAGATAACTAAATTTAAATAAAGAAACTCTTTAAATTAAATCTTCACACTTTGATTGCTTACCACGTTACCTTAGTATATATTTAATATTAGTTTTCATTTTATCAATACTTAATTATCAGATTATCTTTAATTATCTAACGAAAAATTCACATTTTTACTACAACATATGAATGTTGTAGTAAAATGTTGTGTTCAAATGATTGAATCGTTCAAATTATGTACACTCCCACAGATGTTGTCAATAACGACCCGCGTTTCGCCTTTCGGCATCTTCAGGCGTTCAAACGCACGGATGAACTTGAACTGATGCCGAAAAGTGAAACCCGGGTCGTTAGTGACAACATCTGTGGGAGTGTACATAATTTGAACGATTCAAATTTAATATTGAAATTCCACCAAGCACCTTCAGTCGAAATCTTAAATTACAACATTCGTTTTGAAAGTAACAATTAAGTGCTTAGAAAGCTACTTAAGTTATCAAAACCTCTTTATGTAAAAGTTTTAATCTACCGAAGGAAAATATTCGTTTTGTATTTATTTAATATTATTAATCAAAATAATTCACAAACTATTTCTTTTAATATTGCTCACGTCTGATGAGGTATAAAGTGCGAATGGATATATTTTTTAGATAGTATTTGATTAATAACTAAATTTGAACCGTTAAAATTATGTACACTCCCACAGATTTTGTCACTAACGACCCGGGTTTCGCCTTTCGGCATCTTCAGGCGTTCAAGTGCACGGATGAACTTGAACTTTGATTAATAACTAGTCGTAAGTAAGTCGCTAAGTTTAAGTTTATCCAGGAATTAAAAAAAAAGGATAAGATTTTTAAATGACTAGTAGAAAGCTGGATTTTTCATCTACACCAATCGAATATAAATAATTTGTATTAATTGGTTTCTTGCAGCAAAAGTCTGTGGCTGTAAAACTAATGTAAATTTATGTCAAAGAACATTAACACTCGGCTACAGCATTAAATATTATTATTTTCTTTTTAAAATAGCTACATCATTGCATCTTAAAATTCTCGCCTGAAATATCTTTTTCGAACAATATTTTAATCAAAGCGTTTTTATGTAACTGGAAAACTAAGCGTAATAAATTTTACTACACCACCAAGAATCCTAACCTAACAAGAAATTAAACTTTAATGTAACCCTTAAAACTATTTTAAAATCACGTTTCCTTGTACATAGACTTTCTTGCCCTTTGTTTCATTAAGTAAATTCTAAAGCTATTCCGCGCCAGGCTCTCGAGCGTGGACTGTTAGTGGAGTTAGTTTACTCCATTAATACTGTAATCCGTATCCTTAGACGTTAGAATTACTCCGGTCTTACTCTAGTGATCCACCTTCTCGAGCACTTAATACGGAATAACTCCGCGCCCGAACACTGGTCGTGTGGTTACGGAGACTAGTTTTCAACTCATTGTTACATGTTTGGTATTATTTAGTAGTTGATCTTACGTTGCAAGAGGTAGATGATACTTGCACTTGTTAGACATGTGATTGAACCAAGAAGCAGCTCGTTGTGCTTAAGACGCATGAATCTGTGCAAGGATCACCTGCTTTGAGCTTTGTAATAGTTTAAGGATTAATATTGTCAACGTTGTCATTATAGTCTGCAAATTCATTATGATATGAACAATGCAAGCAATTATGTTAATGGCATCATTTAATACACACATTTATTAATAATTTAAAATTTAATTACATATAATTAATATATTTCATATTTAACTGCCCATATAAATATATGTCACACGTGAATAAAAATAATACGAGAAAGACCCACAGCTTTTCAGGTAAAATTAATTTGGATAGCTAGGAAATATTTGTTATTTAAGTATTTAACAATTTTGAAGTAAAGATAATTCATATTGAGACATCATACAATTTTCTCAACATAGCATTTCTGCATTTTTTTGCAGACATTTAACGAGGTAATTTCTTATAATAATTATTACATAAATAATTAGGAAAAGATTAAAATTAGAAGAGAAAAAGGTGTAAATCATACATTAGAAGATACATTTTTAACTTTTTTCTGACAGCTGCAACCATATTTATTCGTCTTCTTCTTTGAGCGAATATGGTTTCTTAATTATTTACGATATAAATAATAGTGGAAGAATGAAATTTTATTCGAAAAGAATTCCGTCCGATTTTATGCAAAAATGCATTATGTTTGTTATTCGTGGAAAATGTTTTCAATGAAAAAAAAGAAAATCGCTTTTCCATTTTTTGTCAATATGGGAACGAAGTGCATATTTGCGGTGTCATTATGAAAAATTGTGAATGCTAGAATACTAGAAGTAAGAAGTAGTAAAAGTAGAAAAAGTAAGTAATATAATGCTGAATACTAGATGTAAGGCAAAAATATTTTCATCTGTTTGATTTTAAGCGATAATCATTTATTAAAATCAAGACATAATTAAATGTCATGTCTCCATTTCTGAAGTTGGCTTGATATAGCAAAGATTGATGATTATTCGAGTTTCAATCATATGAATTTTTTTAAACTTATAAGCAGCATTTTTTTATCAACTGTTAGTCTGATGAATCACAAATGCATTAAAAAAGCATTGCATATTTTAAAAAATGTATTTAAAATTGAAAAATCATTAACAATATTAACATAAATATTAAACAAATAGTTAAAAAAATATTATATATACGAGCAACGTCCTCAATAACAAAAAAAAAATCTCATTTTATTAATTTTTGGTCGGAGTTTTGGTCATAAGCACCAAAAAGGCAGTCTTTTAAAATATGCAATAGACAAAACAACATTTTTTTATAAATTCATGATCCGTAAAAAAAACAGTTTTTTATTTGTATATTTTGACGTTTACATTCATATATATTTTGTTTGAAATACTATCAAAAGGATTTTACGGTATTAATGATGCATATTTAAAATTTTGTTTCACGAGGTTTTGGATCGCTAAAAACAGTCGTCACAAAAATTTTGTATACAAGAATTATGTCGGTCAAATAAATATTGTTGTAGGTATTGCATTAATAATTTCAATCACGGAATAGTAATTCAGTTTCAACCTACGTAAGTTATAGATGAGTTATTTGACAGAATAACTTATCACCCAGATCGATGAACATTTAAAACGCAGGTAATTCTGGTTTAAGCGATAGTCATTCATAATATAATTGCTGTCGTAAACGTAATAAAACTTATCTCATAAATTATTATACCCATCATTCTGATCTCGCTTTGCAAATTTAAACTTCCAAACTTGAAACAGCTGTTTGATTTCATTTCAATGGTTATTCGTTATTGAAGCAAGACATCTCCCCTCTTCAAATATACCGGGTTGGGATACCTCTCCGGCTATCGATTACTTTCTGACTCGCTAGTTATGATAATAAACCGACTATTTTGAAACTAGTGTTTGCATTTTTTAGTTTGAAACGTACACTTTTATTTACACGAAGAATACATGTGATAAGTTTAACAATTCAGAATGCAAAATGTGCTAAGTAAAAAAGTGACAAGAATGAATTAAGAACACATTAATATTTTTGAATATTAATAAAGCATTTTTAAGGATAGCTCATTGGACCAATTTAGGAAAACAGCAATTTATTGCAATTTTTTTGTAAGGAAATTTTCCCAGTCTTATTAATTTGTATCAGATCACCATCCTGTAAGTCCATGTATACTCCATTTGTTTCTTAACAACTTCTGCCAGAACAGTGAATATACTTTTAAATCTTACAAATGAAAAATGTCTTTCGTTTTTTTTTACTTACTTAAATGATTTTCACACCGAGTAGCCGATTTGTCATTTGTTTCTGCTTACAGTAGTGAACCAGTATTATTAAAAATATGTGTATATTAGAAAACGAACCAAACAAGTCTGCGTACTATAAAAAGTCACTTACTACTAGGGCTTATACAAAAACCGACTTTTGAAAAAACCAATTTTCGAATGTCAATAATGTTCGAAAACCGGTTTTATCCGGTATTCGAAGTTTTACAAAAAAATGGATTATTCGATTAAATTATCGAGAAAAAGTTCATTTTTCATGTTGTTTATTTATATACATAATTACACACAACACAAAATTATTTGATATTACTCCTCCAAAAATATGATTTAAGAAAACATTAAGCGTCCACTGATCGTTTTTTAACAAAATTTCCTGATATCGAAAATACCCTTTCGATGGGTAATGATGTGGAGCATATGGTCTTATGCATATGGTCTAAGCCATCAAATAAAATATCCAAATTTTCTGTCCTTTTGTTTATAGACTCGTTTATGGAAAATTCGGCACAACCGGTTACGAAGTAGAAAAAACGGTTTTCGAATGTCACAAATTTAGCCAAAAAACCGGTTTTAAAAAAAACCGACAAGCCCTACTTACTACTATTAAAATTTTAATTTCATTTTTGAATTAAAAAATACTGACAACACCTGTATGGTTTTTATTTTTGAGTTGATCGAGACACCGTGTTGTGGTTTGTAGGAATCATCCAACTTTTAGACACCTGTATAGGTTTTATCTTTAGTTGTCCAAAGTATAAAATATGTGAAAGTATTAAAACCTAAAGTAGAATTTATCTACTGTTTACAGAAGCTTAAAATATCTAAGAAATAAAAAGTTTCCAAGGAATACAAGGAGCGTTACATAAGTAATCACATTCACAACTGTCATTTTTTTGTTAAGAATGTTATTTAATGTTTAAATTATTAAAAATGTATTTACTTCTAACATATTGAGCTCACACTGCAAATTTAACCAAACTTTAATATTTCAATATTGAAATTAAGTTATCTGTACTTTTGTAAGACATCACATTCCCTCAGTCAGCTCATGTAATAGAATGAGTGTGTGACAGTGCAAGTGTTGAGTGAATATTTACCACACGTACACACGAATAGTGGGTCGGAGCGAGTAGTCAGATCAGTCGTTTAAGATACTACCAAGAACGAGTTTAAAAAAATGGTCCGCATATTAAAAAATATATTTAGGCTAAAAATTCACCTTCTCAATACCAACACCTACAACCCTAACTGACCACACACATTGAATGAATACTTTTTTTGTCGATTGGCGTTGATATCTCATTTTCAATGTTTTGTGACTTATCTGACTGGAATGTTTATTTCTCTATTTAATTCTGCACATCTTTCGGATCAGTAGTATTAAGGAAATGTTGGCATGAAGCACTGCCAGCGGGAAATAATTTATATAACATTTTAAATCATTACGGACAGTCATAAGCTTTTTTTCCAGGAAATTTTAGAAATAAATAGGGCACATCTGCATAGCCTTCCAATTTTAAACCTACCGGGATCTCCACTTCTATACCCTATATAAATATAATCATAAAACCTTTGCCGACAAACAAATAAATATAATTCTTAAAACCACTCACTACTCAAATCTTTGGGCATTCCCATGAGCTTATCCTTTTCGCCAGCGATGGCTTTAGACTCAGTGATACATTCATTTATTATATAAACACGAAACATTCGTTTACTAAGCGTTAGTTCAAGTTCATCCGTGCACTTGAACGCCTGAAGATGATGAAAAGCGAAACTCGGGTCGTTAGTGACAAAATCTGTGGGAGTGTGCATAATTTGAACGATTCAAATTTAATTTTAAATCATGTTAAAATTATTATTATCACATAAAAATATGTGAATTTAGACACATTTTATACCAACTTGGGTATTGATTCATATTATACTCGACTATTTGGTTCTTCAGTAAAACGACCAACTTAACACTCATATCGTTGGAAAGAGAGAAATCTGTTATTCAATAAAATATTCAGCAAAATTTATCTAAACATTGATCAAATACATTCTGTTGGCTGATGGAAAAAGAAGTCTTCAAATACTTTTTGCCCCGAGTTGTTGTATACTCGAAGCAATATAAGTAACTACGTTGGTTTGCTTATTTTAAATCCATACTTTTTTAACTTTTATCAGATAATATCAATACTTTTAAATCAACTTCTGCTTTCAATGTGGAGCATATCTTCGTCGATTTCATAAAAGATTGTATAAAAGATTACTTGCAAGAAAGCATTACAAATGTTGGGCTTTATCATCCGTACTACCAGAGTCTTTTCGGGAGTTAAAGTTCTAATATTAATGTACAACGCTTTGGTTCGAAGCAGACTTGAGAGTGGGTCAATTGTTTGGGCCCCAAGATGCTCGAAATATACCCTTATGGTGGAGAAGATTCAGAAGAAATTTTTGAGACTTCTCTATATGAGGGTGTATGGATATTACCCATGGCTTTATCCAACTGACTTTCTCTTAGGCATGCTTAACTTCAATAGTTTGAATGTTCGAAGAGAACTGTATCTGGCGGTATATTTCTTTCGACTTATACGTGGCCAAAATGAGAATTCCACCATTCTTGAGAATGTGAATCTAAATGTTCCTGATTATTTTTTGAGAAATCGTGGACATGAATTGTTTGTTCTCCCAAGGTGTAGAACCAGCCTGCCAATGGGGATGCCACTGGGGAGAGCTTTAACGGTGTTCAACAATATTGCTTCGGATGTCGACAAATTCCACGTAGACGTGGGTGAGTTCCGACGAATACTATTTTTTATGTATTAAAGTAGAGTTCGTCGGAGCTTACTCAGTTGACTTCTTTGCCATTTTTTTTTCTACTGATTTTAATATTAAATTGTACTACTTTTTTTCTCCATTGTAAAAGTTTTAAATTTATAATTTGTCAACCTTTTGCAATGTTAATTAAATAAATAAATAAATAAATAAATAAATAAATAAAAACATAAGAATATTAATGAGCTAAAAAAAAGTCTCTCACATTTTTCAATAATTGTACAATCTGTCGATTTCCAACTTTTTCAAGTTATCGAACAAAAAAAAGTGTTCGAGTTTATTATTATTATAGAATTATTTTGTATTTATCAATTTCTCACTTTTTTCCCAGTCATCAATCTCGGGATACCTAAATAATTGTGTCCCGAGTCTCGAAAAACTAATTAGAATGGATATGAGGGCCATTTAAAAGATGCCACTGACTCAAAAAGGTTTGAAATACTATGGTATATACCAGGGGTGGGGAACCGTTTCATTTCTAAAAGCCACATTCATTTATGATTCAACATAGTCTTCCAAGAATTTTGAAATCCTAAATCATAATAATTTCCAGGTTAGCCCAAATTACAAGCGCGGGAGTTTTTTTTAGCTCCTCAAAAAATTTCAAATCAAAAATTCCAGAAATTTACGGATTTACAAAAAATAGCAGAATTAAACGATCAAGTCAAAAGGTCGCACCATAGTAGCCAAAAGGCCGCAGGTTCCCCTCCACTGCTATACACAATTTATATTTGATACGGACGTTGCTGGACTTAAATAAAAATACCGTACTGTATTATATATATGTATAAATTATATCATCACAAATACTTTCCATTTTTTTTCTTCCCCATTTCAATAAAAATCAAGAATAATAATTTATTAAAACGCGCGATGTTGTAATAAGCCTCGCGGTACATAATGTCCTGTTTTGAATGTTGCGTAGAATAATAGTCATTATGACCTTTGTCGTTATCCTGTATACGACGTCATATTGGATGAGTACGTGGGATTTGGGAAACGTGTCATGCCCGTGATTGTCTGTTCCAGTAATTAAGGAGACCGACATTGCAACGTATACAAACGTAATGCGACCACACGGAAAATAGCGTCTGTAACACAATAAAAGTATTGACACCTTGGATTGCTTTGTCGAAGACGCAAAATCACACAAAAGCAATGTTGCTGTATTATAAAAAATGTAAACGATAAATGTAATTGATAATTATAAATCTATTCATTTCGTCGCCTTGGGTAAACAAGGTTCCATCTGAATAACCTAAAACTGTGCAGGAGAAGAAATTTAAGATTTCAGAAGATGTAACTTTTTGAAGAAACGATATTTTAGATTAAAAGTTCTAAACGTTTTAGACGTATAAATATAATCAAAATTACACGTTAATTATATATAAGTTTCATAATTATATAAGCATATTTATAATAGACAAAACTGCCGATAGAATTTTAGTGCTCTCAAATAATGAGACTGAGTAACAAACCGTATTTACCTGAGGATGCCATATGCTCCGCACTGGGAGCGGACATGGATAAAATAATAATAATAATAATTTCTTAACTTAACATTTTAAACGTTCACAGCGACACCTAATTCTCAATTGGACAGTAAATTTCAAAAATTGATTAGCTATGAATGTCCAACGAAAGCTGAAAAAAATAAAATATTAAAATAACCGGGTCGCGTGAAAAAAAATTTGGAAAACGCTGATCTAGACCATTTATAATATTGATGATTGACACTCACATAGGTTTTGTCAAATTTTACATTGAATTCCAGTGTTACCCACAACTTAATATATTTTATACAATGAGTACAATTGTCTTGAGGTAAATTCCCGTCTAAATTGCAACTTTTGGTCACGTATGTACGTCAGTTTACGGACCTAAATAGCAGGCTTACTGGCGGCTTTTGAGAGGTTGGTTCTAGTCACACATAAGCAATCAAAAATTTAATGTCACTTCCAAACACAAGGCTCCGTGGATTATGCGAGTAACAAGTTTTTATGGTTGATGGTCTTAACCTTCGAAGCCTCTGATACCATTATCTGGCAGTCGTTAAAGTCGATCGGATGTTCATCAAAGACAACCATCGCACGCCGTCTCTACTAGGAATTGCAATATCGGATGTTCATTTCAATATAGATATTTCATTATTAAAATTGATGGAAAAATTATTCTCATATGATTTTATTTTTTATTTATTGACTTGGAAGAACTCCATTTTAGTAGGGTAAAAATAGCAACGTATTTAGTTCAACAGTTTTTATATTTATTAATTGATAGCTATTCGGCTTTCGCCATCGTCAGAGCTATTACTTAATTACTGGCTAAGAACTTACATTACTGGCTCCAAAGAGATACACAATGCATCAGGTTATTCACTCTAACATCCTAATTCAAATTACAATTATAATATTACACTTATTAAATATGACTCTAGTGTTTCGAGTCGAAGAACGATAAGCAATCTGGGGTTTTTAGACGTTAATTAGGATAAATTAAACTGATATTTATTATTATTTACATTACTTTAAATTTATTAACTATGGCTTTAGTGTTTCGAAAAATATGGTGTATTGTTTAATATTGCTTATTGTTTTTCGAAACACTATAGCACTTAATCATAGTTCTGACGATGGTGGAAGCCGAAATAGCTATCAACTAATCAACATAAAAACTGAAGAACTAAATAAGTTGCTATTTTTACCTTATTATTCTCATAAAGAATATTACATATTTCCTATTGTGCAACTTATATTTTTCAACAATTTATCAAATTCAACAGCAATTAATTTGATGTCTTTGTGTGAAAATAGCTGTCCAGTTTTTGTCAACATTGCGTTAAAATAAACATATATACACTAACATATCTCTTAGTAAAAACACACATTATTAATGTCATTATTTTCATTGTATCACTTTGTCAAAGAATTCCCAAAGTTTAATTATGTTTGTAATTACTTTCAATCCCCATTCTAAATTTATTAATCTGAGATGACTTTTTAATTATATGTTAGATGTGTTAAACATTTTAATTTTGTGCTATTTTAGAATCACTTTTAATGTAATTGGTATTTTCTTTTCAATGCCAATTGTTGTTTATAGCTGTTCATTTTTGTATAAATAGCATTGTTAAATTATATTTCTTATCAGTTGACGATGCTCGTAATGAGCGAAACCGGTCCTGACATATTAAATAAAGTGGAATGAAGTACAAAGGATTATTGTGTTTTTACTAATATAATGCCTTTCCACCAAGTATTGACAGTGAACACCCTAAAAGTAACATATCTCTCCTACCAGGCTGTGGGAATATCGATACCATTTTTTTTTTCCTGGGTTTATTTTAATCTTAAAAGGAGTTAATAGTTCACATATAAATAATCGTTTATATTATTCGTTGGTCAAATCCATTGTGTCACGTTAAGGGGTAAATTTTGTTTACAGATATTATTTTATTTGTAAAAACAGATACACAACAAATAAGTCAAAGCTAATATTACTTATTAATAAATAAATGTCTTTATTAACATGATTCGCGGAGTTTTAAACATAAAACACCGTAATTATGGTCGTTTTTTTAAATTCAATTAGAAACTAAAAAAGTCTAGGAAAAGGTCGCCAATGTCCGAATAATTCGATTTTGAACTACTTTCGTGAAAATGAATAACAAAAACAGTTTTTCCAAGTTTCCGTTACACTGCTTCACCTTACCACTAGGGCATCCAATCCCGGGATCCCGTTCAATTTTCTGATCCCGAAATCCCGGGATTTTTCAAATTCCTCGGTAGATTTATCTCAATCCCGGGATTGAAAATTTATCAATCCCGAAATCCCGGGATTGGAAAAAGGCTCCGGGATTGGATACCCTACTTACCACCATTCGTTTCATAATAAAAATATGTATTAAAAAAAGCCGATCCAAATACCGGAATCTCTTTTTCATTAATACTAGTATCGCAATCCTCAGTCACTTTGTGTTGAATTAGAATACTATCGTAAAATAAAACGAGCAAAACTATTGCTATATTTTAAAGTGATTTCAATTATTTTATACATCGTCTTCTTAACGTTTTGACTTTCAACAAAAGTTTCATATATGATCCAACTAAAATACACGGATCGCGTATTATAGCATGACAGTCGACATTAAAATCTTGAAAGGTCAAAAGATAATTTTCATTTGTCTATATGTTATATTATGGCAAAGCTACGGTTATATGTGGGTGGCAAATAGATCAAAAATCTTAAAATTAAAGGAAATGCAATGATTTTCCATTACCCTTATTAACATAAACGTTAAAAATATGCTTTTTATAGATAATGTTTATAGTTAATAATTATTTTTTTGACTTCCTACAGAATGTTTTGTAGATAATGTTTATAGATTACTGTTCCAGTAGAATAGTTAATAATTATTTTTTATAGATGTATAAGTCAATCATGTCGATGTTTCCTTTGCAAACAAGTATTTTCACCACGATTTAAGATAACGTATGAAGAGAAGGCACTACAAACATTTATGATTGAAATGATTTTTAAATTGATTCAAAAACTTAATATTAGTTTAAAAAATATTTATATGTTAACACAGATAATGTTTTAAAATAATACCAAGTTCTTTACATTATATACAATAACAACAGTTCTATGTTTTCACGACCATAGAATTTTCTGGGATAAGAAAAATTTGTGCCTCGCAAAAAGACTAGACGTAAAAAAATAAGACATGAATTCTTAGGTTTGATGCAACGGGTTTATTTCAAACAAAAAACATTTCCATAAATAATACAATTTTAGCGTAATATCATAAAAATTACATACAAATTTATTTTTTTTCAAATCAAAGCAAACAAACGATATTTCTGTCAACTTCTTTATTGTTAAGCGAAATATAAAAATGATTACTAAATTTCATTGACCTGCAATTAAGTTTCTTAAAATTGAAAAGAAAATATAAACTTTTAACTAATTGTGTAACCATACTATGGTATAAAACAAACAAAGAAAATGGCATATGTAACAGTATAATTCGTAATTATTTTTCAAGAAGTTCAATATGTGACGATATACACACGATATGCAAAGCACAAAATCATTTTGCCAAGCATCTGGGTTACCTCTCCATGCCTATATTAAATTCAAAAGCCATTAAACAATATGATGATCATAATATTTTTTTTGTCGAAGTAATCATTTTGAAGTAGATACTCCTCGGAGGAAGTAGTAAGTAATAATGAACTCTTCCTTTAACGATGGTGTCACTCTTTTATGGTGCAGAAAAGATTTTCCAGGTTATTAACCTCGCCATAAAGGAGATATAGCCCTATACACGAGAGAATCAAGTTTCAAATGTGTTCCAGAAAAATAGCGCAGCCTGATTCTTTCGTAACATGATTTGAAAACTGAAATACATTTATGTTAAGGGATGTTTTATTTTACCCAATTCCTGCAAAGTTTGTTCACAAACTCCTTTCTTTATTGATACTAAATTTTCAACATTAATTTAAAATTTAAAAAATCGTTCAGTATAACTGTTATTGACTTTGTGATGTTTTATATTTTAATTTATCACTTCCTCAAATAAAAACGACGTTTACTGACAAAATAATTCGTTAAAGAATAATAATATATTGATTGTATTGATATCAAAATATACACAATTTTCATTCTACAGATCGTCAAATTACTCTTATTAGAGAAATAGTTGTGTACACTAACTATATTGCCAATACTTGGTGAGAACGCATTATATTTAAATAACAAAACAATTTTTTTTTTTACCAATCCTACATTTATTTTGTATGATCATGACCAGTTTCGTTCATGTAAAACAAAAGTGATATTATTAAAAATGAATAAAACCAACCAAAGAGGTGTAGTTAAAAAATTGGTACAGTCAGTGATTTACATTTCCAAGATTGTTATGTTATCATTTAGTATTTTAACAATAAAAAATTACACTTGAGTAGTACAAAAAAAATCTTAATAACTCAAAATTTGTTTTAAAATGCGAATTAATTACGAAAACGCACATTCATGCCCATGATGCAATCGTAAATAGTTGAGCCATTAACTCATTCAATATTTCTCTAAATATTGTCAATAAGTATTTATCATTTTAAGTATTCTAGCAAACATACATTTTTAAAATTATTTTTTAGCTTCTAACTTAGGTTTAAATACTGTCAATAAACAGTGAAACTGAGATGCCATCATGGCAGGGAACGTGATGTTTTAGGATTCATGTTACGGTTTAAATCGATTAAATGAAATATTTTATTATTAAATATATCATATAAACCTTTACAAAATATAAAATTAATACTTTTTATGCAACTGGTGTTACTATGATAATTGTCACAAGCTGGAGTAGAATTTAACTTTAATATAAAAAAGTTAGGAGCTATTAAAATCATTGATATTTGAATACTACCCAAAATGTATGCTTGCTCTAAGGCCTCTAGGCAAATATAACTCGTTCGCCATGAATTAATTTCCTTTTGATTTATAGCGCTCAGAATCTAAACTTAATTTGCTTACTATCTCTCGCGTTTATCTATGTTCTGTAATAGTACGTACGCGTTTCGATCGGAATATCTCTAATTTCCATTAAGCGCTTATTTACTTATGGTTCGGTATGAATTTACAAAGGAATATATACTTCAAGCGTATTCTTGTATGGTGAGACTTAATATAATTTAAAATTTAATTTGAAGATGATTTAATGTTCTCGTGTTTATTCATAAATAAAAACAATCATTGAACTGGTATTTAGTAAAAAAGATACTTAGTTGTGATATTCAGACATTCATTGGCCAGTTGCCAAAACCGCTACCAATTTTAAAACAAAAAAAACTTTAGCTTATCTTTTAACTAATAATAATAATTTTAACATATCTTTTCAAATGTGAAGCACTGACTAGTAATAAAGTTTTTCTCAACAAAACTGCTTGTTACTTAGTCACTCATTCTCTATATTTTTTAAAACGTAGGAATAGGAAGATAAGGTTAGGACAGGACTAGTGGTTAGTTCATTGTTGCCGCTACACACAATTTAATTTTAGTGTTATGTTATTTGTCTTATAAAAAAATAAAGAAAAAAAACTCAAATCGTTAAGCATCAAGCCTAAGTTTAAAAAAAACAATCTTCTGCTGTTGAAAATTTTTATAACAGTATTGTCTATAGAAACGTAAGTACGTGATGAGATTGAAAGAAACTTTCTTCAAATAATCAATTGTACACTGATATTTAAGGTATTAGATGTGTAAAGTAAGGGTTCATTCACTTTTTTAACAATTATTCACAAGTATAAGATTACAATTATTATTGTGCTGCTCTCGAATGAACATTAAATGAAAAGTCCAATCCGAGAAAAAATGAATTAACTTTGAGGTTGACTTATTTGGCATTGAACATCGTTACACATACTTATGTTATATCTTCGTGTACAAATGATATTCAAAAGACATTTCATATAATATTTTTCAAAATTTTCCCAGAATTTAAAACCCTATGTTGGTTAATTTAAATAGTTACATTCATTCGTTAGAAGAACTTTTTTTTTTATTATATATGTATATTATATAAATAAATATTGATTGAAAAAATATTATTTGTTCTGGGATTCAAACCAGTGAGATCCGACACTGAAGTCAACGAAATTGACCATTGCGCTGCGTATCAGACATTTTACAGTCATACAAAAGCATAATTAATTGAACACAAATAAGTACAGTATTCGATCAAAGAAAATAAGCCCATTGGTTGCAGTTTATCAGAAAATATTATCTTTAAAATAGTCGTATTTTTACAGCGAACTAAAAATATAAAGTAACGTTATAATTTAACGTTCAGCTTAATAAATAATAAAACTAAAGTTGTACCTAAATTTAAATCGCCATTGCATGTATTTTTTAAAATGTAAAACATTTATAACTATACAAAAATCATTCATATGAATATTCATGTTGAACGTATTAAAAATGTCTGTTTTATTTTCATTTGAGGTGAATAAAAGCATTTTCTGGCTATTATTCTAAGTAAATATGACAGTTAAAAGCGCTTGAATTATTCGGAATACGTTTATATTTTCTTGTCACAAAATACCTTTTAAAGATACTACAATTTACATTCTGTAAAAAGAGAACGAGAATTACTTAATACAGTACAGAAGCGGTATAAAATGTCTAAGCAGTGCCTTGTTGTGAAAATACATAGTATTTAGGACGTCACTAATTTCCAGTTGAAAAACTCAGGCCTTTTTATCAACACGGAAATAAATCAATGTGAAAAATGAATAAAGCCTTGGTTATTTAAAATATAACAAAGAACTTTTCTACCTGGAAAGTAAATATTTTTCGTTTATTACAGTGGACAGACATTTACGTGAGCATTGAGATATTGTGGTTACATTACTGGTGCAATTATTTTTATCATGAAAAATAAAAATAAGAGTAGTTAGTGTAGCTTTTTTTTTATTTTTACGTAAATAATTGAACCATGCTGTATGCATACAAGATGTATGTATGTATATTAAAATTCAGTGATGAAATAAGACGATGTTGTTATTCTCAACGTATTTGTGTTAACAGAATAAATAACCGTATTTATTCAATGGCAAAACGTTTTCTGAATTAAAATGAGTCTGGCAATCAATTTTGAAACTGTCGCAGGCTTCTGACTGAAGGAGTTGGTGGAAGGCATGACACACCAAGAATCGTGTGAGAGACAGTAGTATATCGAGCATCTTGGAGTCTGCTGTGTGAGGTAAAGTGTGTACCCCAGTAATCAGATACTTCCGAAATTAAGATGTCTTCAAATAGCATATTATAAGATCTTGAAAATATGTGATCGAAATGACCTCTAGTAAATTAATAAAAATACTATATTCCTTTGTATTTTGTTCCACTTTATTTAATAGGTGGATATTTAAGATGGCAATTATAAAAACAATTAAAATTTGGGAGATTATTAACAAAGTGAAATTCTAAATTACTAAAGTAAATTCACTTAATGATAATTTTGTGTTTTTCCTGATTCCAAGTAATAAGTCTGTGTACTTCAACAAAATCGACAGCAATGAAAATTATGAAAAATACATTTTTAAAAACCATATCAATTCTTAGAAAAACAATAAAATTTAAAAATATTTATATAATATAAAAGAGCAGTTAAAATAGGCTAATTTTAATTGTGTTTATAATTGCCATCATTCATCACTTATAATGTATTAGTCGTTGATGATTTTTTAATTATATGTTATATGTGTTAAGCATTTTAATTTTGTGTAATTGTATAGTCACTTATACTGTAATTTGTAAATTCTTTTTAATGTTATTTGTTGCTTACACCTTTTATTTCAATTTAATTTTGTATAAATAGCACTGTTAATATATTTTTCTTATTAGTTGACAATGCTCGCAATGAGCGAATTCAGTCCTGATCTATTAATAAAGTGGAAAAAAGTACAAAGGAATATTGAGATTTTATTAATATAATGCATTTCCACCAAGAACTGACAGTGAACACCCTAAAAATGTCTTCCAATAAATACTGAGGATTTTTTCTACTAAATGCCTGACGTGTAAATTTTTGTTTTAAATACATTAACAAATTACCTTCATGTTTATAAATAAATAACCTGACGATAGTAAACCTAAAGATGCTTTCAAAGAGGCGAAGCTCGTGACATTACCTAGAAAAGTGAACATTTTCAGTAAAAATATTTGTGAACGGTTAGTCAGGTTTTACTTTTTGATTTTGTATGTCCAAAATATTTTTAAATATTGATGTCTTATGTACTGTTTTTATTTAAATAATATTTGTCAAGAGCGTGGTGGATTGGAGTCAGCTGTAATGCCATGTACTGCAATTCTGATTCAAAACACAAAAAAAAAATGTAGCACAATCAGTGGAATAACAAAGTTGATTATCCCTCCACCACCCGTTATGTGCATGCAGTCGCTGTTTTAAGGCCGCCTTCCATAACGCAATATGATCAAGAAAATAAAATAAAATACTTCTCGTATATTTGGACCGATACAAAGCTGCACGGTACCTATATTTTAACCATGTGCTTAAAAAAATGTCATTTGCTCAGCCACTTAACTGAAGAGTTTAATTTACTCCGCGTTGAATTTATATTAATATATTTTTTTTTTTTTTTTTAGATACAGAAGGCAAATTAAGACCCTTAAATTACTTAGTCAAAATAAGCTTATCCATGTTTACTAATAAATATTTAATATTTAACTTCGTATAAGTAGAATAAAGTGATGATTTTCTTCTAAGCGAATCTTAAATTTCTACCTGCTTATCAGTGAAATGAAGGTCTGTAAAGCTTAGAGCGTCTCGCTAATAACCCATAATTTATCGAATGCTGGCTCAGTGAATACTTTTGTAACAATCGCAGACTCAGATTTCTTTAAATCGTGGGAGGCCGCCACGTAAAACCGCTCATCGGGAATTATTTCAGCCGTAAATTAAGGATTCATTACCAAAATAGGATACCAAAAACGACAACCAAAAAGCGAAGGTTTTAAAATATTAGGCTCATGTGGCGAACAAATGATTGTTTTAAGTTAATACATTATGATATATTATAATATTTGACATTACAGGATACGCCAATGCGTTAAATATTTTGAAGTTGAAAATACGAGATATACTCGATGGGAATTTTTGTAAGTCACATGAGGTTAACTCAAGGAGAATTAACTTCACAAACACTCATGTCTTAGGTCTCAAATTAAAATTGAAAAAATCCAATTTGACATTGACCTTACCGGAAATTGAACCCGGAACCTCCTGATCGGTAGAGCAAGCTCTAGCCAGCTAGACTACATCGGGATATGATATATTAAAAAATAAATTGGTAACTAACATAAAACACATTAAGAAAAACACAATATTTCTTTGTGCTTTTTACCTGGAAGCAGTTACATCACTATGTTTTTAATTTTAGTAATATATTATTTTAGATCAATTTGTTAAAACTTCTTAAATTACTAAAATAATTTCTGGAAAGTATCACTAGTCACCACTT
This sequence comes from Himalopsyche anomala, assembly GCA_031772345.1. Lineage (NCBI taxonomy): Eukaryota > Metazoa > Arthropoda > Insecta > Trichoptera > Rhyacophilidae > Himalopsyche > Himalopsyche anomala. Next base: position 7,461,724 of record CM062840.1, read on the forward strand.
TAACTTTATTACTCTTTGATGACTTTTAACCACATGTTTGATGTGTTCAACATTTTAATTTGTGTTAATTTAGAGTCACTTATTCATAGTTTCTACTGTAATTTGTAAACTCTTTTCAATGCGAATTGTTTATTACACCTTTTCATTTAAATTTGTTTTTGTACACAAAGCTCTGTTCAATTATATTTCTTATCAGTTGACAATGCTCTTCATGAGTGAAACCGGTCCTGATCTTGATAAATTAAAGTAGAAATAAGTACAAATATATATTGTGTTTTTCTTAATATAATGCTTTGACTGTTTACACCCTTAATTCCACATTATATATTAAAGATTAGGGCCAGATTCAAGAATCATCAACTGATGAAATAAAAAACGATAAAAGGTAAACAATGTGTCAAAAATTATAATTAGTTACTAAAAATATCGAATTCATTGATCGTCATTACCATTCAAGGATGTATTATATACATATAGCTTAAAATACAAAAACTTTTTTCAGGCCTTTCAACTTACAAAACGATTCTTTCCTTTTTGAATAAATAGTCTCAGTACGGTTAACGAAGTGTTGAACATGTATAATATAAAAACACTTTTTCCATTGACGGTAGGCTGAAACACCACTTTCCTGGGCTACGTTACAACGAAGAGAAAGCTTTCACGAAAGCTCGAAACGTCGAAAGCTTTGAGACCAAATAGAAAGCTGCTGTTAGTGGCATGCTTTGAGGTTATTTATCCAGCAAAACTTTTATAAAAATATTGTATATTATATTTCTTGAGTAAATCTTTATAAGCCAACTCTTACAGTTTTGATTTTATAGATGTAACATTGATACTATATTTTCATTACATGTTTCATTTTCTTATATGTTTTTTAGAAAATAAGAGATAGCAATTTTTGTCTTTAAATTTTTTCCGTGATCAGTTTGCATAGAAATATTCTTTCAAACAAAATTTTTTGCACAAGAGAATAGTGACTTTTCGATAAGAGTACGTAGTTGGTAACTAAAATTTTGTCTATTGAATCTATTGAAATAAACATGTTATTTTGGATGACACGATTCATTTAGAAATAAACGAAATAGTTATCGATATCCTATAACTCTTGTCGCACTATCATTTTTGATATTTTTACCTTATCAAAACAGATTTCTACCAAATCAATTGTCTATTCAAATAAAACGTGTTTTTAAATAAAGGTGCGAAAAGTAATTAATACGCCATCTATAAATTTATTCCTTAAACCACCAGCCTCAAATGCTTTGTAAAAATATTGAAAAAATAAATGCATTTTTTTATTGTAACTGAGATTCAAAGTAAAATTAGTTTGTTTATGCAGTCTTGCAGTAGGAGTCTTGCTGCGTACTATATAATTCATTAATAAATTGACGACTAAATTTTATCTTTGTATTTATATAAAGATCATTACTGTAACATTTTTTTTTCAAATTTAATCATAAACTAACAATGAACAAATCTAGTGAGCTTCTGTTACTGAGCAGTTATACAAAATAATGCCAATTAAGGAAATTGACTTGATGCAAACTATATAAAAATACACATACTATGTCTGAACATATATTTTTTAGAAGATACAGCGTGATAAAATCAATTTATCTGCGTTTATAAGCCAAGACAACTTGTTTTTGACAACGCCTTCTGCCAGTGTACCGATGATATTATATCTGTCAAACACTTCACCGTTGTCAATACAATTTCGTTTATTTATACCTATTGTTGTCGCCTGTCGGTCATAATATCAGACTTCTTTCAATACGTTCACGATCTAACGTAGAGTTGATTGCATCCTGAAATAAATACAAAAATATGTAAAAATTTAAGTATTCCGGGTGTAAAACTCTTTGTGTATTAACTACGAGGGAATAAAAACGAACATAAAACATTTTTAAACGTCGAAAAGAAGGCGATGAAAAAGATGCGATACTTGGCTCAGAAATAATAAAAAGGTCAGCATTTTCGAAGCGTATGTTTCGAGTTTCGCATGCAAGCGGGTGGAGCTAGGCGCTTAACCAATACTTTCACTTCCACTTTTTTAAAAGATTAGCAATCTTTTTTTCAACCAGCACAACTTTAGAAATCTGTTTCACAATTTTATAAATTGATCACGACCAGTTTTGATCATCGCTTGGTTTTTAATTGATAATGATTGCGACGAAAAAAACGTGTCCTGATATTTCTTTAACCGCTTAAATCTCAAGCGGATACAGGTGTCAAAGAAATTAAAAAAAAAAAACAAATATTTATCATTCCAATGAAATATTAACAATAGCTTGATGAATATGTGTAGTGCCATAAATAATGACTAAATATAAGTGTTTAAAATATAGAATTCGAGTAAATACTAGGCAAAATTATTTCCTTAAAAATATTTTTTTTGCGTATTTTTTCAAACAATAATAGATATTTCAAAAAAATCTGGTGACTATGATTGTTTTGTGACTCACATAAAATCTTAATGTGCCGCAGGTTGAGTATCAATGCTTTAGAGTCAAGATACTAACTAACCTATTGATTGGATTCTTGAATACTTGACATGTATTTCAGTTTTGGATTTTTTTACTGTTAATATACATATCTTAAATTTAACATTTGTTGCTGTTTTCACTGTTTTTATAGTTTGTATATCAAACGCTATGCTGTTTTATCATAAATTAATATAAGTTTATTCGTTGATATAGTCAAGCTCAAGATACCAATAAATTTGAGAATTGCTCCGTTAAAATCAATTGCACAAAATACAAAGTAGTTTTCATAACAGCATAACTATGTGCATAGTGTTGTTTAACTGTAATAATTGAAATTCATTATTTAGTTCTATTGAAAGTACACCCTAGTTCACAGTATTCAAACGCCTTTTTGCTTCGGAAAAGTGAAAGTTGGGGTGGATTCAAACGCGAGGCGGCAGTAGAGATGTACACGTCACTACCCAATACCTAGTTACTTTCTCATCGTCTCGTAACTAACTATTATTTATATTCATCTTTATTATTATGTGAAATAACTAGAAATAGAAAAAACAATTACAAATATTACTTAAATGGAAAATCTTAATTCAAACTTTCCAGTTGGTGAAATTTAAAATGATCAATAAAGAAATACCTTTCAACACATGTAGTTACCCTTTTTGCCCATTTGAAAAAGATGATTTAAAAAAATTGTAATTTCTTGAACATTTAATTAATTAAAGATAATTTCACGTAATTTTCTACCATTCTTTATAAATTCTTTTATTATTTAAAACCTTGTCTTACCTTTTTGTTAACAAATTACCTTGCAGAGAACATTAATTTTATCAGATGATAATGCTCGCAATGAGTGTAACTGTTCCTGATCTTTTTTTTGACTTTATCCTCTTCCACCAAGAATTGATAGTGAACAGCTTAAATGTTAAAATTGATAAATTATTTCAGTTGACTCAAAAGGGTTATTAGTTATTTTACAATAAACAATCCGTTAATTGTTTACAAGCCAGGGGTCGGCAACCTGCGGCCCACGAGCCTTTTAAAACTAAAATATTTGTCTACACATGTCATTACAGTGTAATGACTTGTGACCCAAGTGAGGCCTGCACCAATCCCCACGTAAAATATTTGGCACTTTTACAACATAAGGTTGCCGACCCTTGGTCCAAACCAATTGCACAACAATTTAAGTTATATTAAGTTTCGAACTATTTTGACTTAAAGTTAACACCTCATTTAAATATCTAAGAATGAGTAAAAAGAACCATCTGAGGTACAGTTTATGAAAAATGAGATTCAAATTCTTGACGCTACAAAGAAAATATACAAGATGATAACATAACGAAGTGTCCGTTGCGGTGATCGATTTAGTCAGTAATAAAAATATCGAGTGATTGCACATCCCTATTTGACACTATCTTCTTCGTGAAAAAGTGGTTTCTTCTGTCGACAAACTTGTTTGAAAATTGTATGGGAAGTATAATAGCAGTCTTTGAATGTCCTAAGACCGAACTTGACTGTGTTTATTCTTTTGTTTATTTTTCTGTTTGTTATGTTTGTCTGACTGCGCTTAACGTTACATTAGCGCCTCACTTTATCTTATTTTCTGTTGTTACTTAATTTCCGCGACGTAAATATCATAAAAAATGGCAGACAACTTTTACCTCTTTTAGAATCAACAAAAAGAATTTATGGGCACGATATAATGTTATCGTTGTATATATACAAAATATAAGTTTTTTCTGTGAAATTGAAAATGTTTACATCGCATTTCAATGAAAAAATCTTTTAAACTGGAGGCCATGTTTTCCTGTCTGGAAACCACATTTTGTGTTACTAGATATTTGAAAATAGTGTTTTTGTTACTATTATATTTATAAATTAAGAAAACCGAGTCGTCAAAATTCTTTTTTTTGTCAAATTCGGTTATTTTGCCGTCAGATTTATACGTTTTATTAAAATGATGTATCAACCAATGTATGGATTTTAAAATATACATATTTTGTGCATAAACTATAGATTTTTTTTAAACTTTTTCCAAAGAGAGTAGGAATAGAAGAATAAGGCTAGGACAGGACTAGTGGTTAGCTAATCGCTCTCGATACGCCCCGTTCATAGGATAGGATAGGTGGAAGGTCCCCTTTCAACCCATATAATTATATAAATATTTATAGTGTAAAATCCTCATTTCTACAAATTTACACTGGAAGTGTGAACATATTCGAGAAACATGTGCGCCTTTTAAAAAAAATACTATGTGTGAACGAACATTCAGGGCATAATAAATTATGACGTTTATTGCTTTTTGTCAAAAGGGGTCACTTGCCGCGGCAGTTATTTTGAAGAAACTATTAAATTATGAGTCAATATACCAACAAAACCGACAGTACGCGATAAACGTATTTATTCTTCTATTTATATAGAAGAATAGGGCTAGGACAAGACTAGTGGTTAGCTAGCGCTCTCGATACGCCCCTGTTCATAGGATAGGATGGGTGGGAGGGGGAATGTCAAGACATCACATATATCTATGCCTTCGAACAGAAATTCATAAATCAATTTATAAAACTGTCCGTACTGGGATTCGAACCCGTGACCTCCGTAGCCGAAGCCAACGACGTTGACCACTCGACCACACAGGCGGCTTAAGATTAGCTATAGATTACCATTGATATAGGTATTATAATTTTTATGCCAATGATACATTGAAAATATATTTGTCAGTAGCTGTTTGTCCATTGAAATCGCTAGATGTAGATTCTGTGATAAGACAAAACGAAAAGATGAACGTGAAAGGAATAATGTTTAATTATCTGATTTCATTAAATTCACAAAATACAATTGAAAGAACCTATCTTCAAATCTTGTATGAGTGCCTAGTCCCCTATAACGTAGTATTCCCATAGCGTAGTCCCAATATCTACCCTACAGAAAGGTCGACTGTAATATAAAATAGTGAGATCTCTACAATGGTTCTAGGTGGGTCTGAACATCAAGTTCCAGCAAAATCACTAACAAATATATGTGTATTCAATTTATATTAGATATTTTGGAAATTGGTGTTTTTGTGTCTTCTCTTCTCTAATTGATCATGACTTGATTTACAACTTGGCGCCTTGAATGTTTACTATAATTTTAAACATCGTCGCTACTGGCAGAAGTTGATCAAGTAAAAAAATAATAGTTTTGAGTGAGTATCGTGTACAAAATTACTCCTCTAAGCCTCTAATCTCGATATATAAAGCGTAGATAATTAAAACAATATAATTTATATGAATTTATACTAATATGACACGACTTAAGTTAGGGATAGATAACTAAGTCAATTCACATCCCTAGTTTTAATCTATAACAAGTCAACAATGGCATTCTAAGATAATTTTGGGATTTGTCGCTCGCTGTGATCTAGTTGGTAAGAGCTTGCTCTAACGATCAGGTGGGTCTGGGTACGATTCCCAGTAAGGTCAATGTCAAATTGAATTTTTTCAATTTTATTTTAAGGCGTTTGTGAAGTTAATTCTCCTTGAGTTAATCTCATGTGTCAAATTCTCATCGAGTATATCTCGTATGATCTTTCAACTTCAAAATATTTGACGCATTGGCGTAAGTTGCAATGTCAAATATTTTTTTTAAATACAAAAAAATAATTGGATTTAATTTCCGTCCTAACTAAACGTGATTTTAACTTATTTTTAAAATTAACGATTTTGGTTGCTTTCCATGCTGTTTTAGTACCTTTAGTATAACCAACTATATACTTATATTTTGCTCAGAACAGCTATTTGACAAAAAATGCATATTCCTATTAAGACATTACTTTTTCAAGTAAATGGTATTGAAAACTACCAATTTTAGTAAAACTTTTTTTTGCAGCACGGGTTCGAACAGCATTTTTTCAATCGATTTATCGATTTCTGTTTGAATGTTTATAAATTCACTCTTATAACTCCAATACTAAAAAACAGGGTGTAAAAAGAGTGATTAACCAACCACTAGTCATATCCTTTCTTACCCTACTCTCTTCGAAAAAAGTGGTGTTGACTCAACACCTCTTTTTTCTCACTTTCGTTACCTATTGCTCAACACTGTTGAGCAATAGGTAACGATCAGTTCTCGTAAAAAAACTTTGACTGAGAAATCTTTATAAGGAGATTATATGCTCCACACTGGGATCGTATATGGATGTAAAAAAATCATTTAGTCTTGTAAAAGTCATTGACATTGTGAACATTTTGAATTTTGACATTGTACTCAAAATGACATTTTTTGACTATTCTTTAACTAGGAGTGTAAATTGCCTGCCTTTAAATCTGCATTAAAAATAATTACCGATTGAAAACAAAATACTGTTTTAGATACGATAAATGCACCAACCAATAAGTTCAAAAAAAGAATTGTCTCAAAAAATCTCAATCTGTACTATCGTTACTTTTGTTAATGTTTTAAATTAAAGTGACAATTTGAAAACACCGAGGAATACCGTTTAAGAATATGTCATGATGGACAAACACGATTATTTTCTCTTTTTTCAAATAATCTAAAATATTTTTTAATCCGCTTGGCTGTGAAAAAAAGATCATTGTCCTTTCTAGTATTTTCATCCCGTATTTTTGTTCAATAATAATAATTTATTATTTTACGTATAAAACAGTATAGCGATAAAAATACGGTTTTCTGAATAATGCATTTAATATCAATTCATTGTTTATCTATCTTTTATTTATCTATCTCTCCCCCTATCGTCCAATAATATATGTACGTAAATACTCATATATTTTTTTTGTCATGTTAAATTCATTTGTTCATTTATTCATGCTCATAAACATTTATAAGTATACTCCGGATAACAGTGTGTAGTCATATGGAGGCAAGACAATGGCTTTTCAGCCGAAGATTTAGTGGATAGTAATTTTTTTCTATGATAAAATATTATGTTTAAGTTACATTTTTGAAAAAAAGGTCGTTTGATAAAATAAGTAATGCGGAGAAAATTTTCAAAGCTTTTGAAAGCACTTTTTTCTGCCATGTATGTATATAGCTTGAATAAATTGACAATTTGTCGTTATTCAGATAATTTCCAATGTGGCTTTTTATTTATTTTACAGCCTAAAATAATTGAACATACACATAAATCAATTAATTTTGTACAATTCAATGAATTATGGCATCTCGACTTATCAAAATGTTGACTTATGAAAATGATGATACATTATATTTTTTCTTGATGTTTTCTGTCATCCCATATGTGACACAGTTTCTCAACATTTAAAGTGTTGACACCCTCCTTTGTCTAAATGATTTTTGTCATCCTATATGTGACACAGTTTCTCAACATTTTAGGAGTCGACACGTCTACTGTCAATATGGATTATGTTACTTTCGCTACAAAATTTCCCAACATTTCGGGGCTTAACACCCCCTGCTATCTCGAAGGATAATTGTCATATTCTTTTATTATTTATACTAAAACTGCAAATAAAAATATTATATTTTTTTATTTACCATGGGTCGAATTAACCTTCTTATTTCTTTAACCTTTTGTCTTGTTTTACCTTTTGACCAGTAAGTTATTTTTATTAAATTCAAGACATCATACACAACTAACACAACCATGCCTTCAAAGGGAAATTCATAAATCGATTGAAAAATATTTTTTGAACCAATGCGTTCTGGGATTCAAACCAGTGACCTCTTTAACCAAAGTCGACAACGTTCACCACTCGATCACGCAGATGGCAACAACGAAAAGGAGGGTTTGTGAATCGTTGACAAAGCATCCTAAAATATTATATTATACAATGTAAAAGAAATATTATTTTATTTTTAAAATAAAATCCTACAGTCCTAAGTTTGGTGACTTTCTTTCATCCTACCCTCAAAATAGTTAATCCTTCAAAGAAATATCAAAATAGCAGAAATTATTTATTATTCAATAAAAATAGATTCGAGTCATCTTTGTTTAATGAAAAAACCCTTCTTAAATTGAGCGGTGGTATTTATAAATTGTACAAAAAAAATTTTTTGTATTTTTATATATATTTGTCTCGATTTTATGTTTATAAAATAACAAGGCAAACCGTGTTATGGCCATTCCAAAGAAACGTCAAAATGAGGGCGAGCATTGACAATTGTAGAGCTTTATTAAGACATAAACTATAAACAGAGACAATTGTGGCAAAATAAACGACCCACAGTTGTCCTACAACACACTTCTTTTTCGCCTCGATTGGCAAAGTTAAGGAAAGCGAATGGAGCACTTTGAGATGGAATTATTATATTTTTTCATTTTATCCGAGAACATACAGTTATAAACAAACGGCACTGATTTACTTTACTCTTGCAACACAAGCCAGAATCATTCAATGTATTTTTGCCTGAATATCCATGTTAACAATTAAAATATGGTTTGCAGTTTTTATTTTTATTAAGAAGCATTAAATATCAAATCGATGGCTGTCCATTTTGCGTTTAATGATATGACAATTTGACGATTTTAGGCCAAAGTAAAAATATTAAATACATATACACAACCATTAAGTGGACGTAGATTAAAAAACTAGTGTTTTATTTACTCAACTAAATATTAATTTAATAATTGCTTAAGTTCTTTTTTCTGGTCGCAATTTTCTACTAACATTTTGATATTAATTCAGCATTTGTAGCTTAAATCTTTTTATTGCAATGTGGATAAATAATGTGCGTTATAATATTATTTTGCGTTTCTCATATCAAAAAAGTTCAAATCTTGAGAGGGTTATGCCAACACTGGCCTGTAGTCTTGTTGTGAAAAAATAAGACAAGTAGATCAATGTATTTATAGTAAAGTTCTTGTCGTGTGTTTTTTAGTTAAAATAATCGCTATTAATCGTAGTGATATATTGAAAAACAATGATTTATTTAATGCTGATTAATTATATAAAGCATGGATTATACAGTTTTGTATAATTTATCAATATTCTTAAGCAAAAAAGTTTAAGTTTGATAAAAAAACAATCATATAAGATCACTCAATAGTTTAACGATTAAATTTTAATAATATATTCAATAAAAAATGATGACTTCGTTAATCCATATTTTGTGTCGCGTGTTTCGCTGTGCAGTGAAAATCTTATGACTATTTACTTTAAAATGTTTATCAATGAAACAAAACACGATTTAAGGCTTATAACGATAGAAACATAAAAATAATAATTGTTCACCAATTTGCTGTTAGATTATATATTAAAAGTGTGTAGAAAAAGACTTTAAAAAATTAAATCCAACATACATATTGTATAAAATCGATTTACACATAATTTGAGTTCCATTTTTATAGTTGTGTATACGTTTGATGACGAAATATAAATATAAATTTCAGTTTTGATTCGACAGAACGTTTGGAAAAGTAGAACACAGAGATTGGCAGTCGCGTAAAGTGAGTGAACTCTCGAAGGCGAGAATAATCATCGAGATAAAGCGTTTTGGCCATTGTAAAAGCGTGAAAGTAAACAACAACAGTTCGAAAATTTACCCGCGAACCAAAAACAAACAGAAAATTCGAATAAAAATCGTGCAATACAAATGGCGCGATTGAAATTCAAAACAGGCGAGTTTGTAAACAGGCCTGAAATAGACGAACTGTATTATTTGACGACGTCTCCCCCTCAGTTCCAAGTATTTGGCAGTTAGTCTGAAAGGCGGGTATGCGAGTCTACATGGCAAAGCTTTCAGATGAAAATACACGCGGAAGCTTATGAAAGTCCAGTGGAAAACTGAATGAATTAAAAAAAATATTCAGGAAATCAAAGTCCAAGAAATAAACGTTTTGTAAGTGTGTGCGTACCACGCGTTTATTTAAATACCTGAGGTCTGAGATAACAACTAAACATGTACTTGATTAAATTATTTTTTTACTCAACTGTAGTTTTGGTTCCTTAAAAGAAAAGTTAATTAAAAAATAAATATAATTCTTGAAATAACTCACAATACAAACCTGTAGGCATTCCCATGGATTAATCCATTTCGCCAGCAATGGCTTTAAACTTAGTGATACATTTATTTATTATATATTCACGATACATTTATTTACGATACGTCAGTTCAAGTTCATCCGAGCACTTGAACTTCTGAAGATATCGAAAGGCGAATCCCGGATCGTTAGTGACAAAACTTGTGTGAATGTTCATAATTTGAACGATTCAAATTTAATATTGAAATTCCACCAAGCAACTTAAGTTGAAATCTTAAATTATATATGTATTGTTGTAATTATATACGAAGTTGGTTTTATGATAATATACATTCATTGATGAGATTAAATATTTATTTCAAGGGTCTGTATTTATTGCTTTTTCAAAATGAGCGCTTCAAATAACCCTAGTGGAAACAAAGCTTGCCGTCAAGTTAAGAGTTATTTTGCGGAATATCTGTCGTCACAAGTTTTCCGGGGGTTTTCATAATTGGGGTAAAATAATAAACCGGATGCCGAACAAACAAGCCTCTTGCGCCGAAGTAGCTCCAGTTCCGGAGCATTTGCACCGGCGCAAATAATTATAGATGCCCATTCTAAAATGACATTTCTTCGTATTTTGAGTGGAGACAATTGAATTTATAAGTACATTAAGCTTCGCAAGTTTAAAGACGGCGCAATTTTGCTCGAAGAACGTTTTAACTGAGAATGTCTTTTTAATTTATTCGAAGCGCCGAAAACAATAATTGAACCATTCCCCAAACCAACGTTCTATTTAACAAAATGAAGACGTGGCCATGAAACAAATCGAAATCAATAAATACCTTTATCATGAAACTTATACAGATTCAAATTAAACGTAGACGTATATATTATAGAACAATCAATTACTTACAAATTATTATTAACTAATCCTATTAAATTTTTATCATTACCTTCTCCAAAGAAAGAGTTTCACATTGATTACATATATATTAATATCATTTAATTGCTTTATTATGTATAAAAAATAGCACATATTAAAACGTTTTAAGTCATCTTTTAAGTGTCCTTTTATCGAATCGGATAAAATAATTATAGTACACATTAAATCGCTCGTTCAATTTTCTTTTACTATTTATTAATTTTGAATTATTTCATATCTCTTCTAATAAAATATTCCACCAGTAAATCTTTTAACAGAAATTAACAATAAAATTCTTGTGAAATAATTCACTCTTGGGCTAATTGCATTATTAATTCTATTCTTTATCCTCTTAGATACTTTTTTGATTTCCAGATAAAACGAATACAATTTAAGATATTTTCTCTGACAGTTTGTAGTGTTTGGATCATTGACCGGGTAATTTGGCAGAAATTAATTACAAAAGCTTAATTTTTTTAGTCCTTACCTGACGCTTAGTATAGCCACTAAGTATTGTCTCCAGGATTGTCTATCACTTGCAAAATAGCTTTACTTTCTGTCATGACATGGCAACATTTAAAAAAAGTCCTTGGGTAAAAGTCAATGTTTATCAGGAATACCGGAATCTTAGTTGCAAAGAGAATAAGCGAGCAAGTTTTACCACTGAAGTAACTGGCCGCTGTTCGATTGTTTTATTAGCTTATATTTGAGTTATTAACTAAATTAAACTACCTCACCACCATTCTGAAACAATCAATCTATTGAAACTTAATCGATTAAATTTTAATATTTTAAATCTCAGTGTACAATTTTTTGGGTCAGTATAAGATGCCATTTTTTTTTTCTCAATGTGCCGATAAAAAAGTTTATCGCAACAGAATAGTTTCTACGAGACATACTTGATAATCAGTTTCTCAACCTCTGAAGACTAGTGATTAACTAATCGTTCTCGCTCCGACCTGTTTTTGAGGACATAATGGGTGGATGGGCAATTTAAGACATCACATACATCCATGTCGTCGAACAGAAAATATTTAAAAACAATAAAAAAAACGGTCCGTACTGGAATTCAAACCAGTGATCTCCGACAACGCAGCAGGCAATCATACTTAGACAAATAAAAACGATATCCAAAAGTCAAAACTGGGCTAAAGCTATTTTTCCACTTCGGGAATAATACATTTAATAAAGTTTTCATTTTTATACACACTAACTTTATTTGAATGAACTTTGTTTACTTTTTGATGGACATACAACATCTCCTTGTTTAATTAAAACATTTTCCTGCTCTATTTCATAAGAAAATATTTGGTCCAACCTTCGAAGATTCTCGCAGGATAATAGGAGCAAACTATTTCATATAGTCTCTACAAACACAACATTTTGCTTTTATTGTATTACAAAAGTTTCCTTCTTCTAGAACACATTTCCGTTATTATTATGAGTCACATTAAATTTAATCATGCATACAAGCGGGGTACAGGTTGTCCACAAAAATATTTTACTATTAAAAACTCTGTATCAATCTAGTACCATTCATTATAAAACTAAAGCTATTTTTTCACTCTTTAAATAATTTTGTTATGCTGATTTCGGTTTATGATGGGTATATTAAGAAATATTAAGAAACAAAAACTAAATCATTTAATTTTACAAAATTTCACAACTTTCAATGAATATCAGGACCAGTTTTATTTATTACAAGCATTATTAATTAATAAAAATATTACTTTATAAATGGTGAACATTTTCATCGGTTGATAATTTTGACAATAAGTAACACCGGTCCTAATCCTAATGAGAACGTTAAAATTAGTACCATCAAGCCTTTTTTAATATTTCTAAACGTAATTCTTGTTCATAATGAAGTTTTAGAAAACACTTTAAAAGTGATAAGTACAGAATGCAAATGAAAATCAAACGGTTTCATAGTAGAGGTATGTCAACAGATTTTTTAATGAGAATTGCTTGTTATTCAGTCAGCTTTTAGCCACTAGTCCTGTCTTATTAATTATATAATAGCAAATAAGTTTACTAAAAGTTGTTGTAGAAAAACTTAACGTTCCGATAACTTCATTAGGAGGTCATACGTTTTATATTGGGACTGAACATGGATTATATATATATATATATATCGACTGTGGAAAGAAAAAAGGACGTAAACCACAGTTTTTTTAAAACAAGTTTTTTTCGATAATCACAATTCATCAAACTTGATATACGTTCTATCAAAAGGATGCAAGCTGAAAATGCTGAATTAGTATCTAAGTTTAGCTTTTAAGTTTGAAAAAGATGACATTCTAAAAAAGTAAAACCAAGAAAAAAGTCTGAAATAAAAGTTTTTCCTAGACAATTTCTTTAATAAATATTAGATTATGTCAATTAAACACCACTTTATAAGTATCCGTGCATTTCAAGGTTGTGTATAATTCATAATTTGCATATGGCCCTAAATCATCAAAACACATTTTTTGCGCTTCCTGTAAAATTTGATTTGTGTGGGTTACGTCCTTTTTCCTTTCCACAGTGGATATACATATAGACTAAATTAATTTTAAATTCATTATAGCTAAAATACTAAAAACTGAACAAAACAATTGTAGGTCTAAATACATTATTATTATTTTGACCTTGTTATAATGAACTTCTACATCACTAACAATAAATCACTATGTAAGTATTTTTCAAGCATTGGTAGTAAATTTATTAATTGATTACAGTACTCGGTATAAATGATTGTGATACCGGAAACACCGCGTAGGCTAGGTATCCAAATATTATGTATGCACATAAAAAAGCAATAGTTTTCATGGTAAGTTCATTTTTGTGAAATGGAGTAATAATAATCTATGGGAATGTTACCAATGAATGATTTTCGAAAGAGAATCGCAAGAAAAGTTCGCAAATGAGGTCAAGGACTCCAGGCCAACCAAATACATAAATATGCCTCATATCCGTTTCCCGTTAAATATTTATTGCTTTTCAAATGATTTGGAAATAAGGAAAAAAACAGAAGAAGAAAAATAGAATCCTTAACTATTGTTTTTTTTTGTGCGTGTGTGTGTAAAACATCGATAATAAAACAGTATCTAGTACATCTGCGATAAAAATAATTATTCTTTTCAGATCTGTCGTACGATCTTTACAAAAAGAATATAAGTTAAAAATTTATGGTCCCATTTAATATTTTTTTTAACAAAATTTGTAGAAATTTAGGTCAGACATAAAATGAGAGTTATCTATTTATTTTCAACATTCAACTATCTTTCCATCTTAAATCCGGAATCTCAAACAATCGGCTGCCAATTTTTAAAACAATATAAGTACTAAACTTTTTATTTTTAATTGCTGATGCTCTTATAATATTTTCTTTATTTATAATCTATATCCAATGTGTAGTATATGGTCATCTGACGAAGGTATCTCAAGAAAAGTTTTCTTTCGAAATTTATTGTTCCACTGTTATTCAATCTTTCTATTTGAAGACTAGGACAAGACAAGTTGTTAACTTATCACACGTGCCTAAAAAAATATTTCTTTCTCCCCGTTGTCATAAAAATAAAGATATGAAGGATGTTTAACATACAACAAGTCTTCTGGAAACTTTATTATTTTATCGCGTCTCTATTTGAATGTCTTATTGACTAGTTGAATTATAACTTGTCTTCATTTAATGCAATAAGTTTATTACAAAACATTCATTAGAAAAACAATGTTTTACTCAACTTTTAGAGTAGACGAAAATCAAATATAAAGTCAATATTAAAGTAATTCAATGATTTTTACTTAATTAAAAATATATACACATAGCCATTACTATAAATAAAATATGGTTACCAAATAATTAAATCTGGGGATTATTTAAGTATTTTATGATATCAAAAACGGTCAGGATCCCGTTCATTTTCCGGGGTTTCAAAATAATCTACCCTGGATCTCAGGGTTGCAATCTCTTTTTATGATATAAGGTTTGCCTAAATGAATAAACAATACCAAAAGCGGCAGCACTCGAGTTTATCTTCCGTTATGAAACATAGCAACTTTACAACAAAGCCTTGATTGAAAACGTACAAGTCAAAATGAAACATACTACTTCCACGCAAAACAGTATGAATCAAAAAAGAAAAATCTATAAATCTCGGCAGACTTAACGTATCGGCTGTTGCCCCAGCGGAGATCGCAGTAGGTATTTCTTTAGATTCTTATATGTGTTTTTCATTTCCGCGCAACGAACATAAAAAAGCAACTTTAGCCATAAAGCCATGCTTGAATTATGATCGACGCGTCTGATCATAGCGTGAGATGAGGGGATATATAAAAACAACCCCCCAATATATTGCTTTATCGGCGATTGGATTATACATGAGTATCGCTTTTTATCTATAAAACAGTGTTGCTTGCTATTTTGTTTATTTGTAATGATTTACGTTTTATTATATTTTTAGTTTTTTTTCATGCAAACTATAAAATATTTTATCTGACAAGTAGTTGAGCCTTTCTCCGGAAAAATGTTACATTAAACAAAAGAAAGCTTGTACCCTTTTAGGGTGTTCACTGTCAATACTTCGTGGAAAGGCATTATATTAATAAAAAAACAATATTCCTCTGTACTTCATTCCACTTAATTAAATAGGTCAGGACCGATTTCGCTCATTGCGAGCATTGTCAACTGATAAGAAATATAATTTAACAATGCTATTTATACAAAAATAAAAAGTTGTAAATATCCACTTTAAATTTATTAATCTTGGATGACTTTTTAATTATATGTTAGATGTGTTAAACATTTTAATTTTGTGTTATTTTAGAATCACTTATAATGTAATTGGTAATTTCTTTTCATTGCCAATTGTCGTTAACAATGCTCGCAATGAGCGAAACCAGTCCTGACCTATTAAATAAAGTGGAATTAAGTACAAAGGAATATTGTGTTTTTATTAATAGAAAGCTTGTAAATTAATTTAAACGAAATTTTTACGCTTAATTCGAGCGGAGAGTGGTATTCAGAGCCGGTCCGTGGATTCTTGCGCCTGTGTGTGAGGCGCCTTCGGCAGTCAAATGTCATGCATTTTATTCTGGAGCGATTCACCAATCTTCGCCCCACTGATCATTCTTAAGGCCGGCGCCTGTGTGCACCGCACACTTCGCACACGCTTAAGGCCAGCCTTGGTAGTATTATATAAAAGTTGTGTAAGACGACTTATTGTGCCATAACTCAACGTGTCTTTCACTATTGTCTAGTAGGTAAAGACGTGGCTCTATCAATCAGGGGGGTCTTTGTTAATTCCGGTAAAAGCAATGTCAAATTATATATGTGTATATAATATCAAAGACATTGGATGTCAGTTATATAATAAGTCTCTTCGATTTGATCTCGATGGACCCGAAAACCTTTGATCGAGCATATCTTTCAATTTCAAACATATCTGGCGTATTTCTATTATTTGAAAAGTCAAATTTTGTTTTTAAATATTAATAAGTTTTAAGAAAATACGATTGAAGGAATTATAAAATATTGCTACAAGCGAAAATAGTTATATGTTTCTTGTTGTAAATCTTTACCATAAGACGTTTTAAAATATTACAAATCCAAAAGTCAGCTAAAATTTATTTCCTGTTTTTTTTTAATGACTAATTAAATTTATATTTTCTTGGTAAAACTCTGGTTAAAATAGCTCGTTAAAAGTTAAACCCTTATTATTAACAATCTATGATTTTTTTAAATTAACTGGAAAGAAGTGTTAATTTAAAAAAAAATGTTATTAATTTCCGCCAATAATTTACAGTTAACGTCTTATAGCTGTCAAGTAGTAAAATTGTGAATCTTTTCTATTGAACTTTTGAGTATAATTGCATCTTTACTTAGTGTTTTCGTGGATTTCATATTTTTTATTTTAGGGAGGTAGCACTACTGCAGTGTGTATTTACTGAAATATTTTCACATTTACGATACATATGAAAGTGACAGTCGAAACAGGATAATTCTTTAATTATTTGTTAGGTCTATACATGCATGACGAATTACTTGCATTTTAACAAGAACATTTACTTTAACAAGAGCTACTCTTGAAATGATTTCAAAAAATGATTGGGTTATCATACATGTTTTAGAAGAGTACTGCTGATTTCTGACTGGTATCTCATAAATAATATGTTATGTTTTGCTACACTAGAAAAAAATGGCGATATTGTATCAAAACAAATATATACAATATTTGCATTAACAGTTTGTTTCTATATTTCTCGATGTCATAGTTACTCAAAGACAACGAAACGTCACGCTCCTTAGAGCTGCTTACAAAATTAGTTCAATAATAAGGTGAAAAATGACAAAGTATTTATATTTCTGTATAGTATATTTCTGATGAAGGCGTACGCCGAAATAGTAATCAACTAAATAAAAAATAATATTTGTAGAACTAAATACTTTGCTATTTTTCACCTTATTACAATGGAGTTCTACAAGTAAATGCCAATTAAATCATTAAATTCAGTAATCGGCATATTTTTTTACAAACTTTTTATGAAGTATGAAATGCTTAACGAATTTGCTAAGAGCGGGTAATATTCACGCCGGTCGTATTTTTAAAATTATTTGTAACATCTTTCTAATATATTGTTTTGAATGGTATTCATAGCTCAAAACACGTCGCATTGATATTACGATATGATAATGGTATTAAATAAACAATTTATCGTTTTAGTATACTTAAAAAAGAAAAACTTTTTGACTAAAACTATGAAACTTTTCACAAATAATAATAACCTTCAAGAAACTTTTATCGATGCATAATTAATTACATTTTGACCTTTTTTCTTCGAAAATGATTGACAATCTTCTTTGAATATTAATGTTAAATAAGCAATATTTTTTCATTCATTAAATCTTTTCGCAAAAAAGTTTCGCATCTTTTTTTTTTACTCTCTGGGACAGATTTATTTTCAGAAGGCAAAGTATACTTAAAGAATAAAAATGTAAATTGTAATTTTGTCTCGGTTTTCAATATTTTTTCTAATTAGAACGTAAATTTATGATTGGATAAAAAATAAAAGCGCTTTTAAAATACGAAATGTATTATTTCAAATGCTTTTACGGAATTTGAAATTATAATTGTTGATACTAACGTATTTCAACATAATAAAATTACTTCTTCTGACATATTTTGTGAATCTGGGACTTGAATTGTAAAGCTCACTTAAAATATTGTAATAAATAATATGTCACACTTTTTGTTTTTTTGTTTAGTATTTTAAATTGATATCATCATTGTTGTATAAGCGGACATTACGACAAACAACAATAGTAATTTGGAACGTACAAGAATACAACATAATAAATTATATTATAATACGCATGTGTTATATGAACGACAGTAATAAAATATGCTAATAACTTCCTTTAGAAATATGAAATAATTCCATAATAATTAATCCAGATGTACGTTTTCCACATTTTTTTTATCCTTCATAAAATTTATTATTCTCGTGACGTAACTTTTTTGACGTAAAGCTTGCTTTGTGATATTTTTTAATGAACGAAACCTTTGTGAAAATGTTTATTTGCTTCGAATAAAAATTATTTTGATTTACTGCAGGGGGTTTGGGGAGTTAAGTAGGTATAGAGAAAATAGGATGGGTCGAGGAGTCGAAGAAAAATATTTTTTACAATAAAAGCAATAAATGCTGTGGTATGGAAATACAAGCATATGAGTATCGAAAGAATTTGAGCTTTTAATGATTTCTTACGTCATTTGAAAAACATTTTTCTTTTATCGTTTACGGTTTCTTAATGAAGTCAATTTATAATACTGTATATAGAAAAGTGCATCAAAAGAACCTGTTTTTACTACCATGTTGGCTTACATTGTGAACTATATAAAGTCTAAATTAATGGATCAATCCGATTTCAATGTGACTACATAATTAACCATGGTATGTTGTAACAGCTGCGTCACTAGTGTCATTTACGAATGCCACATAAAAAGACCCGCAATAGCTGTTTTAAAAGTAGTCTACATGATAAGTGTAGCTCGCTGCTTCACAGAGACTTGAAAATACCTACCGTTTGCGAGTTCGTCCGTGAAATATCTCAAAATTTTCTCAGCGAGGTAGGAAAACATTTTAACCCACCGATCTCTAATCTCCACAGCTATAACGAAACACTGCCGAAGAATCGTTTTTGACCGAGAGCAGTTCTGCTCGACGACCCTCCATAGATCTTATGTTTCGTCTAAAATTAACAGTTTAAGAATGAACATAGCATTACAAAAACGACTCTCTTTGTTTGACTTTTTTGTGCATTGTATGTGTGTATGTATGTATGCGCATGTGTGTGTACGTGTACGGATATAGTTTGGGGAAGCATATATAATATGATTTGCAAAATAATGCATATGGAGTTCCCGTGAATTTCTTATCTCTGTAGTGATCACGCCCTTCCGTCTGCAACGATGGTTAGGGGATACAATTTACAAATTTTCAAACACTTTATCGATGAATGATACCAGAAGAACCGCTAGCGCGTCCTGGTACTTAAAGTTCCATAAATTTGATATATAAAAAAAAGTTGTACAAGCAAAGTTCAGTTGAAACTAAATTCATTACTTTTTCGGAAAATATTATACATCCAAACGTACATGCGTAACGCAAGAATCTGTGCTAAACGTGAAGCAAGTGCAGGGCGGACATTTGTCTTCGTCGCACGTGCCGTGCCTGTGATTATTTATGTAATACAAAATCTGTGCTGTCCTGCACTAAGTCGCCTACGTCTCAGCCCACGCCTAGAGTTTGAGTGTGGATTTAACCATTCCACTTTTTTAATTCTGTAAATTGAGAAATACATTGACAACGTGTAGTTTAAAAAATTGAAATAATACAAAAACCAGAGTGTAGAGGGTTTGTCTCATATATTTTAGCAATATTGCATACAAACAGTGCCTAAAAGAGTTTCAACCTTTCTCACATCTTGCCACTGATAACACCTTACACATATCTATCCGGTATACCTGGTTTGAATTTATCAAATATGTAGTTCATTTGAGAATTTTAACTTGTGTTACTACTTTAATCTTGAGACAAAATTAAGAAACTGTTTGTAGAGATGTTAACCATTTGAATACCGCGCAATTAAATTATTAATATGTCCCAGGGATACTGCGTCTTTTTGAGAAAAATAATTTTGCCTAATATAGACTTAAATTCAATATTTTAAAAACCTATATTGAATCAGTATAGATGGAACTACACATAATAATCAAAATATTGCTTATATTCTGTTAGAATACCAAGTATTTGATTTTTTAAATGTCTTGGACGTCCATGTTTGCTTGCATATGTTCCAGACACCTGTGTCCTCTTGGTATTCAAGTGGTTAATACAAATATTTTTTTAATCATGATAGTTTTTTTTCTCCGTTATTAAAATTTGATACACCATTGCTATTTTTACTTATGTGCTTCTTTTCAGAGTGAGTTGTCGGGCGCTTTCAATGGCTGACGTAAAATATTGCTCCACGTGCAAGTGTTATGAATCGCACGATCACGTCTTAGATATTGTACGTGATTACAAGAGACTGGAAGCGCTACACACACGATTATTAAAAAAAGCTCTAAGAAACTCTTCGTAGAAGCATCCATTACTACCAATAAAATCGATAAACGGTGATACTTTTTATCTATGTATATTAGGGATTCCAATTATTCGTCATTATCAACTATTCGAATAACTAATAGTAAAACTGAAACTATCCAGATATATTCGGATATCCGGATAGTTAAAAGTAAAAAATACATTAAATAGTAAAAACGAGCTCATTCCTAATAAAAGTAATTTATGTATCCAAATTTCAAAAATGCATATTTTAAAAATAACAAGGCATTAAATGTTGCAGATTTCAAATTTGTTTTTAACTAAGTTTTAATTGTTCCTATCGCTAAAAAATCTAGTTCAGTTGACATTTTAAATTAATTTAAGATTAAACAATATTTAAAATTTGCAGCTGCATCGTTGGAGTTGGAGTTATCCCTCCAACGATATTTCCTTAATGAATGAAATTACGGCATTAAAGTTTTTTTTTGCCCCGACTCCGAGCCGATTAGTGAAACTCAAGTATTATGGTAAGATATTGATAGCACCTGGGTTGGGTGAAGGCAAAAAAATCACTACCTGGGGTGTTCATAATTTTCTTTAATTGTGGAAAAATTGTGATGTGATCTTTTGTAGATTTTATGAAATATTTCATTAAAAAATATTACGAATACTAATCGAATATTTCCCCAAATATCGAATATTCGAATATCCGAGTTGGACTCCCTAGTGTACATCAAGTGTCAGCAGAATGCTTAATTTTATTATTACGCGGTAAAATTTTTGCGCGATAAATATATTTTATAAGCCTCTATACATATCGAATTAATATGTGGTTCTGATGTAAAACATAACTTTAGTATTTCCAAGAACGATTATTACTAATTTAATAATAAACCATCACGAAAAAGGGATAAAAATGTTGCACCCAAGTAATTCATTCTCATGCTCATAAATTCTTTTTCCATGAGATTTTAGAAATAAACAGAGCGCAATTGAACAGTCTTTCGATTTTAAACGATTAGCTGCACATGCCTGGCTCTCTTTTTTTATACTCTATATAAATAGAATCATAAAACCGTTTCCGACAAACAAAAATAAATATAATTCTTAAAACTACTCACCATTTAAATCTGTGGACATTTCAATGGGCTAATATTTTTTGCCAGCAATGGCTTTAAGCTCAATGATACATGTATTTATTATATAAACACGAAACATTCATTTACTTAGCATCAGTTCAACTTCATCCGTGCACTTGAACGCATGAAGATGCTGAAAGGCGAAACCCGGGTGGTTAGTGACAAAATTTGTGTGAATTTACATAATTTGAACAATTCAAATTTAATAATGAAATTCCACTAAGCACCTTCATTTGAAGTCTTAAATTAAAAAATAAATATTGGTTTAATTTAACCTAATTAAGCTTGAAAAATCCTTTATTGCTTATCCTCCTACAAAACACTAAATTCATATTTAATAAATGTAATACTATAATTGTAATAGGATGTTAGAGTGAATAACAATATGTATTGTGTATCTCTTCTGAGCCAGTATATATAACTAAGCAAATGTAAGTTTAAAGATAGTTCTGACGATGGCGCACGCCGAAATAGCTATTAACTAATATCATAAAAACCGTATAACTAAATACGTTGCTATTTTTACCCTATTACAATGGAGTTCTAACAAGTGAATGCCAATCCAATCAAAACATATTGCTTTTTTTGTTCTATCGGATTGTTGTTTTATTTTAGAAACAAAATTCAACTTTGGAAACGTAAAAGAAAAACACTCAGCTTCAATCATACGTCTCAATTAACTGTAAAAATAATTCGTTATTTTGCACGATAGGCACACACCATCAGATTAATAATAACAACCTTGATTTTGTCATAACATTGGAATACAGCATACGGCCGGCACACGAGTGATCGATCACCTATTAAATGAAAAGTGACTACACGTCAAATTAGAAAATTATTTAAAAAAAAAAAATGATGGAAAATCTCTTTACCACCAGCACCGATCAATCAATGTGAAATATAACAAAAAAAATATTCACGTGAGTAAGTACATATTTTTTTTACAAACTTTATTATTTTCTTATTTGTAAGGGAACTAGGCTCAATTATTTTTAAAGTTGCAAAAGGGTGGGTATTATCAGACGATGGATTATTTTGATTGCTTGTAAAATTGATTAATATTCTAAAATAGTAAATACAATTCACTTTCATGTAAATGATCGTACAATGGTTAAATAGAAAAATAAATGACTTTGTTAAAAAAAAATCAAACTATCTAACTGTGATCTATTTTTTAATAAGATTTTGTGCGGAGTTACGGTAAAGCAAACCCCAGGTTAATTAAATGTATGAAAATGTAAACAAATTAAAAGTGTTTATTAAATTACATAAAGTAAAAATCTTTAATATTACCAAACTAATATGTTTAAAACCAGGGCTGAGGTGTCGGAGTTAGATTTAAAGTCGTAAAGTCAGACTGTTTTCACCGGACACGTTCTCAAAAACCTAATAAGTCCTCTTTAAGCAATACAATAAATGTATTCAAATCGCTATGGTCAAAAATAGCACCACTGCATGCTATTAGACTTAAAAAATGATTAAAATCGTATATTAATAATTAAGCTTAGGTCGGAGTCGGAGTCGGCGTCATAATATTTATTTACGACACTACAGCTCTGCTTATTTTTAAAAGTTTGTATTATATTATATTCATACAGAAAAAAATCGTTGCAGAAAGCTCTGTATAAAAATATGCAAATAGGAATTTTAACTGCTGGATTACACGTATTTCTAGTAAATCATCAAACTAGCACACGAAATTTTTGAAGTAAAACATTTTCATATGTAAACGTTAATCTGCCAAAGTATGAAAACGGAAATATGCAAACTATTATGCCATAAAATGTTCCTACGTGTAACATAAAACTAGATATATTTTATTTTCGTGTAAATAAAATAAATTTACTTTGCACGTGTAAATTAGTGAAATCGTAAATGATTTCTTTATGAATATATTTTCAGTAAATTTTTTCATTTATATTCAAATATCAGTAGGCAAAAACTGTACTTTTTTATTCGATTTGTCAACATAAATTGGTTGTTTTGGCACAGAAAGAATTGCGTGTTATTTATACCAGAAATATAGATGATGGAAGTAAATTCCAATATATTCGATGGATTTTGTGATTTCCTCGAATTAATAGTAGCCTGGAGGAGCAAATAAAATGTAACAATTTTATTATTTCACTGATTATGTTATAAGTGTGTAAGAATGACTCGTGTAGTTTCTGACTCACTTTTATCTCAACATAAATGTTTTTGCAAGATCTTCTTATTACTTTTTTAAACATAGAAGGATAAGAGTAAAGATGGAATTATAGGACTAGGAGATGATAAACGGTTAGCTAATCGCTCTTAATTCGTTTTTTATGATACGATAGGTTAGGGAAAATAAAAATATCACATATATCAATACATGTGAACAGAAATTCATAAATCTATTGAAAAATCAATTTATAAGAACTTTCCGTAATAGAGTTCGAACCCGTGACCTTCGTAATCGAAATCAACAATGTCGACCTTTCGACCACGTGGCACGCGATGTATTGTTTTTATAAGACTGTACGGTTTTGGATTAATAAAATATGCATTCAATTTCAATCGTTCAAATTTAAGATTGAAATTCCAACAAACACCTTCATTCAAATATGCATTCATTATATTTAACTTAAAGTAAATACACAATTCCATATGCGTTTTTCTTAACAGGGTTGTAAAATATTCTCTCATAAAATAGGTTTAAAATCGACGTTTTTTTAGCTATACGATGTTATTTTCGATTTTTCTTTGCAATATTCAACACAAATGATTATTTTGATTTCAAAATTGATAATGTCCAATAGATAAGAATGAATAATTATCCAAAAATATAAGCCTAAAAATACCGACGCGAAGATTTCTAATAAAACATATCTTTTCTATTTAACTTTGTTATAATAAAATCACTTTGCAGATATCTTCTCAGCAAACAAGTTTGATTACTTTAATGCGCCACTTTGCTCATCAAAAAATAATTAAACCTGTAACAAAATAATTATTCACCTGGAATGAGAGAGAACTGAACTGAACTGAACCGTTTTCGAGGCTTTGATTAATTTGCCTCAGGACTCAGCCGCGAGGCGTTCTTGGATAGTTTTAAATTAATTCATTTAAAAGCGAAGCCAAAATATGGCAGCGAGACTGCGAGACGATTTTGATTGAAAACCATTGGCAATTGAAAACAGATTTTTTCAATCAAAATATTACATAACACAAGCTTTTATTTTCAAATACATACAAAATACTTATTTAGGGTGAGTGTAACGGTCTACAGCGACACCTATAATTAAAATAAATTATTGAATTTAGAAACATTCGTGTCACTAATAGAATCTAGAGCATAGTAGGATTCTCAAAACATCTCAGTTGAGTTAAGCATTTCTTATAATTATTATCCAATTAAATTTATCTACAAAAAAACAATAAGCTTATAAGTTGCGTGCTACAATAAATAATTGCATCTCAACCAAAATGCAACATTTATTTTTGAAAATTTTAATGAATGTTAAAAAACTCAAATACATTGGTATTATAAACATAAATTTTGTATGTAAAAAATATGTATATAATATAAACAAACTGAGGTACTTGCTCTTATCAAGGTATGTAAGAAAGAAAAATGTTTTATATTATACATATATATTGTAATTGTGATTTCAAATATCAGCGTTTAGCTGTGGTGCTCTTTTAGAAACATCTGTGTTGTGCTAAATATCAATACATCGATCTACGTAATAATTAGATAGATTAGAACTACTTTCATAATACATTATACATTAAAACGTACACGTTTCCATTATAATTTTGGCCGAACACGACCCGGGTTTCACCTCTCGGCATCTTCCGGTGCTATCCACCGTACTATCCGGTGCTGACGTTCGTCAGTTCGAGTGCATTCGCGCACTGGATAGCACCGGAAGATGCCGAGAGGCGAAACCCGTGTCGTGTTCGGCCAAAATTATAATGGAAACGTACATTGTGAAAGTAGTTCGAATCTAAAGATAAATTTCCATCAAGCACCTTCAGTCAAAATTTTAAATTAGATAGATAATAATTTTTAAAAATATATCTTATTAGGAAATATCAAATTGAAGCACCCTTGATAAAATAGTCTTTCACAGGAGCCTCAAAAGCTATTAGACGTTTTCCATTAAAGTAGGATTCTTACAATGGTGTTCAAAAATTGCATACAATCTTTATATCAGACGATTTCAGTCGAACACGAGAACACACTAACAATAGATGAGATTGCTGTATCTACTGTTACAAAAGGAGGTGACTATAGAAACCACGTATTAAACATAAACGGCTTCTAAATATAATTTAAAAAGGTACATAATTCATCGGCAAATTTCCTTAGGGAAATTAAAGGCAATGTGAAACGTTTAATGGAAAACGTATCAAAAGTTACAGCTTTAAATATTGTGTTACTTTCGTTATCTGAATTTTTATTTTAATGAAAGAAATGTACATTTAGTTGGTAAATAATTATAAATATTTTCGCTACCTTTGTGAATCATATCTACAAGAGATTTTTTTACAGATGATTTTTTTATAAAAGATTGGTTTAAGATAGTCATTCGACATTTCTATTTGTAAATGGTAAGAGAAGTGTAAAGTTGCTTAGAATTTAATAAGCTACCCTTACATCTCGTTTTGGTGAACTTTTAAGTCCTGTGTAAAATATGAACTTCCGAGCATTGAGCCTATTTAAAACTAAAGTTATTCAATTCAGTTTACTTTCCTTTTGGTAATAATTTAAAAAACCTTCTCCTATTTCACATTTGTTAGAATAAAAAGAATCTGTTCGTAAATTGCACAAGTCCAGTTGAATATCAGATCGGACATTTGTGATGCTAAGAGTCAAACGTTTAAAAAGAAAATGTCCTTGCTCAATATTTTCAAAATCTTTTATTACTTTATACGAGCTGAAAAAGATATTCCCTCAAAAGTTTTCATTCTTTCAAACGTGCATCAATTTGGACAAGATCTATACTATTCACAAACCGTTTAAGTATTGACACATCAATAAGTGATAGCAACTGAGATACTCGAAACTTTTACCATCTTGTAGGTTACAAAAAAAATATTGAGAGTGCTAACACTAGGTTACTAGACCTTTACATCTTAAGGAATTTGTGAATATAAGGATTTACAACATTTATGTAAATATTGATATTTTTCAAATGTATATTTTTTAAATTTATTCTTGTGTACTCCGTAGTAAGTTTATTTTAAACGTTGTGATATAACAAGTCAGTTTTAATTGTGATTATATTATTTGAAGGCATTATATTTGTAAAAACACAATATTCCTTTGTACTTCATTCCACTTTATTTTAACTCATTGCCTAGTGAAGTGGACATTTTTGGTGATAGTATTTGCGAACTGTTTGTGAAATTTTACTATTTTATTTCTTGATTTTTTGTGTTGATTTTTATGTATAATGTAATTTTATTTTATATTCTGTGTCTTTTATTTGTCAAGTACATGGCGAATTGGCGTAAGCTGTTATGTCATGTACCATATTTTTAATTTTAAACAATAAATAAATAAATATGTCAGGACCGGTTTCGCTCATTACGAGCATCGTCAACTGATAAGAAATATTATTTAACAATGCAATTTATACAAAAATGAACAGTTATAAACAACAATTGGCATTGAAAAGAAATTACCAATTACATTAAAAATGATTTTAAAATAACACAAAATTAAAATGTTTAACACATCTAACATATAATTAAAAAGTCATCTCAGATTAATAAATTTAGAATGCCGATTGAAAGTAATTACAAACATGATTAAAATTTGGTAAATTTTTGACAAAGTGATAAAATGCTACATTAATAAAGTGAATAGGCTTAATGGGGGGAAAACAGGAAACTATCATTAAGCCTATTCACTTCACTATTAAGTAATTGTTTTATTCGTTTTCTTCTCATGAGACAGGAATCTTTTTTACATTACTAGCACATGTCTTATAATAAAAATAAGCTTGGTTAAAAATATTTATTTAATCAATGGTCACCAGAGTTATAACAATACCACTGCAGTGATCTTATTTCACTGCAGTACTACTTATTAAAAGCAGACTTTTTATTGAGAAGACTTATAAACTGACAAAGAAACTCTTTTATTTGCTAAAGTATTCATTATTAACATTTTTCTCGGTAAGAGAATAACATAAATTGGAAGACAACTTGAAGTTTTGCGAACATTTTTATTTTATGGCGTTTGTACATCTGCATTTATTTCAATTCAATTCAACTCAACAATTCAACAACAAAACAATTAGTAAGAAAACTGTTGGAAAACTGAAAACTTCTGGCTATAATGGGTTAAATATATTTGTTATCGTTATAATTTTAATATACGTAATTTAAGATCGCGTCGCTGGGTTCGGTTACGGAGGTCACGGGTTCGAATTGATTTTTCAATCGATTTGAGAATTTCTGCTTGATTGCATGGATGTTTGTGTTTTCTTGAATCCTCCCCTACAACCCATCCCATCCTAAAAACAGGGCGCAGCAAGAGCGATTAGCTAACCACTAGTCCTGTTTTAGACATATCCTTTCATTGTTACTATCTTTAGAAAAAGAGGGCTTAAGTAAATGAGTAACAAACAGTTTTTGTAGAAACACTTATGTTGAGATTTCATTATAACTCTTCATTGGGAGCAGATATGGCTGAAAAAAATGTTTAGATTAAACAATTTCGAATATTGTTGGATATCCAAAAAATAAAATACTATTCAATACTAATTCAACATTTTTTTAAATACGGTCATGGCCGATTTCGTTCAACACGAGAATTTTAAACTGATTTCAGCTCATAAGCATTTTGAGCCAAATGCGATGGGTTAAATTTGTTGAGTTTTAAAAAGAGTGTTTTATTTTTTAAACATTTTTCTTTTCTAGGACCTACTGACAAAAACACCTTAAAATATATATATATATGTATGTATTAATGTGAATATCTGTAAATAATTTCGAAACATTCCTGGCAAATAATTTTTATATCAATATGGAATCACTAATATATTTTTGTGCGAAACGATCAATAAAAAAAAATGTTCTCATTATAAGCGTTTTTTAAATTTATTTTACATATATCATTTTTATATCAATTTATATTTAAAGTAAATCTTTCAACTAAGGCAAAGCTCTCTAAGCAGCAATGGCAGACACTTAGATGGAAAAAATAATTAAAATTTACTTCAAAAAGAGTTGGAGAATAACCATTAAAGTACTTCTTTTCTCGACTCAAAATTTATGGAATAAATCATTGGCCTTTGACGTTAGATAACGACATAGTTATCTTGTTTACAAGTACAATTTTTATTCGTAAT
Organism: Himalopsyche anomala; assembly: GCA_031772345.1. Classification (NCBI taxonomy): domain Eukaryota; kingdom Metazoa; phylum Arthropoda; class Insecta; order Trichoptera; family Rhyacophilidae; genus Himalopsyche; species Himalopsyche anomala. The sequence goes on from CM062840.1 coordinate 7,491,120, forward strand.
AGGACACCCATATGTCTGTCTGCAGACTGCTTTGGTTGGAATATTTTAAATCAGTATCTGCCCTGTCAATAGCAAGCAACCTCAAATAATAAATTCAAGTAAAGTTATTTGCAGTAGTTATTTCCCAGATCCGAATTTTTTACAAACAATATTATTTGCATTAATAATTTTAAATGACTTTGTCACGAATTTTTGTTTTTTAAACTATGCATTCTCTATGTAATGATCAAGTTCATTTAGTTTAGGGCATAAGCTAAATGCACTAGTACCACTAGAAATTGAAAACAATAATTAAGCCAATGATAATATCAATACCTCACCGTTACTAAGACCTCGACAAGAAGCTTATGAAATTAATTATACACAGTCACTTGAATTAAAACTAATTTTCTTTGAATAATCTAATGATTATTATCGTTCCAGAGAACACTGGAGTCAATATATTTTATTTTATACAACCTATATCTTCCAATATATGTTAGGGTATTAGAATATATGGGATGATGTTTTGTATACCTCTCTTAAGTCAGTGTATAATAGCTAAGTTGATGAACGTTTAAATATAGTTCTGATGTTCGAAATAGCTATCAAACATAATAATTAATATTTGAAATATTTCAATATTTTTTCGCCTTATTACAATGGAGTTCTATTAAGTGAATGCAAATTCAATCAATATATTATGAGTTGTAGTCTTATGCAACGTTTTTATTTTTTTCTTTTAGTCAAGGAGTTTTTTTAACCCAAATATTTGGGTAAAAATTCAATATATCAATTGAAAGAATACACGTAAAATATTTTTTTATTTCAGAATCCTAACAGACGACTCCACAACCGAGTGAATGAAAGCTCAAAATTTTTAACCACTCTGTAACATAACCAACACGTTGATCACTTTTAGGGTGTTCACTGTCAATACTTGGTGCTAAGCAATTATATTTAAAAAAAAACACAATATTCTTTTGTAATTATTTCCACTATTTATTTATCAAGATCAGGACTGGTTTTGCTCATGGCGAGTATTTTCAACTAATAAGATTTTTTTTTAAGTTTCTTAATTTAGCCAATATGTAATCTTATATAAAAATGATTAAGTCCAACAATATTTTGTTATTAAAATTTTATCTTTTAACGGAGTATAAGATATACAAAAAATAAAATAGGATTTTAGTTTCATTTAAAAATAAATGTATTCAATGTCATATTTATTTATCACGTGGATAAAGATGAATTTGACTTTTTGTTGAAACAGATATTTTTTTGTAACATTATTAACTATGAATATTCTTCCTTGTTTTTAAACATATCAGGAAGATTAAGAATACATTCTGTACATATTTTATTTTCTAGTGCAATATCTTGAAGAGTACCTAAGAGCTTTTTAATAATCCCAATAAACAGTGAAAAGCTTTTATGTGTTGAGGTTTACCACTTCTCTATAATAAACCACAATATAATTATAGTTTATTAAATTCTCCGTACGTATAAAATCATCAAAGTGTAATTTCTGCGCAGTTCGGTAGAATATTCATTCTCATAATTTAATATAATATTATGAACATCATTCTTCTCTTCAAAATAAATTTTGATTTGAAATAATTTATCAAATAAAACTCTCAATACTTCGAATTCGACTCACTTTTATGTTGTAATAATTTTTAATCGGATTAATAAATAATACATTTCTAAATATTTTTTTAATTAGTGTTATTTATGAATGTTTATTAATATCTTTCCAATATACTTAGCTTATTATTAAGCTCAGTTTCATTATTTTTGATACGTTTTTATTTATTTATTTATTTGATTCGATACGATTTTTTAATGAGATGTTTACGTATATTTTTGTACTTTACTAAAATAATTTAAAGCCGTTTTAAAAAAAAAATCGGAAATACTACATTTGGTTTTTTGACATTCGTACAAAAGAATGTTAATTGTATTATTATCTATTAACGAAATATTTGATTAAATATATATCCATGTCCGATCCAAACGTGGAGCATATGGCCTCCTAATATAGGTATCTCAACAGATTTTTATACAAGAACTGTTTGTCGCTCAGTCGCTCAACCTCTCTTTTTTTCCAAAGAGTAAGAAAAGAAGGATAAAGCTAGGACAGGACTAGGACAGGACAGGAATAAGTCAAGTGAAATTTTATAGCAGTTTTATACAAACACGTATTAGGAAACTGGCCCTCGTTATAGACTGCCATAAAATGTATAATACGTAAAATTAATTATGTTTTTTTTTTGTTATTAATTAATATAATAAATCATCTTTGACTGAGAGTAAAGACAGTCGTGATTATTTTCTATTTTTTTATAAAATATAGTGATTTTTCATCAAGAATCACGTGTTTCGAAATAATATAAACGTTCTATAGAGAGCGATAAGTTAATCTCTAGTCTTGTCTTAGCCCCATCTTTCTATTCGTACAACTCTCTTTAAAAAATAGAGGTTAAGTTATCGTAAAAAACTTTCCTGCGATACCTTCATTTGGTGGACATTAACGTCATACGGGTAGCCGAAATGGGTTCAAAACTACGCACATAAATTTTAATTAGCAATAATTTATTATCATTGAAAGCTTTTGTGTTGTCTGTCATTTGTATAACTAGTAGGTTTAGTTTAGTTTAGTTTTCTGCGTGCTTAATTTTGAATGTTTCAACTAATACGAATAAGTTATTATTTTTTAAAATCGTTTATTACCAACCTATATTTTTATTATGTACCTTCTCTGTCAATAACTTGACGTTTTATTTTTAAATTATTATATTTAAAATTTCTTTATGTTATATTATTCATTTCTTGTAACGCACAATCAAATTCTATTCTCGAAAGCTGCTACGAATAAAGTTATTGATAATTTATGGACGAATTTCATAATTTTATTCCCAATTTTCCTCTGGTTTTTCTCGAGGCCAAATGGTGGGATTTGCCAAAAATTCGCCCGAGGCGAGGTTTAAATAGAGATTGGCTGCTTCCCAACTTCGCAGGTATGGGGCACCCACCTATCCTTGCTATATCAAAATCTACTTGTTACGGATAAACCACTATTTTCCAGAACGCAAAGAAGTCACTTATGAAAATGAATTCGGCATGATTTTTCATGATAAAGGATTTTTTTATCCGTTCTCTTTTTTTATTTGAATAAATGCGGATATTTTGTTTCTTGATGGAAAGCAATAAGGTTATCATGTTTGACATTTGAATTCGGTCAAGCCAATCCTTCAGAAAACTGACATTGTTTCGCTTTTTTATCGTTGAATATTCACAGTGAAAAGGTCAACGATGGAATGGACAAATGTATTAAAGTGAATTATTCCTTTTCTTTGGTTTATATTTTTAGCAATACAATAATATTTTATTTGTTGCTTAATATTTAACCGTTTCAAAAGTAATTTATTGTTTAAAGTATATAAATTTAAATAATAGATAGTATGTGTATCATTTCTATGAACTTAAATGACTTATGATCATTAACACTATAACATGAAACAATTTTAATTATTGTTTAACATTAAAATTAATAATAGTATATGAATTATAACTTCAATTGAATAAACACATTTTTTAAGCCAATGGTCTGATTGCGCTTATTGTGAGAATTATCAATAATCTAACTTATTTAAAAAATATTTATCACACTTATTAGTCGTACCTAATTTCGTTTAAACAACTTTTTGTTGAAACCGATCGTCATATTGATAAGTAATGTAGAACTATCACGTATAAAAAGTGTTTTTTGTACTTCATATAATGCTTTTTCGCCAAGATTTGACAGTGAACATCTTAAAAATGAACAAATATGCAATATTAAAAGGTAGAATTATTTATTACACCCGCCTGTGTGGTCGGGTGGTCAACGTTGTTGGCTACCGCTACGGAAGTCACGGGTTCGAATCCCAGTACGGACAGTTTTATAAATTGATTTTTCAATCGTTTTATGAATTTCTGTTCGAAGGCATGTATGTATGTGATGTCTTAAATTCCTACTCTCACCCATCCTATCCTATGAACGGGGCGTATAGAGAGCGATTAGCTAACCACTAGTCCTGTGTTAGCCTTTTCCTTCGATTCCTACTCTCTTTGAAAAAAGAAAGGTTGAGCAACTGAGTAACAAGCAGTTCTCGTAGAAACATTTATGTTGAGATAAACTAAATTAGCAGTTCACATGCTCCACATTGGGAGCGGACGTGGTAAAATATATATATATATATATATTGACTGTTCTTCCAATTGGCGTTGAAGTTAAAAGTATCATAATTCAATCAGTAAGTCTATATTTTCATTGAAACTCGCCCTTTTAATGTTATGTTTACAATCAAATCTATGATAAATTAAAGTACAATATTAACTGTGGAAATAAAAAAGACATAACTCACAGTTTTTACAACTTGATACACGTTCTATCAACAGGATGTAAGGTGAAAATGCTGAATTAGTATATGAATTTAGCTTTCAATTTATTCGGCGGTAACTTTGTGGAAGTTCATTTTAATATAAAATAACTTAGCTACGTATTGCGTGGAATAATCTTAGTTATTATATATTTTATAATAAATTTGGCTTTTAAGTTTGAAAAAAGGGCCTGTGAAAATTGCGATCTAGAAAAAGGTTTTTCTTGAACAATTTATTAATTAAATATTAGTCTAAGTCAATACAAAACAGTTTATCAGCCATCGTGCACTTCAAGGTGTATATTTCATAATTTGCATTTGGTCCAAAATCATCAAAAAACATTTTTTGTGTCTCGTATAAAATTTGCTATTTGTTATGTCCTTTTTCCTTCCACAATCGATATGAAAATACAATAGACCTTTCATGCTTATGTAGATTTTTCGGTATATCTGTTTTGGTTTATTCTTTTGTTATTGCAAGTACAATTAGTTGTTATCATTTTATTTTTTACCTCGTTTTATAGTGATATTTAAAATATCTACTGGTATTTAATATTAAAATCCGGTATTATCATATCCACTCAATGTTGCTATTCTTTGTTTTTACAAATCGCGTATACTCTACGTTGTGTTACAAATGATTCATTTCGGCGACTTATTAAATTGATTGCCTACTCTTCTCCTTGCGTTTAGTAGAAAGGAAAAAAACCCAAATTTCATTTAATAATTTAGATGTTATGAGTTCAAAACTCAGCTTAGTCGAAAATAGTCCTAAGATAAGAGATATGTTGTCAAAAGATGCTTCTTAAAGAGGTGAAACCCGTGCCATAATCTATTATACAACTTGTGGAATAACTAATTAATTACATAAAGTTATCAATTTTAACTTTATATCACAACTGAACTTCCACAAAGTTAGTTATGGCGAAATTAATCGAATATATGAACAAATTGAATTAAAATAGGTTTTTTAATAAATGATATTTATAATTCAAGAATGTTAAATTTTTGTAGATATCAACCTAGTATGTTTATAGAAAAGATTTGTATCCAATGATTTTTCCAGACAACTTTCTACTGTATATAAAGAGGATTTAAATACATACAGATGATATTATATAATATATTTTTATGCGTAAAAAAACCAAGCCTTCTTGACATTTTCTCTTTTAAATGGTTAATCTTTCACTGAATACTGACAGGCGCTTAGGGCTTCCTGGGTTTACGAAATCTATCAGCAAAATCTGCCTGTCAGTTGTGAAAGTCAAAAAGACTTTCTGCCTTCAAAATGTTTAATATTATAAAGCTTTAACTTTCTTACCGATCAAACATTAAATATTTTACCTTCAGAAATATTATTCACTTAAAAGGAATGTTTTGTTTGTGTTTGACATAAAATAAGTTGAATTTATGAATGAAGAAATATTATTTTTTTCGACGAACAGTAAATTTCTGGCCGGCATTTTAACAATTACACAAATTTACACAAATTTAATTACTTTTTTTAATACATATATTTTTTTAATATGCACAGTATCAGCTCCACGAAGTGATTTAAGTTTTTAGCTGAATCCAAAGTCTGAAACAAAGTTTTAATGAAATCAAACATTTTTCCAATTTTTATATATATTTTATAAAACAAGTTTAGCAAAGTCAAGGGACAAACAATTACCGACAAAAAAAAATTTCAATGCGCGTATTTAGAATTATTTTTATAATATTATTATTATAAATTCATAACCTTGAAACTTTTGAGTTTTATAAAAAAAACTACGTTATAGGAAACTTCTTTATAGAGGAGTAAGCTATAAAAAGGTTTACTGTAATGAGTATCTCAAATAATGTATTTTTTTATAAAAACATATATTTTTTATCAATTATTATTTTATTTTTACATTGATTTAGACGTATATGTTGCAGTAATGCGCTGAAATCCGTCATATTGAATTCTTCAAGTAATTAATTATAAAACTATAACTTCCTATGCTAAGCAGTTATTTTTACGCAGTTAATGAGAATAATATTCTTCTTAATATATTATATACACATATGTGTTTTTATATAATTTAATAGAATGACGATCTGTACCTTGCTAAATTTTCTGCATTGTCTCGTTGCATGGATTCCTTCAATACATATTTAAAAAAAATTTAAATATGCAAACTTATTAAAGTACAAGATAAGAAAGAAAAACATCCAGAAAATGATAGTTATATAAATCACAAGAAAATAAAAGCAATTTAAATTATAATAACTATTCATAAACCTTTAAAGTTTATATGCAATACCGAAAATTCTAAGATTACCTTAGTAAATCAAGAAGTTATTTTTATAAAATTTACGGTACCTATATAGGTATATAATTGGTATTGAGAAGTATGTTTTCGTTTGATTTCTGCCTTTCTGTAATTAACGTATTCACTAAATTTGTATTGTAACAAAAGCACTCGATGACTAAAAACCAATGCATTTTTAGGGTCAATATAACATTTTAAAAATTAAATGACAGCAAAAATATTTTTCAAATAACATATAAAGGCTCGAGAAACAAAAGTTGCAGTTTTCATTATCCGAAAACGTTGGCAAATCAATTAAAATTATTTTATGGATAAAACGTTTAAAAAAAATTATAGTCAATATTCTTATTAAAAATTTGCATTGTTTTGTGAGATTGATTTAATAACTGTCATGTTTGGTATACAGGATTATGCAAGCAGTTGCTCTTGTTACAAATTCAATTAAGATTATTAAAAATTTACATGTTGAAACATATATTTTTTAAATAGCCTACAACTAAAAAGAAACTCGCCATTCGTCTAGGAATGGCTGGAGCCTCATTCAACTCAATGCAGACTGTCTGAGACACACAGTTGTACTCGATTAAAACCAAATGCCATTTATTCAAAGCTTGCATTCTGCCGGTACTGCTTTACGGTAGAAACGTACTCAAAGAAACGTATACTTAGATTCGAAAACAGATGCTTGCGTTGGATAATGGAGGAGGTGGTTTAATTTTGTGAGGAATTCGTAGATAAGAGAACGTACAAGACAGCGCCCCATCACGTCAGTGGTTATTGAGAGACGTTGGTATTGGCTAGATCACGTGTTGCGGATGCCTCTGGAAAGCCTCAATCTGCTTGCCTATTCTTTTGACCGGGGAGATTTAGGCGCTCCGGACGTCTGTCGGATATTATCAATAGGATGTACTCGGTGAAACTGAGGGATGCTGGCATGCCATGAGAGGAAGCAAAGCAATTGACGGGAGACAGGGAAATATGAAGGTGCTGCGTGGTGGCTATATGCTCTACGAAGAGAGCGAATATGGTCAAAGAAGAAAGCAACTATTTGGGGGAATTGCCAGTTATACATACATGGTGACATATCTAACTCATATTCAACAACAAAAAAAATGGGGACTGCCGCCAGTGTTTTCAGAGCCTTCATTTAATCATTATGCAGAGCCTATCAAATCATTGATCATGGAATATATGCATATACGTATTTATAAAATTAGACACGTTAAGTTTTATAGTATGAATAAACTTAAGCGATTTTTCCTGCGTGAAATACAGGCTTCGATTTTGAAATCTGCTACAAGGCAAAAGCTTTTATTTAAATTTACGACAGGGTTGCCAATACAAAACACACCCATAAATACAACCCTCTTAGCGTGCCTACCCCGTGATACGTTCGGCTAAACTTAGTCAGAATTTTTTATTTAACGTTGCCGGAATTTACATACATACTGGATGCGCTTAGGAAAAGTTTAACTTTTGAAGATGTGACGAAATTATGAAAGTTATATTTAGTAGGTCACGAATATTAAATATATATTTGCGAGTGTTTTAAAATAATGCACTTACTGTCAAACAGAAAATACTTTAATATTTCAGCTTAGGTACGATTGTAAAGGTGCTTTGTTTCAATTAAATTTAATCAGATACTATTTTAACATAAAAATATTGTTATGTTTGAGTATTGTTTAAATTCAGTTTTTAATAAACAGTAACTCATTACTAGAATATTTTTTTTAAAAATACTCTTTGTTATGTTGATGTGTTTTTAATAGAATTTTAAAAGCTAATTTTCGGGTCTTATGGTGCAGCGGTTAGCATTATGGGCTTTCGTGCTGGACTTCACGGACTTGAGTCCCAACACTAACAGCACTTTTCGAATTCTATTCAAAGGCATGGGTATTTGTGACGTCTAAAAACCACTAGTACTGTCTTACCTTATACTTCTATCCTCACTACTCTCTTTGAAAAAGAGAGGTTGAGTGACTGATTTACAAACAGTTTTCGTAGATTTTTTTTTCGTTGAGATACCTCCATTAGGAGAACATATGCTCCACATTTGGATTGCACATGTATGAAAAAAAACAATTTATTTTTGAACTACTGAATATATACAAAAACTTTGCTATTCCATAATAAAAAGGTAAGGATTACAAATTTAATTAAAATAATAATCCAAAGGTTCTCAAAATAATTAAATCCATTAAAACATAGGTAATTAGCATTTTGAAAAGAACAGGTAAGTCACCATTGAAAAATCAGTATCTTTTGGGGTTTTTTTAAATCCATGTCCGCTTCCAATGTGGAGCATATGTTCTCCTAATGGAGGTATCTCAACAAAAGTTTTTTCTACGAGAACTGTTTGTTACTCAGTCACTCAACCTCACTTTTTTCAAAGTGAATAGTAGGGAATAAAGGATAAGGCAAGAACAGGACTAGTGGTTGGCTAATCGCTATTGCTACACCCAGTTATTAAAGGATCAGAAGGATGGGAGGAGAGGAAATGATGTGAATTGACATCACAAACACCCAGTCTTCGATCACAACTTAGAATTGAATAATTCTCAAATTCACTGTGATCTGACCGGGAATCGAATCCAGACCTGTGTGATCGATAGAGCAAGCTCTAACCAACTGGGTCACAGCAGGCGACAAATTAACCTTTCTTTAAATAAGTAATTAGCTCTCGCGGCTCGGAGACTAGAAAAATACTTCTCTGCCGATGGAGGTCGTTTGGAGATCCCAGTGGTTTCCTCATTATTGGCCTTATCCTTATGAATTTCGTTAAAGTTGCGCGTAAAAAAGACGTCATTCCAGTACAAATATGAATTTTCTACTGACACGTTCAATCCAGTTATCTTACGAACGATTGCTGATAAACGGGCGCTTATCTCGTTATCGCATTATCACGGTATTGCGTATTCATATAAACTACAAAAGGTCCAAAAAACTATGATATAAGAATACCTTAATTATAAACTTGTATCACCCATATCAAAATAGATATTTAAGAAAATGTGAGTATTGGGGTCGCATTTCTTGAGCTTAGAACCGGAAAAGTTAAAAATCACTCATAACAATAAGCTTTGGAAGAAATGACACTGCTGTACAGTGACTACATGTTGAGCTCATCTTGTTTGTATCTTACTCTCTTTCAGGCCCTAAAAAAGATCAGGCGAATGAGATAACGCTCTAAAATTTTTATCACTGACGCCCTAGGCGATATTGAACAATTATTGACTTAAAACGTAAATTACCTAATTGTGTCGCTTAAGATCGTTTGCCGATTATGGCTCGATATATTTGACAGTATTAACTTCTACAAAAATAAAAATATGATTTCCACGGAAAATATTTATTTACTAATAGGGAGTAGGCATGCTTTGTAATGCCACTCAAAGAAAGAAAGTGTTATTATTTTAATTGTGATTACTAAAGTGTTTTTGGATACACAATATAGTATTACATATAATTGCATAGGAGTGATAAAAAAACTCACTGCTTCCCCACAACACTGAGAATTGCTTTAATATAAAGCGAGCCTCATTGTTAACGTATTGGCAACCAACCGCTGGCTCTACTAATTCAGAAACCTTTGCTAGCATCTGCGCAACGACTCACAAAAGTTTTATTACAATCAGATAAATGTTATAGGAACGCATACGGGACAAACATTAATTTATATATTTGTATATATATGATAATTGGAACATTTCAAAGTATCGCTTCACTGCAAACGTAATTGTATTTACATCAACGAGCTCAAGCAGAAAAAAATACATGCATTTTTACAGTTTTTTAGCATTAATTTCATTAAATCTTTTGGACGAAAACATGTGCATATTTATTTAAATGAATTTTCCAGCGCACATATCTCAGTTAGTTTTCTAAAGCTAGCTTTACTGGCGTAATATACGATTTTTAAGCCCAGGTGGTGCTCACGTAAGCCCGTTTCAAGAGATAGATACATTTTCCAATCTAGGCGTAGCGTTGGTATGCTGAAACTATTTTTGCCTCCACCATAAGCTTACCTATGTTTACATTGGCTGTAAATCATGATTTAGAATTGCATTTACGTCTAAATGTGCGTTGACTTTATATTGCACGGAAAAACGGTGATTAAGTTTACAAAGTTGTATGAAAGATAAAAAAATATTTACTACATGTAATAAATGCAGTAGGAACAATTTGTTCTCAAAACCAATTAAAAACATCAAATTTATTGCATTTCCTAAAAATACACTTGTCAATGCATTATATTTCAATACTTTGTTTTTCAATATAAATTAGGATTTCAGAAAAGATGTAAATTTATTTTTTATCTTTTCTAAGCGAGTATTTATATACATATATATATGTAGTTAAGATAAATAAAATTGGGTCTATAGCGCAGTGGTTAGAGTTATTTATCTCACGGGTTCAAGTCCCAGTTCGAATAACATTTTTTCGATTGATTTATAAATTTCTGTTCAAATACATGAGTGTTTGTGAAATCTAAAAATTCCCTTCTACCCTTCCGATCCTGCAATAACTGAGCGTAGCAAAAGCAATTATTTAACTACTTGTCTTGTTCTAGCCTTATCCTTCTATCACTACGACTCTCTTTAAAATAGAGAGGTTAAGCGATTGAGTAACATTAGTATTCGTGGTAAAACTTATGTTGAGATACCTTGAAATCCATTAGGAGACCATTCCACATTGGAAGCAGACATGCATACAAATATTTTAATGAGAGCGTTAAACTAAAATAACTACCATTTTGATTTAAAAAAATTAAGAATTAAAAAACAGTGTTGTTTTAACCTTATTTAAGTGTTAAGATTTACTGGTAATGGACTAAGATATTCGTAGTGGAGAGATATTTTTTTTCTTATGCTTCTTTTAATGTAAAATATTTAAATCTTCAATATCTACCTAAAATGGTATTTGATAATTTCTATATGTAGCAAAAATAGCTGAATGTAAGTATTAATTTCGATGAATAGTCGTATTAAATGTATAGCATATAATGAATGTGAAAATGACAAGCCATTTAATAAATGTTATTACATCAAGCTCTTGTAAGCTTCTTATCAAAGATATAATTCAATTAATGATGATTGAGGTGTTAAAACTAGCTTATCAGCTATTCAAGACAAATTTTAGATAGACTTCCTGTATGCTTTGAACATAATAATTGGTGTTCATAATGAACTCTATATCTAAGAGATACTTGAACTTCTAAGAGATCCTTGAACTTCAACTTGACACAAAATTAATTGCATAATTGATTCATAACTACAGCATATAATTAAAACAGTTTTCCAATTCTTGACTGGAATTTCCTGGTTGATACGTTGACGTCTTAATTTGTTTGTACTGTTACATCTGATAAATAGATCTGTTGTAATTGTGGCATACAAATATTGCGATTTATGAAGAATAACAATTTTTAATTTAATTTTTTGATCAATATATTTATTATAATATTGCCAATGCGTCAAAGATTCAAAAATAAATTGGAAAATCATACGAAAAATATTCGATAAGAATTTTTGTAAATTGACCGATATAAACCCAAGAGTAAATTAAATCACATCTACACTTTTAAACTACTTGCATTATATTATATTGAAAATACTTTTTTTTTTGTTAAGTTCATCAGTACTTGATCCCAGTTGGTCACCTAGACAAAAGTTTTTGCTACTAAATACTACTGTCAAATTTAATTTAGCAACTCTCAAAGTGACAAGTGACAATTGAAAAACATTGTGGTTTGAAAATGCAAACAAATGAGTATTCTGATAGTGTATATAATACATTTTTTAGGGAATAGTATACCACCTAAAATGAATTTTGTAATTACTAATCAAACGTGTTTCTATCGAGGATGTATTGCTGACAAAGTTGGCAACAATATACCGTTTATAGAACTGACACGTATGTTTGCTAAATTTCAACATAACATATTTGATTATTTGCGCAAATCTATTGTGTTGATAATGCAGCAGTGTTTTTTTATTTCAACATTTTTTTAAAAGATACAGAACTTAAGACACAAACTATAAAAAATGATAAATATAAGACATATATCATGAAGTATTATAACAGTTTTGTAATGTAATCGACAGGGGGCTCATACGATGAATGGACACGACTAATTTTCGGTCAGAGCATCGCTTCCTCCCTTCCCTCAGACATCATTATGCCCGTCCTAAATCCATTTGCTTGCCCCATTAACGTATCGGCCCTTGCTGGAGCCTTTCAGATAACAGATTTGATGAACACGCGTCGGATATAGAACACTAAAGTGAAGCACAACTATCAAGCAAAATAATAACGATTAAGCATTTAAAGTTTTTAAAAATATAGAATTTTAAACATTCGCGGATTTTTCAATATAATTTATTATTAACTTTTCCGGTTCTAAGCTCAAGAAATGCGACCCCAATACCCACATTTTCTTAAATATCTATTTTAATATGGGTGATACAATGTTTATAATTAGGGTATTCTTATACCATTTTAGTTTTTGAACCTTTTGTAGTTTATATAAATACGCGATAGCGCGATAACGAGATAAGCGCCCGCGATAAGCGATCGTTCGTAAGATAGCTGAGCTAAACGCGTCAGTTGCAAATTCATATGTGTACTGGGATGACGTTTTTTTTACGCGCAACTTAAAATATGATTATTTATTAAAAAACCACGGATTTTTATAAAAAAATGTATGAGGAATGATGGAGAGATATATTTTAAAGCCTTAAGACTATTTTTTTTTTAAATTCATAAGAATAAGGCCAATAATGAGGAAACCACTGGGGTCCCGAAACGACCCCCAATCGGCAGAGAAGTATTTTTCTAGTCTCCGAGCCGCGAGAGTTAACTTAAACGAATATTAAAGTATTTATCTTTAATAGATTCATATAAAGTAATTAAAACATTAAAATGTTCTGTACAATTGATTTCCCACAAAAAAATATTTATAAATATAAAAATGGACAAAAATATAGTCGTAGCAATCGTAACCGTTTCATTTTTAAAAAATGAGTAATTTGCAATTTGCTACGACTTATTTCTTATAAATGAGTGGTGATGGGAGAGAATTTGACACACCACACAGACATCCACGTCTTCACAGAAGTTAAGAAATCGAATGAAAAATTTCTCCATATTCTGATTCAATCTTATGAACTCGCAACTTAGCCCAACAATTTAACAACAACAGTCGACCACAAAACCTGACAAGTAAACATAGTGTATTTAAGTTATGAATACTTATTATAATCTATAATGGGTATAAAGAGTAATTTAATGTGAATTTTAAACTAAACATTATTATTCACGTCGTGACAAATTTAATATGCCGATTGTTATATGTCGCTGGGTTATAACATATTATTATGATAACAACAAGACACGAGCGACCAAAGAAGGTCTTCACTAATGACTTTGGAAAATGCAACGCGGGTTGATTACCCTTCCTATATAACAATTTTGCTGATGACGATAATGATACCATGGACCTACGTCAATATAATTATTATTACAAACTTCAAGTTTAACAAGTTCACTAACTGTGCTCCTTAGCCTATAATTGCTCCATGTAGTATATTAATTAAAACCAATTTATGTTTCAAATATTCTTTTTCTTCTGGTTTCATATTAATATTTTTAATATCAGAGATCTGTTTTTTTTCAACGAGAAACTAAAATTCTTCTAAAAAAAACATTATTATAAAATTTCTTGACTTTCATACATTATTCTTAAAGTTATTTAAAATATCTATCTCTATCCATGTATATGTACATACAAATTTTACAATTGCTAAAAATTTCCGGTGTTAAAAATTAGCTTGTAATATTTTTATTATTTAAAAATATATTTTAATATTTAAAAAAATGATAAATCGAAAAATAATTGAATATAAAAGATAAGTGGCTGAGACACTATTTATTTATTTTCTCGTTGGTGTCGCTTAGCGAGTAAAAATAAGCTACAATAAAAATTTGATATATTATAAGTATTTGAACAAATACGAGTTTATTCGGTAATATAAAGAGATTTTTTTAAAAGAAATTAATTAAAAATTCTCTCGTCAAATTCAACAGAAAAATAAAATCAGTTACAGCAGTAGTAATGTTGCTTTGGTTTTACTAATGACATAAAAAATATCTTTTTACCAATTAGAATACAAAATAAAATCCCAAATTCGAATATCGATTACAACAATTATAAAATAAATACAAATATTTATTCACTACATAAAATCGTATTTACGTAAACATTTGAAACGAAGAGTCTATTTTCATTTCTTTGAATTAAAAAAAGTGCTGATTGAAAGCTGCTTGTTATGAGTAGGTATGCGAGGCCCAATTTCCCATTAAGCGTCGTTCTTTGCGCACAGCAATTTGGGAAAAATTTAAGGTTCTGAGAAAGCGAGATATCGTTAAGGAAGGTTAATTTTCGGCAAAAGAATTTTTTATCAAATTACAGGCACTTCATTTTTTAGTCGGCCGGCTCGCCGAATTATTGGATCTCATTCTGTGTTAAATAGATTTGAGACGTTATGAATAATTTTATAACTAAGATGAATCATTTATTCATCCCGTGGCTGAGATAATTAACATGAAAAAATAAGGGATGACATAAAAAAGTGAGTATTCTTACGTATTTATAGAGACTCTTTTTTTTAGGATCGAATATATTTTTATCAGTTTTAACGTTTTATAGAATTGAAAAGGTTTGATTGTAAAATTTATTTTGGTAAGATTATAATTTTAATACATTTATACATCAGTTATTTTTAATTTATTTACATACAGTTAAAAAATAACAGAAACATATAACACGAAAACAGTTAAGAGTATATTGAAACCAGAAACTTAAGAAACTGCCGAAATCTAAAAGGTTTAAATTATAAAAAACAAAAACACTCTTTTGTACTTATTCCACATACAGTAAAACCCCCATTTACACTATAGTTGGGTCCGTGTAATTGGGGGTAGTGTAATTGGGGGTGTGAATCTCGTACAAAATTAGGGATTTGGTTTTTTTCCGCGGAAAACGCAAAACTAAGATTTCCCTTAGTTTTGCAATAAAAAAAATATGTACGAAATATTTAGTTTTTGTAGTAGTAAATATCCCGCACGCATACAGACGCCCAGCTATGCGTGTATAGCCTGGCACGTGTTGAATAAACAGACGTATGCGCGGCACAGACGATCGTCTCTTAGTAACGACAATCGAATGCGACCGTGCAATTGAAGGATTCGCGGTGAATATTTCAAGCCAGCGCGTAATTTGGAGTAGTGTAATTGGGGGTTCCACAGTACATTTATTAGAATAAGAACTGGCTTTACTCATCACAAACATTTTTAAATGATAGAAATATATTATGGTTCGGAGCAAAATACATAATATTCTAAAACAAGTAAGAAGAAGGGTCTTAAAAACAATATTGGTAATTAAAATATGATTCTTCTAAACAAAATTCTTCCATAGAAGCTTCCGTAAATAGAAATCTCCTTACACAGAATATTTCGAAAAAATGCAATATTAAAAATATTTTTTTATTTAATAGTTTAATGTCTTATTTCAAAGATGCCATTTTTAGCAAAAGATCAAATATTATGTATTCTTATTTTTCACGTGCTATGTACCGTAACATGCCATGCTATGTACCGTAACCCGTAACATGTCATCCTAAAAAATCACGTCCCCTGCTATGATGGCATCTCAGTTTCACTGTTTATTGACAGTATATAAACCTAAGTTAGAAACTAAAAAATAATTTTAAAAATGTATATATGCTAGAATACATAAAATGATAAATACTTATTGACAATATTAAGAGAAATATTGAATGATTTAATGGCTCAACTATTTACAATTGCATCATGGGCATGGAGGTGTTAATAATATGTGTAATCTCGATGTCCATTCTCGAATTTAAAAATATTAAAATCTAGGAAATATTATGTGTTCAGAGTCTTCTTTTTTGGAAGAATCGATGTTTGAATTTTTTTCTATCAAAAAATCGCGATTGCAAGACCCTTTCTGTGACTTCTCAAATCACGGAAATTTATATTAGATACCAATGTATTAGGGAATCCAATTTTCAGGGCCAGAAATCCTAAAATCATGTGGTCCCAACCAATACGGTGATCCCGTTATCCCGGGATCGTCTTAGTACCAATCCCGGGATTTTGGGATTCCCTATAACATTGTATCACTATAATCTGTCAACTCGTCACTTTTTCGCCATTTTTTTTTTTGTAAACTGGTTACTGATCAATACTGGGATCCTGGATACCCGGATCCCAAAAAATGTGTATTCCAAAATCCCAGGGTTAAAAAACAGGTTCTTAGATGTCCTACTATGTATTCATTACTATAAGTATTATTTTTACTATACTATATTTTTAAATATGATCAGCAAAACGTTTCTTTCTTAAATGACAACGATATATCATAATATTATGTAATTAATTATATCTCACGAAACAAATTTCTCTTGTGCGGAATATTGAATATCTCTTAAAAATAATTTCCTATACCGCCTTATTTTCTCATTCGACGAAAATACAACTCATAGATTTTAATAGAAAAAACACGATCCATCACTTGCGCCTCGGAAAACTTTTATTAAAAAAAAACATCTTCATAATGCTACGACTAATACTTGCACAGGCCCATCTTTTTTAATTTTGTCTCTAGATCCAAGTTTATTTTGTTATTCATAATATTATTTTGTTTAATAAAAATATATGTGCATATTATATTTCAAGAAAATATCTGTGCCATAGAAGGTATATCGTATTCATTACAAAAGAATGAGCGATGTCAAGTGATTCATTCATCTTAATACAAATTTATTTTTTTATTCATCCATGTCGTTTTCGCAAAACTAAATTTAATAAAAATAGTGCTTGTAATACAATAGCTTCGTCCGAACGTCGAAATTCCAGTAACTCTCTTTAGAATGTATGATACATGTATAGCTTTCAAACATATCCGTTCGCATTGTGAAGCTTATGAGCATTTATTTACAGATGGAGCTTGTTATTATAGAGAAATCAAGGGATAACAGAATACTTCATATGAATTAAACTAGATGGCTGAGAAAATCACATTCTCTTTTTTCTTTCTATATTTATTTTTCTAAGCATAACAGTGCATGGTTGAAATATAGGTAACGTGCAGCTTTGTATCAGGCCAAGAGAATGTGGAGTAAATTCGTTTATTTTCTTTATCGTATTCCGTTAAGGAAAGCGGTTGCATACACATAACGGGTAGTGGTAGGATAATCAACAACAAACTTGTATAGAAAAATCCGTGGTGCGTTGGTCATCTTTTATGGCTTCCGTTACGGATTTTACATGTTCAAAGCCCTGTACGAATAGAGTTTTTTTTCTCTATAAAATGAACTTCCACAAAGTTACCGCCGAAACCATCGAAAGAGTTTTTTTCTATTAATTCATAGATTTCCGCCCAAAGGCGTGCTGTCTGTGATGTCTAAAAACTTCCTCCCATCCTTCCAATCCTAAAAAACGGTGCGTAGCAAGTGCAATGACCTAAACACCATTTTTTTTCCCAGCCATCTTCTTTGTATACCAATTTTTTCTCGAGATAAAGAGTTTTTATCTCGAAAAAATGTTTACATACCTCCTTCCATAAAGAGGCGTTATACTTTTATTGAATGATTAAAACAAATGCATTAAGTTTTTATAGATATACAAACGTAATTGTAGTTTTAAAAAATTAAATACTAATGGTGATATTTATGTTTCAGTAAATAAAATGGATATGTAGCTTGAAACATTTCGAAATATCAATTTAAAAAATGATCCTCACATGAACCCATCGACACCATAACCGAATAGTCAAACATCATAACAGGTGCATAGAATGCACTTGCACTGAAACTTGTCAGTTTAAATGCATTCGTGCACTTGATAAAACCAGAAAATGCCGAAAGACGAAGCCCGGGTCCCGAAACCCGAAAAAAAATATGGAAGTGTACAGAATCAAAACAATTCAAATTTGACATTAAATTCCCATCAAGCACCTTCAGTCGAAGTTCTACAATAACAGAATAGGTTTTGTGGTATAAAAGCAACTTTTAACCTATACACACATTATTATTTTATATTGTATCAAATTTACTTTAATTAGTAATGGTGAGTAAAAATATTCAATACTAGACTTGACTAGTATCTAACGTTACTTTGTCTCTACAAAAAATGATTTAGCAATTATAATATTTAGCAGAAGATGTAAGATGCAAAGTATGACAAAACTTTGACGAAGATATCGTAAACTGGTTGTGATCAGATTTATGTCACTATGGTTAATATCGGATACTGAATAATTGATGGTTTGCTTCAACAGAATTTATGGCATTTAAAATGTTTAATGAAGTTAAAACGTTATAAAATTTCTATAGAGTGAAGATTGCGTTTCGTCTCATATAAAACATGAATAAAAAAGATTTTAATACCAATAAGCAATTCAACTTTTTAAATAACTGTACGCACCATTTACCACAGAAAATAACAAAGAAACGCCATCCCATAGCACCCTGTGTTTCGCACTTTTTTGCCCTGCGCACACAAAATATTTGAGTAGTCGAAACGTAGCGTTTGTTTTTAATGGCCCAAGAAATTTTAAAACTTTTTTATTGTCGACTTTTTTCATCACTTTTAAAGCTGTTTTTTAATGTTTTTTCTTGCTGGTAAGCTAAATTAATATTCTTAGAATCTTTCGGCTCAACCCCTCACAATATGTACGTTACCATATGGGATTACATTGTGTTGTTTTATTATGGAAATGTTCCGTCTATATTTTATGAGTCACTCTACTTTTTTTGACCTGGGAATATATTAAGTAGTAAAATATTCTCTTCGTCTTGTTAAAATTACTTTATAAGTTGTAAAATATAAATACCTAATCAGTCTGATAGCAAAAACAAATTGATCCTTCAATCTATAAAAACTTTGTATAACTGTTACTTTATAGACACAGTACAAGTTGGATTATTTAAAAAAAAAAAAAATACTACTTTTTACATGTAATGTATAGAAACCAATACAAATTTTAATGCAACCCTTCACGATGAATTGCAATATTTTAAATCTGCTTAAGGTTGTATCAATATTGACAGATTCCATTATTTATGAGACTTTCAATGAATGCTGTATTAGTATTTTAATAACCATTAAGTCAAACACGTTTATGCCTCTTATATAATTAGGACAATTAGAAGTGAAGTGAGCTAAGTGATATTTTAGAAAATAATATATAATGTTCTACACGTCTTAAAGTATCGTAAAATTTAAGTAACATTAGTTAATACACATTACTTTAGTGTTATCTACGTAAAATAAAAATATTCAATCCACCAAAAAACACAGTTAAGGCGTGATTGTACTAAAAATTAAAATTCTAAGATTTTTTTACCATTTTACCAGTTGGCTCACTTCATCTCTTGAGGGCTAAATTTTACATAAAATATTAAAATTAAGATTTTGATTTGATATTGTGATTTCAGTTGGCCATATTTTTTTTTGTTTTATGAAGAACTTTTTCGTAATATCGGTATTGAATTTTGAAAAACATGTAGATGTTTTATATTACGTACTGGGATACCAATATTGCAATTTCTAATTTTGAGTAAGAGAGTAAAGTAGATTAAAATTCTAATACGACAAAATAATAACAAATTTATTAATGTGTATGTCGCATGTTTAGCCTGAGAAGCCTATAAATTGAATGTAATATTTTATATCATCGTTGCAGATGAAAAGTGACATAAAATATTCACATCAAAATTATTGGTGTCAATTTTTATAGTTTTTATTATTGCAACGCACTAGATAAATATTATTTCGTTTGATTTTATCCCACTGTCTACATCACTTATACGTCGATTTATGCCAGCATGTTCTACTTTCGTATACTTATGTAATACGTGTTTCCGAAATGTCAGAGATCGAAAAAGACAGATTTCCCTCATGTCAAATGACATCGGTGTCTTGGGCGTTGAAGGGACAAAGGAAATAAAATAGAAAACGTGAAGTCAACCCTCAAGGTCAAATAATCGTTTCCAGAAAAAAAATGTAGAGATATATTTTTGTGCTTGTGGTTTTGAAAGCTGAAATATTGACTGCCTTTTCAGAACACGCACAATAATTCACTATTGACCACCCAATGTATATAATACGTGTTGAGAAATAAAGACTAAATAAAATAACGTAGATGCTTTTAATATTTAAAAAAAGTACAGTCAAAATTAAACGTATCTAGTAAATAAACTTTAAAAAAAGAGAGATCGTTAGTGCTTTATAAACTTTAAAATATCATGTGAAACTCTAAGCTTATAAGCTTATTAGTAATATGAATAACTAATCACTTGAAAAATCTTTCCCGCGTATTCTTTATCACATGTGGTTGTTACACATTTTACGTCGACAATTTATTGTAAGAAAATTCAATAGAAATTTAAGTCTGAATTTTTATACAGTTTCGGTCATAATTTTTATCACATCGGTCAGAATTTATATTAAATGGTCATAATATGTCAGTCAGTGTACAGAGGGCAGAATAAATAATTGATGGTCATAATTTAATATAAAATAGTCATAATTGAAGTGAAATAAAAAAAAATACCTAACATTACCAAACGAAAAAAGTTATATAATCTGACCGTATAATATATTTATTATGACCAAAAATTGAATTTTATTCAGATCGAAAGTTTATTTGAATTCTGACCGAAAATTGGTTTAATCTCTGACAATTTATTCCTCCAAATAATAAATTTAACTTTGTTTGGCCCATTAGAGGTGAAGTGAGCCAAATGGTATTTTAGAAAAAAAAAGCTAGAAGCGTTGTAATATTCAACACGTCTTAAAGTATCGTAAATGTGAAGGAACCTCAGTTAATAATACACATTGCAATTGTGCAAATATGTTATCCCACAAAAAACCCAATAAGGACACGATTGTACTTTAAAAGTTAAGCCAATTCAAGCCCCAATTGTGCAACGATATTATGCATTTATTTACATTCTATACAATTGTATTCGTTATCAGTTTTTCTTGCGGGCTCTTTTCACCGCGATCAGTTTGTTGCATCCGTGCTTTAATTTCTGTCACAGCTGTTGTAACTTCGTGTTATAATATTATTTTACGCTTTTGTACTTTATACACATTTGTTTATTTATAAATTAATAATTCACATAGAGTTTTACACGACGGTTTATTGTTTATATTGTTCGTTTCATTTTTCGACAAATTAACTGATTTTTAATAATGTAACACCATTTTCTATATCGATTCTACAATTATATAATACACCAAGCCGTTCAAACTAATTGCGAGCATTTAATACTAGTAAAAATAAACTTTTTTATGATTATTTTGATTGCCTAGTAAATACCTGTGTCAAGTGCGATATTCGGTATAAATGAGTAAATTTAAATCTTTCAACGTCATACTTTATGTTACACAGTTGCTTAAAATGTTATATTTACTTGTAAAGGTCATATTTTTCGATAATTATTAATTTATTAAGTACATCCATACTATTATTTCTTCGGAAAAGCATAAATAATTAAAAAATAAATTGACTTTTTAATAATATAAATACGACATTTGTCGCCTGCTGTAGCCCAGCTGGTTAGAGCTTGCTCTACCGATCACGCAGGTCTGGGCTCGATTCCCGGTCAGATCACAGTGAATTTGAGATTTATTCAATTCAAAGTTGCGATCGAAGACTAGGTGTTTGTGATGTAAATCCACGCTATTTCCTCTCCTCCCATCTTTCTGATCCTTTAATAACTGGGTGTAGCGATAGCGACTAGTCAACCACTAATCCTGTTATACTAGTTTCCTACTTCTTTCCCTACTTACTCACTTTGAAAAAAGTGAGGTTGAGCAACTGATTAACAAACAGCTCTCATAGAAAAACTTCTGTTGAGATACCTCCATGAGGATTCCATATGCTCCACATTTGGAGCGGACATGTATAAAAAAATATTACAACCGATATTAATAAAAATGAAAATTTTAAATATATTTTTTATAGGTAAACACGATTATAGTGAATTTTAATAAAACTATCAATTTAATAGCTAACGAAAATTCAACGTCGTTGGCTTCCGTAACGGATCTTAGGGTTCGAAAACTATTTTTTTATACATTTTTCGATTTCTGTTAATACCCATGGATGTTTTTGATGTCTGAAAACTACCCCCCACATTTCAAACCGTAAATCTAACGATTGACCAACCACTCGTAACGTGATAGCTCTATCCTTTCTATCACTACTTACTATCTTAAAAATACAGAAGTTGAGCTACTGAAAAACAAACAGCTCTCGTAGAAAAAATATCTGTCGAGATACCTCCATTAAGAGATCATATACACCACATTGGAAGCGGACACAGATTTTAAAAAGGTTGTATAAAGTGATCACTGTAAGTCACTTTTGTATTATTTCTAAGGTCACTTAAGCAAAAGACTAGAAATTCAATTTACAATTGTCAAATTACAAAATACAATTTTATAGATCCTTCATATTATAATTAAAAATATAATAAATGTACTATTTTCTTAAATTTTTATCTCCCATTTTTTGTCATCATCCTATTTAACTTTTTCTCATTCCATTATCGGAATTTATATTTTGAATCTAGAATGTTTCGGAAAAAAACGATACGAGATTCCGCAACCCTTGCTAAAAGAAATGTTGTATTACATAAAAAGTATTTATTTTGCTAGTATACACTATTGTTAAAATATGCACGATGTCTTGCCGAAGAGAGCATGCTGTAGCGACTTGAAGGAAGCTGTGCACTTTTGAACTTATAAAACGGGAAGCTAAAAGGAAATCTGATTTTTCAATAAAATTGAACGAAGCGACATTGCCCATGGATGCGAGCGAGCCAACAAACCTGCCTTGCGTCGTGAATGCATGCCTCTGTAAACATTTCATCTTAGATATTGAAATCGTAAGCGCATTTGCAGTATAAGAAAACTTGGCCAATAACGTAATTTTTGACCTTCCGTCTAGTCAAAAAAAGCTTACATTAAGCTTAAGTAAATGAGATGTTTTTTTTATAAAACTAATTTAAACATTTGTTTACTTTGAAAACTGTAATAATTTTAGTTGTTCTAATTAAAAATACTACAAGGTTTAGATATTTTATACTTTTTTAAGCCAAAGTTGACTCTTATACTTTTAATTTAATCTTGATAAAAACTTTTACAGGTAAAAAAGTAAAGTAAACTCAAGTCTCAAAATTATTCCTATAATAATAAGCGCAAATAAATCCAAGCTTTTCTTATTGGAAGACCGCATTCTGAAAACTGTAAGATTACAAAGCCAAATTCAGGAAACTTTATTTAAATGCACGTACAAATACACATTATTAAGTATAACTCCAAGTATTAGATATATACTTATTACTTTCTAATAATGTATAAAAATACTATTTAAGATTCAATTATAATAATATCATTTAATCAAGTAAATTTAATATATCGACAGTGATCTGAATTTATTTAATACTGATTCAATTTTGATGACAAATAAGATTATTTAAGAAAAAACATTTACATGCATAATAACAAATTCTATACGATTTTAATATCTGGTGATCCTAAGAATCAATCATCACTTAAAGATAATATGGTGACCCCAATATTTAAGGTGGATCACGGATTTAGAGTGGTAGGGTTGATATGAATTTTAAATTTAGTATATTATACATACTGCCAGTAACAATATGTGAGCCGAATTTCTGTTATGAAAAAATAATAAAATACTAATTAATCAATTTACAAATAAAAACCAGTTATAAAACACAGTTGTTATAAAATGAAACAGTTGTTTGTATTATTAAAACGTTAAATTTCTTAATTCAGTTAAAGTTGCGAGTTGACTAGTTTTAAGAAATAAATTAATGATCACTTTTAAGGTGGAAAGGGATTATATTATTAAAAACACAATATTCCTCTGTACTTCATTCCACTTTATTTAATAGGTCAGGTCCGGTTTCGCTCATTGCGAGAATTGTCAACTGATAAGAAATATAATTTAACAATGCCAATTGTTGTTTACAACTTTTTATTTTTGTATACATGTTTTTATTAACAATTGCTGCCTGTGTGGTTGAGTGGTGAACGTTGTTGGCTTCGGCTACGAAGGGCCCGGGTTCAAATCCCGGTACAGACAGTTTTATAAATTGATTTTTCAGTCGATTTATGATTTATGAACTTTTCATTTTTGTATAAATAGCATTGTTAAATTATATTTCTTATCAGTTAAAAGTGCTCACCATGAGCGAAACTGGTCCTGATCATTATAAATAAAAGTGCATATAAATACAAAAGGAAGATTGTGTTTTAAATGAAATAATAAATTCAGTTTGTAGTAGTACATAATAAATTGTAAACTTAAAATCTTTTTGAGAACGAATGTTATGTTGCATTTTGTATTGTATTCTACGTCACAACACAACCAACCACACACGTAAATATTGTCACATTAAACAACTATCATAATTTGACATGTTTCTGTGGTGAATGTGATTTGAATATGGAATTATTCTTTTTTAGACATACAACATATTCGTCTACTGAAAAATGAGCGCAAATACGTCGATTTAAAAAGCGCATGTACACTTCTAAAGCATTCATTTGTTTTTCTGCAGGCTGTTTCGTAGATTACCGACAGAATATTTGCATATTGATGAATATTTTTTTCCATTTCGCCTTTATAAGAGTCGCAAAAAATGGCATTCATTGCTGCATATAAAGCTAGGATTAGAGTCATCTGGATTTAAAATAGTTTTAACTTATTGCAAAAGTAATCCATTTTCGGTTTTATTTTTTAAAACTACGAAGAAAAATCAAACATATTGGGAAAGTAAACGATGTTTTTAAATTGAAATCTGTGAATGGCGTCAAACGCCGTGTGTTAAGAAGTGCGAAATTGAAAATTGGAGTATATAGAAGCTTTTAAGAAAGTTTACAAAATTTAACATCAAACATAAAACCAACTATAAACATTCTACGAATTACCTTTGTTTTTCTTGTAAAGGTAATCAAAAATGAAAATGTTTCTTTGAAAGTATCGTAATTTACCAAAGAATATCCTAAGATTAAACCTTCTGGTGCTTTTTCAAATTTTGATCGCTTTTCGTGCATAAAGTAAGAAACTGTAAATAAAGAATACTTAAGTAACACGTAATACTATGCAAAGCTTCTTTGCGAAAAAAAAATAACGTGCACTCCCATTTTAACTTCCGGTCTGTTCAAAAAGCTCATCCCATATTTTCTCTCGAGCTTCGAGCTTTTATTTCAGTTTTTTTACTGTATTCGACGATGCACACTTGGTTCGATTTTTCTACCAGATAAAAAAAACCTTATATCACGTTCTATTTCAAAACCGAAAAATCTATTTAGTTTTCAATTAACATAAATTTAGATTGTTTTAAAAATAAATTTATAATCACAATACAATAAAAAAAATCATGCCTGATAGCGATGGGAACAGTTTCACTTCATTCAGTTAACAAACAAGAAAAAAGTCAATGTAGATTATTAGGTCAATATATTTTTTGAATATTTTATGGTTATACAGATTATGTTTTCATCAGTTCCAAGGGCCGTTCGATTAATCAACGCATTGTCTAGAGAAGTGGACATTTTTAGTGATGATATTTGTGAACGGTTTGATAAATTTTTCTATTATATTTCTTGATTTTTTATGTTGAATTTGATGTACCGTGTATTTTTATTTTATATATTGTCTTATTATATTTTTCAAGTGCATGGCGATTTGGCGTCAGCTGTTATGTCATGTACTGTAATTATTTTTTTTTAACAAATAAATAAATTAATAATAAGGGATTCTGTGTTACGGCATCTTGAGAATAAATTCACGGGAAATCTACATTTTATTGCCAGTCTTCGTAGACGGAGACATTTGAATAAAGCAACCTGAGCCTCGCTAAATTTTTAATAAAATTTGTGTATCTAAATTTTATTTATCGAATACAAATATAGTTTGAGAATCTATTTTATACTACCCACTTTGATATAAAAAAAAGATAAGCGGTAAGTGGTTTAGTGATTTAACCGCTTGAATACCGCGCAAATAAATCATTAATATGTCCCAGAGATACTGTGTGTTTTTGAGAAAATATTTTTGCCGAATATTATAATATATTTATACACTCGAATTCGATATTTTAAAAACCTATATTGACTCATTATAGATATCATTACACATATTCATCAAAATATTGGTTATATTTTATTAGAATACCAAGTATTTGATTTTTTAAATGACTTGGAGATCCGTGTTCGCTTGCTCATGTTCCGGACACCGGTGTCCGCTTGGTCTTCAAGTGGTTAAATCTGTCTAATATTTGTTGAAAAATAATAAACTACACAATTTTGTATTTTCGCAACAAGTATGTTTGAAACTGAAAAGAATGCGTTATACGTACATCTAGTTTTTCTCGTTTCCTTAAATACCTCTAAAAAATAATATATCACGTGCTAAAACGCGAAAAAAAAAACTTTTGGACGTGTTTTTGTATGTGTTTTGGGAGACTGAACAAAAAATAACCCTAAAATAGTCCATAACACACGATTGTTCCTATCAAATTTCAAAGCTGCTACGTACATAAAATGCCACTTCAAAGTACAAGGCTCATTCACATCCACATTACAATGTGTCTTAAAAAACTAAACTCAGAATCAATCTATGATACTATTTTCTTTGAAGTTATATGGATTTCTCAATTATTTTTTTACATATTGAGGTTTATCACTATTATTTTCATAAGACGGGTCCTACGGTGCAACGATTAGCGTTGTGGGCTTCTGTGCCGGACTTCACGGGTTTGAATCCCAGTGCTAACTTCATTGTTCGATCGATTTATCGATTTCTGTTCGAAGGTATGTGTGTTTGTGATGTCTAAAAATTCCTTCCCGATTTCCAATTTTTTAATAACTGAGTGTAGCGAGAACGATTAGTTACTGACTAGTTCTGTCCTGGTCTTACCTCTCAAGGGGATGAAATAAAAAAAATCATTGAGCTGGAATGTTTTTTATGACAATCACTTAATTATGTTATTAATACGTGATGACATAAAATACGTGTTAAATTTAATTCTGGCTAAATAAAAATGAAAACAAATTAAATGGTCAGAATATTTAATAACAATTTTGGTTAGTAGGTAAGGTTAGGTTAGGTTTTTTTTTATTTAATTTAAATTATGACTATTTATTCTGACCGATATATTATGACCATTTAATATAAATTCTGACCAATGTTATTTAAATTCTGACAAAAAAATACGAGCCAATATAAATTGTGTATTGTGTCAGTTTTGTCATTCGAAGACTGAAATATATGTTATTCATACCGGATTTCATGTTAAAACAACTTAATTATCAGCGTTGATAAAACAATGACAACAGTAATTGCACAATAATAAATAATTTATGAAATGTTGACAAATGTAAACGATCCTCAAGGCATGTGAGCATGGGCTTTACTTTTATTTACCGCGACGCGTTGCCGTCATAAACCGCCCCCAAAATGTCGCCAGCCCTAGTTGGGAGCTTTTTATCATAGCAAGCTTTGAGCGGGATTGCTAGTCAAAAGCTCTACTCAGAACAGTAATCAAGTGGTACATTATTATTGTATCACTTTTCGTAGCATATTGGCGCAATGCTTGATCAAGATTTGATATATTAAGTTTTTTGAACAAATCTGTACATTTAATCAGATTTAGTGAATATTACAGAACAAAAAAATCCCTAGTATTTATTCGTTTCCGTCATGCGTATGGAACATTTACGTTTAATACAACATGCTGACTTCCAGGTGTCGCCTTTAATTTATAAAAACTGTCGCTTTTGTCGATTTTAATTTTTCACTAATTTTCAAGTCAAAATTGACAGCTCTACAATATGGTATCTGTGGTCTAGTTGGTTAGAGCTTGATCTACCGATCAGGTAGGTCTGGGTTCGATTCCCGGTAAGGTCAGTATCAAATTGCATTTTTTCAATTTTAATTTGAGATCAAGACATGGGTGTTTGTGAAGTTAATTCTCTTTGAGTTCATTTCATGTGACTTTCAAAAATTCTCATCGAGTATATCTCGTATGATCTTTCAATTAAAAAATATTTGACGCATTGGCGTAAGCTGTAATTTCAAATATTTTTTTTTAAATTAAAAATTAAAATGAAAAATAAGACATAAACTCATTTTCGACAAAACATGGAAACTATCGTATTTTTTCCAAGTCATTATTTAATTAGTTATAAGTCTTGTAAAACTTTAAACAATATCCACTTGTTACACCATAGACAAAAATAACAGAAATATGCTAAAAAATATAAATTATAAATCTCATTTATAATCAGTGGCGACTCGAGGATTAAATATCTGGGCTTGCTGCGGTAGATCATTTTTTTAAAAAATGTCCATTTGGATAATATTTTATTTTAAACATCAAAAAGTAATATGTATTTTTATTTCCGTGCGCGGGCAAGCTTTATACACACTAAATAACATTGATATTTTATGAGCATACATTTTTTCAATTTATTTGGGGGTGCTGCAGTTCCCCAGTTCGTATAGACAAGCCGCCAATGTTTTACAACCATACTACAAATTTTATAATTGTACACAATATCATTGAATAAAACTGAATCCAGTTTAACATTCTCACCGCGTTTGACCGCTATGCATGTCCTAGCGAACATGCCCTCAGCGCGCGTGACACGTATAGATGTCATGGAAATTTCAAACCCTATATAAGAGCTATCAATTATGTTAAAATTGTATAACTTGGTTGAACATATTACTAAATGTATATTTTACCAAATTCAATAGATGGCATTTGTCAAAAAAGATTCAATATAGGCTAAAATAATTTATATCTGGAACACGCCGTGAACATACGTCACCAATGCAAGATTTTGGAAAATGTAAATAAGCGATCGAGTGCGGGTGGAATTGAAATTGTTTCGAGAATTTTATATAATAAGCAGTGTTCTCGGTCGCGCGTGGTGGTATTTTGCAATATGGCGACGTCAGGCCACAATTGTATGAAGAATGATTATTGTTGAATTAAACCGAAAATACAAAAAAAAATATTGTATTTTATTATTGAAAAGGTTACTTTTGGTAGCAATTACCATATTTGATTAGTTGAAAAAATATTACAACCTATATTTATAGTCGAAAACGCGATAACAAAAAGCAGCCGCGTACAGGGCATGCTCGCTAAATTTGGTGACGTGGGCAAAGGGTTAAAATCTTCTGTTAATTTAAGTCAACACGTGCAATATAAGTCAAAAAAATAAGCAAAAATTAAATCAATATTTGTTTTTTATATTGTCTTAAAATAAAAACAAAAACAAACCATTAATCTTATTATATTACAATACACCAATAGCTTTGTATTTAAATGGATTAGCGATGCAGAAATATATTTATCTGTTTAATATCAAACTAAGCCAAGCAAACGACATTTCATTTAAGAGAAATTCTATTTAGACGAGATTCAAGCACTGTAGAGGAAATTCCAGGCATTTGTTGGCCTAACGCGATGTTCCTTAGAGTTGTAGAGATCCTGCATTTTAATTGGGAGCAAGACTTCTTCCAGTGGTACGTCGATTATATTTATAATATAATTTTAAAAGACTATTATTTTCTTTTAGCTGATGCCTCACATTTGATCACATAGTTAACAACTTTAAGACTTAGCAATCTAGTTTACAGATATAATTTATTTATCATTTTTTCCATTTCTATATATCATATTTTTTTTCTACGAAACACCCAATAAAAAAACCATTTCCTAACATATTAAAAAGTCTAAATAACATATCTTTTGTTTATTTTTAATGATCAGAACCGGTTTCGATTATAACGAGCAATTTCAATTGATTTGAATATTTATTAATACAATGCTATCTATCCTGAACTAAGTAAAACTAATAAAGATGTAACAATCAATTGGTAATATAAATAACAGCAAAACCGGTTCTGATCATATTAAACAAACGTGGAATTAGTGAAAAAGTGTGATTTATTTAAAAACTTTGATGCCTTTTCACCAAGTATTGAAAATTAACACCAAGTGATACAAAAATGTCATTCAAAGTAACACGCACGTTACTGTAATAGGAAGTTTTATTCACCTAGGCAATTTTTCAATTATTTACATTAAAATAATTTTCCTGTTGGTGCAGATAAGGGCATCCAATCCCGGACCCGGATACCAAAGCCAATTGAGAAATTAGTTTCTATTTGCAGATACCATTATCAATGTTAATTAAATTGTTTTTTATATAAAATTTATGTTTATCACTGTATACTTTGTGCGCTACTGTTTTTAGTTTAATAAATTGTCGCTCTTTTCCACTGAGTAACCAGATTAATATGCGATCCTGTTTTTCTTTTACCCGTTTCCATTACTAAACAAATCTCGTCTTTAGGCACTGTAATAGATGTTGATTATTTTTTACTTGCAACAAAGTAAACAAGTTTATCAGGAATTGTCGAGTTTATGAATAGTTCGATCGGTATGATTAAGTATGCTTGTTTTTATTAAGAAAGTTTTTTCTAATCTATCAATTATAAGAATTCAATAAAACAATCTACATATCTTTAAAGAACGGTCTATGTTATTCTTTCAAGTAGCGTTTCGAAGATTTGATGTATTTTTGCTTCCTTTCACGACATTTCAGCTCCTTTAGTTTTGTCAAAGTCCAAAGCTGCCAAAAGTATACAATATTAAATTAAAACACTAGGATTTACCCAGATAAATATATGTAATTAGTTAAATTATTCCCAAGAGTATGAACCGCTTGGTCCTACCCAAACGATAAAAAGGATACTGGTTTAACATAAAGAACTGTAAAACTTATATTGGGTGACATAACGCCTTTGAGGTGCCAAGCGACTATGTCAAAACAACAGCTGTGCTGATGCAAATGATAGCCTAATACAAACGATTTATTTCTTCCACATAAGAAATGCCAATCATCATAATATATACGTACAACATAATTTTGCAATAAAGGCAATTGTGTGACTTGCTTGTCTTTGAAGTTTGAAAGCCTCTCACAGTCGAAATATTTATTTTTCTTTTAATTTATTATCAAATTAAAAATCTACAAAAAGGGTTTTAAATAAAACGGTATAAAAGAATCAACGTTTTATAAATCATCTTTCAGTAATATCGTTGAATCTTTTATACTGAAGTATATTTTTTTTTCTTGCTCTCTTCAAATATTTTTTCGTGAACTCAAAGCTTAATAACATTTGAAATGAAATAGACTTAAAGTCTCGACACTTTTTTTTGAAAGCTTCGTGTAATTTTTCTCGAGCTTTCCATACTGTCGGTTTCATCAAAACGTGTAAAGAAAATGATCTAGCGAACACAATTTCAAAAAAGCTGTCATTTTACATTTCACTCCAATGATCTGTCTTTTTGTGCTGAAATTTTTTTATTGAAAACGAAAAATGATGCAATAGATTTTCAATGAATTTTGAATATTCACCACACTCTAAGCTTTATATTTTACATAATATCAAATATGGTATTTTAAGCATCAGGCGAAAAACTTTATAAATGAACGCGAGTCAGAGGTTTTACGTGTTAGTACAAATATATAGAAAGGTGTTATATTATATAATAAAATACTTTTTGTACTAATACCACATCATTTAGTATTAGGACTGTTTCCTGGCGTAAAGACCATTATCACCTGACGAAACATAAAACAATACAAAGCTATAAAAAAAAACTATTTAAATGGTGTGAAAAACAATTTGTAAAATAAAAATATAGGCGTTTATAGTTAATAATACTATAATTAAAAATCAATTAAATAAAAATAATCAAAAATTATCTAAAAATGGAATATAAGGCACCTCTTAACTCTCGCGGCTCGGAGACTAGAAAAATACTTCTCTGCCGATGGGGGTCGTTTAGGGACCCCAGTGATTTCCTCATTATTGGCCTTATTCTTTTGAATTTCAAAAAATAAATAGTCTAAGGGCTTTAAAATGTCTCTCTGCATCATTGCTCATACATTTTTTTAATAAAAATCCTTGGTTTTTTAAATAAATAATCATATTTTAAGTTGCGCGTAAAAAATACGTCATCCCAGCACAGATATGAAATTGTAACTGATGCGTTTAGCCCAGCTATCTTACGAATGATCGCTTATCGCGGGCGCTTATCTCGTTATCGCGTTATCGCGTATTTATATAAACTACAAAAGGTTCAAAAAACTATGATATAAGAATACCTTAATTATAAACATTGTATCACCCATATTAAAATAGATATTTAAGAAAATGTGGGTATTAAGGTCGCATTTCTTGAGGTTAGAACCGGAAAAGTTAATAATATATTTTACAAAATCGTCACCAAAAATAAAACCTGATTGAAAATTAATCAAGTAAGAAAGGTATCTTTTATATAAGTCAAATTTTATAATCCAATAATCATTAAAACAATAAGGATCGTGACGAGTATAACTAGCCACTATCTATTATTTGTTATGCGTAACTATTTTATATTAATTATTTAATATTATATTATTGCTCAAGTTTTCTTGGCTCATTTTTGTAATTTTAGAAGGAACATTTTCACAGTTACTTCCCACAGTGCCTAGTGGGTTATGCTTAATTAGTTTTAGCGCATTTACAAAAAATTCGAAACATTTCTATTTAATACACCTGTTACATTGAATTACAAATGAATTATGGTCAGTAGGTTTCAAAACCCACAAAATACAAAGACTAGAAAAAACTTCTTCCATCAAAAACAAAATACAAAAAATATGCAACATAATTTCGAAGTAAGAAAACTAAAAAAGAATACAAAACATATTGTTGAATTGTGAGAATATGTTAAAAAAATGACCAGAAAAGGAAACGTTCGTTTTTTTTATTCAAAAGACAATCCAGTTTTGACAAATGGCTTGACATGAGGCCAATAATAATTTTCCACGCCAAAGGTCAACAGTGTTTATTTCGACAATATATTCGTAAAACGAATCTGTCGCTTTGGATGCCACATTATTATTCAAAAAAATGATAGAGAGAAAAAGTCCGCTTTATTTATGAACGCGAAAATGTTGGCGTGCATTATTTTTGCGCCAGTAATAAATATTAATTCGCTGTACTTCGGACATGTTTTGGCATGTACGTCAAAGTCACAACGAAATTGGAGTATCATTCAAGGATAAAGTAAAATCCACAAAAGTGAGCGGATATCTTTATAAAAATAGCAAATTTTATTCATTCTTTAAATTAACATAAATTGCGAGAACTGCAAATACCGGTCAGATAAACATCGTCCAAAAAAATTAATAACCAATATATTCAATTTAAAAAATGGTCCATAGATATTTCCTTTTTTCTTGCCAATTACTTTATTTCAGAGTTCGTAAACCTTTTTACACATACCTTTGTATATTTTGATTATTATACAAAAACCTTTTTTGCAGTAATTCAATCCAGTATGAGGGTAACCTAAATTTTGACAAAATCCTAAATAAATTTCTTAATCTGGAATATTCTCGAAAAATCCTCTATCCTTACCTTCACTTTAAAAATGATCAGGAAAGTTATGAGAAAAGGTTCGAAGCACTGTGTAAGCGATGTTGGAAAATTTTGAATCCGTTAGAAACAAGCGAGTGTCTTCTTTTCAATGATTTTCAAACGATTTCTCTGGTTGATCATAATATAGAAACAGTTTCTACCCAAAACCAAAATCACCCATCACACTCTGAGGAAACCACAACCAACCGCTAGTGGGTGGTATGGATGACCCTTGATTTATTCCAATACTCACAATACAATTCCCATGTTTTTTTTTAATTTATGGCCATAAACTTTTTGACTTAGTTAATTAAGACGTAGATGTCTATAAAACTACTTTATGTATATTTAAAAAAAAAACAGTAATCTTATGTGAAAAACATCTTAACTACTAGTAATACTATATTTGGCAAGGCCAATTTGTGATTTTTGATTTAAAATATTTCACTTGTTCTAGATCAATATTTACAAATCTAAAATTGTATGTTTTTTTTCAATTCCTAATTTATTCAAATTGAAAAAAGCAATGCTTAAAAAGACTAGAAGTTATTTTACAAGGTAGACGATTTACTTTTTCTTTGACGATAAAAAACCATATAACGAATAGACAGCTTCCTGTTTAAAGTTTTAGTAAATTGTTTCTAATTTTTGTCCAACTTTTTGGCAAAACTTTAAATAAAATATACGTCATCAATTAAAAGATAAACTTTTACCAAACTGAGCTCAGTACGATATTATAGCTGCAGTGTGAAAAAATATGTGCATATGTGCCATAGATCAACATCGTTGTTTAGTTTTCAACGGTGTTTGTGCATAGATCATAAGACCAACTCCGCAATGCGGATTTTGACTTGCGATAGACCTTGAAAAACATTGTGTTAGATTTTATATAGAAAAATCACATCACCAAATTTTGTACATCCATCCAGCAAGCCTGTTTTGTGTGAAAATCACACTTCACAGTAAAAAGTGCGGTCCATGTAAGGTACAATAATACGTACATTTTTGTAAATTACATTTCTGGCAGTATATTAATGAATGTGGTTACTAAACAGGTCATGTTGATGAATTAAATCGAACGAAGAATTTTGTGTTCAAAGAAAAACACATATCTGCAATATCCAAAATCCATCTCACCTATTTGAAACATATAGTTGGACGTAACAAAAGAATTAAGCTTTTCTACTATAATAATATTTATGTCCTAAAAGTACATATTTTTCTATACTTACTTACTCTGACTGTAAAAAAGAGGTTGATTGATTTGAAAAAAAACTGTTATGGTTAAATAACTTCTGGTATAATCGTGGTTTTTCGATTACTGAAGTAGTCAATATCAAAGTCACTAATAATTAAAAAAGGTTTTTCAGTTTTACATAATTAATTTCTGAGTGTCAAATAACAAATGAAGATAATCTATGTTCTAGTAACACATTTCTATTGCTCTATTTTGCCTGCACTGCGTTCTTACAATGTCAATAAATGTGAATATTGGAGAAATTTTCGAGTAAACGAACATCTGATAGTTTCGCCTCCAATAACACATTTTATATCTTCACTTTGATTTCCGTACCACTTAGTCGTATCCCAATTGATGATTTGAAATAAATAGTTGTGAATTCACAACTAAATAATGAAAATTTATATTTCTTATATGAATAATTTCTATGGAAAAATCCAGAACTTTTCGCGAGCCCGATGGAAATCTTCGGCGGGCCGTAGTTTGGTGACCGCTGTTCTAGTTGAAAATTTTACGCTGGTCAATTTAATTCTAAAGAAAAGAACTTAGCATACTGACAATTTATTACTCGTTTATAAACAAGTGAGGCGTCTAGTATCAAACACGTCCAAGTCAATATCATTTAAATTTTTAGAAGAGTTCAATGTTTGTTTGCTACTTTTTAACGCAATTTTAATGCGAATTGACTATAATAACAACGAAAAACATGGAAACCAAGCGTCAACTTATTAAACGTTCTTTTTTTACATTGTATGCAACTTACTGAATGACATCCAGTCAGCTGATTCAAATCTTACGTTCTGATTTATTCACTTTTAGGGTGTTCACTATCAATAACTTGGTAGAAAGGCATAATATTAATAAAAACACAATATTCCTTTGTACTTCATTCGACTTTATTTAATAGGTCAGGACCGGTTTCGCTCATTGTGAGCATTTTCAACTGAGTCAGTTGACAATGCTCGCAATGAGCGAAACCAGTCCTGACCTTTTAAATAAAGTGGAATGAAATACAAAGAAATATTGTGTTTTTATTAATTCTGATTTACTCTCATTGGTTTGACCAATTGATAACAAGAATACATTTGATTGGCCAATTTTGATAATAAAATCATTATTTAAGGTTGATTTTTACACACTTTAACAAACTTTAATAAACTTGTAGTAATTAAAATTCTCTACAAGAATTTCTCCCTCAAATACCTAAGATAAGAGGAAAGGCGATGAGTCCAAATCGGGAACATACGCTATACATGAACGGAAAAAAAAACACCTATAGGTGTAATGTTAAAAAATCCCATGAATAACAACTTTTAATTTGTTATAAAGACATTAGCTAATTGACAACGCTCGTGATACGCCAAACCGGTTGTGATATTTATATAAAAAAAAAAAAAATACAAAAAAAGTGTTTTACTTTTTAATAAACTTACTTTTCACAAATAATTGACAGTAAGTTAGGACAATAAAAGCTAGCATACTAAAAAAAATCTACGTTTGAATCCTTCAAATTGTGTAGATTCACACAAGTTTTGTCACTAACGACCCGGGTTTTACCTTTCGGCATCTTCAGGCGTTCAAGTGCACGGATGAACTTGAACTGACAGAGGTGATGGTTGGTGTATAATGATATTTTCCTCAACACTTCCCGTTGAAACAAAACTTACAAAACTTTAAATTGCGAGCATATATAATACTATTCGCTTGCCATTTAATTGCTTAATGAACATGACTACCCACTAGAAGAATGTAGTAAACTGTAAAAGCCGGTATCTCTTTTCCAAACAGTTGATCCGGGCACTTTCAAGTGAGGATATCGAGAGAATGTCGTAAAATTTTCTGGCGGGAATCCAACAAGGGATTAAAAGCATTCGAGTGGCATCTTTGTGCATGTACCAACATTACTTCGAACACTTTAAATTCGCTTAGCACTGATGGGACTAACTGACATTAAAATGTGTAACTGGCATAGATACGTATAATGTGAATCGATTGATGGCTTTAGGAAACCGTTGTTTGTTTCATTTTGTCAGATAAATAAGTAATATATTAGATAGGGTAATGTTTTTTTTATCCATGTCAGCTCCCTGGATTGTTATACGCTCCATTGTTATACAAGAACTGTTTTTTTCTCAGTCGCTCAACCTCTCTTTTCCAAAGAGAGTAGTAGGAATAGAAGGATAAGGCTAGGGCAGGACTAGTGGTTAGCTAACCGCTCTCGCTACGCCCAGTTATTGAAGGATTGGAAGAGCGGGAGGGAGTTTTTAGACATCACAAACATCGAAAAATGGTGTTCGTACTGGAACAGTTCGGACGTTTGTAACAGATCTTACGGGCTTGAACCTGTGAGATCTGGTACGAAAACTCATAACGTTAACCGCTGCGTCATATGACCCGACAACCGTACATCCATTAAACTAATAACTAATATTATAATATATTACATTTCAAATTTAAAAAAAACAACATCGATTTAGCTTAGATAGATAATGAAAATAAAATAATTACATTTTATAAGTTGTATTAAAACAAAACACTTTTTTGTAGTTAAATATATGATAAAATTTAAGTTTCTAGTCCTTCCATTTTAACTTCTTCTTTCTTCTTTGACCATGTTTGCTCCCTATGTAGAGCATATGGCCGCCACGTGGCACCTCCATGTTTCCTTGTCTCCCGCCAATTGCTTTGCTTCCTCCTATGACATGCCAGCATCTCTCATCTCCGCCAAGTACATCCTATGGATAGTACCCGACGGACGTCCGGGACAGCGGAATCCCACCGGTCGAAAGAAAAGGCAGGCAGGATTGAGGCTTTCCGGAGGCATCCGCAGCACGTGACCCAACCAGTTCCAACATCTCTCCATAACCACTGACGTGACGGGACGCTGTCTTGTACGCTCCCTTATCTCTGAATTCCTCACAAAATCAAACCACCACATCCCCATTATCCGACGCAAGCATCTGTTCTCGAAGTTCAGTATACGGTTTTTGTTTACGAGTCTTCTGAGTCCATTTTAACTAACCAGAGAAAACGTTAAAATTACGTTAATCACAATTCTAACAATAGTATGATCCCAAAAAAGCAGTCCACCATATGTATTGTAAAATGTATTTGCAATTAAATCTTTTGACAGTTTTTTCTTACCATAACAGACTTCTACCAAGAAGAGGCTGATTTAATTAATAACTCGAATACAGTTCACATCTTTAAATCGTTAGAAGTAAATAGCACTTCAGGGGTTATCTGTAAATTATTGGCGAAAATAAATTATACGTCTTATAAAAACAGAAAAATAACTTTTAAATACTTTTTACAAAATTTGAAAACAGAGTCACATTCGATTGATTCAAAGTAGAATGAGCGATATAGGCCCAGATTATTTCATCAAATTGTGAAATTCGTACACTTTACATGGTACATAAAAAATAGGAAGTATCACCTCCATTATAAGTATCCAAAAAAAAGTAGCTGTAAGCCCGTTGCTTTCAACGGAGGATTTTTTTGCAGTTTTGATAAATGAGATATTTACTGGCGTTGAAAATCAAATTTAAGCTTATTTATTGAATAAGCCCGAAGGACTTAGCTCAATTATTTTCTAAATAGTTTTTTTTATCGAAGAAAAAATGTTCATATTTAAAACCGATCATTTTTAATAATGCATTAATTTATATTATGTACCACCAGTGACAATCGGCTTTTTTGAATTTATGTTTTAACCAAAAATTCACCTTGTGTTGTTTTCTGTACTATCGTGTCTACATGATGTTGAAAGAAAATGAAAAGACGTAGCGCACAGTTGAAAGCAATTCGATAGAAAAGCACCCAGGGTGCCAATAATTTGATACCTTGAGGTCGGTGACCACCTGTGAGACATTGATTGGTATCGCTGAATGACACCTGAGATACGCTGACTCCTTTCCAGGGGATGTTGACACCCAGAAAAGGGAAACTAAACGAATCTCGTGTAGTAAAGTACAGGCACTAAACGAAAATAGAATTTCCAAAAAACATATATTTTACTGACTTGTATTATTACCTCTCCCTGAATTTCTGTTGATATTTGAGTTTCATAAATAATTTGAGTTTCTCTATCGATGAGTGATTTTTTGGATATCAAATTTATGAAGCTTTAAATACCAGGACGCGTAGTGTCAAAGTTCTTCGAGTCTCTTTTATCACTAATGCTTTGAAAAGTTGTATTCCCTTAGCATCGTTGCAGACGGAAGGGCGTGATCGCTGCAGAGGTAAGAAACCCCTAGTTCACGGGGACTCCATATGCATTAATTTGCAAATCACATTATATAAACTACCTCTCATACTGCATACATACATGTACAGTGTACACATACAGTACACAAAGAAGTCAACCAAGAAAATTCATTTTAATGATGCTTTGTTCGTTTTTAAATAGTTTATTATCCACCATAAGGTCTATGTTGGGTCGTCGAGCAGAACTGCTCTCTGTCTAAAACGAGTGATAATGTTATAGAAAAGAAACTCAAATCCTGATGTTCGTGTATACATTTTGAAAGGCTCGCGATCAATGATTCGATAAAAATATGAATTGTATTTAAGAAAAAATAATATACAAAAACTGTACAGACTACGCAGTCGAGATTATAAAACATTTTTTTTTTGTTTTGAATAACTTTTGCTTGAGAATAAAAACGATTATATGGCTATAAAATGTAATAAAAAATATATATATACTTACCTTATATAATAACCGTTCCATTCCGATAAAAAATTGTATGGGCTTTTACGAAACCGTGCGCTTGTTACACCATGAAAGATGAACAATCAATGTCATCAATTTTCCCGGATAAGGAACTCGGCGTCCTTTTCCATAATACAGATCCCGTGCTGCTAAGCTGTAATGACCACATTGCTTCAACAAATTAATATAACTAGCTGTAAGCCCGTTGACCTCAACGGGGGGATTTTTGTTGCATTTTTAAGAAGTCAGAAAATTACAAACCTATTTATTGAATAAGCCAGAAATTCTAAAAATAAAATAAATATATCTCGGGGCATATATCGACAGCATGCCCTGTTGTATTTAAATTGTAAATTATTTAATTTTTGGAATAATGTTGAGTTTGCTAACAATTATTTTTCCTATTAGCAGAAATATACCTCGTAAATTACCTAATTTTTGGAATAATGTTTAAGTTTGCTAACATTTTTTTTCGTAGTGACAGAAATTTCGTAAAATATTAAATCCTTGGAATAATGTTCAAGTTTGCTAACAATCATTTTTCATAGTAGCATAAATCGACCTCGGCGCATATATCGACAGCCCTGCAGTTTTAAATTGTAAATTACTTAATTTTTGAAATAATGTTTAAGTTTGCTAATAATCATTTTTCACATGCAAAATGGTATAAATTAATTGCACATTTTATCAAAACAAAATTATCAAAATGTTGACTGATTCTCCAAACAGAACTTATTTTTTAAAATATATATAATGATTTTTACTGAAGTTATTTTATTACACATACTGAAATTATGCTTTCGCCAACAACTAACTATACCACGTATGTACCTAGATTAAAAACAAATCTTGAAATAATTGCGTCTTATATTTATTTTTTGAAAAACATATTTCGCTAGTCAATCGGATTTTGTTATTTTGGTAGCATTTATTTTCATACGATCAAGATGTACTGTGATTTAAAAAAATAGTTTTCAAAAAAAAAATGTTATAAATGTTATAATTATGAGAATTCAATTTTTCAGCCATTTGATAATTCAACTGTTTATGTATGCATGTGAAGTATGCGTATTTTGGAATTTTTAGAATAATTTAAATGTGTGCTTAATATATATAATTAAATCAGATCGATGCTGACAGTTGTTCGTTTGCCCGAGCGGTAACGATTTCAACTCATAATCCAGAAGCGATGGTTCGAACCACGGCCGCGGCGCTTTTTTGTATGAGAATTCAATTTTTCAGCCATTTGATTTGTTTCGTCAAATAACAGTGTATTAATTAATGGCGACAGCGGGGCAGGATGGGGGGGGGGGGAGGAGGACCGTCTTTCTTGACGTCATCGAAAAGGCAAAATCGCGACCATATACAAACGAAAAAAGTATGTATTTGGTATGAATAAAAAAATGGTGACAGCGGGGCTGGGGCGGAGGAGGGGGAGGGAAAATCGCGGACAATCATTCAGACGGACGGACATTATCGAGTATTAATATATAATATTTATTATATTTTACGATCTCGCTCATGTGTTCAATATATAATTTCTAAGAAAGCTCTCAGGGAAAGGCCAACAGCAGAGCTGCTATCCGATGACATCACGCGCCGTAGCAATTCGCGTAAGTCGTAACTCACAAAAGTCGTAAATTTCAACTAAGCCGTTTGACACACAATTTTTGGGATCGTAAAACATCAACAGTTATATAATATATAAGAAGAGATGAACGGTCATTCCGACTGAGCTTAAATTCATAATGCATTAATTTACTACGTACTCGTCTTGTCAAAAGGAAATGAGAGACATTCACGATATTGCTTCTAATACAAAATGTATAATAGTTGCGTACAAGCTTACTCCTGAATTAGTTATCTATTGTCCAGTATGTGACAGAATCAATTTGGAAAGCATTAAATTTTTATTTGTCAAATAAATAAAATATCTTGCACGACACCCTCACCAGGCTGGAACTCGTGATATCATGCAGATATGCTGTTTATGCTTGCTTGTTTTGCGAAAACGAAGTGTTTTACTGCATGCGACAGATCTAAAATATATCAAGACACGTTGATCTTTGAGTTCT
Source organism: Himalopsyche anomala (assembly GCA_031772345.1). NCBI lineage: Eukaryota > Metazoa > Arthropoda > Insecta > Trichoptera > Rhyacophilidae > Himalopsyche > Himalopsyche anomala. The sequence goes on from CM062840.1 coordinate 7,533,483, forward strand.
ATTAAGAATCAACTCAATTGCGCATTTCTTTATTGCATTTACTGATTAACTCTCGCGGCTCGGAGACTAGAAAAATACCTCTCTTCCGATGGGGGGTCGTTTAGGGACCCCAGTGGTTTCCTCATTATTGGCCTTATTCTTATGAATTTCAAAAAAAAAATAGTCTAAAGGCTTTAAAACATCTCTCTGCATCATTCCGCATACATTTTTTTTAAAAAATCCGTGGTTTTTTTATAAATAATTACATTTTAAGTTTCGCGTAAAAACGACGTCATCCCAGCACAAATATGAATTTGCAACTGACGCGTTCAGCCCAGCTATCTTACGAACGATCGCTGATAAGCGGGCGCTTATCTCGTTATCGCGTTATCGCGTATTTATATACACTACAAAAGGTCCAAAAAACTCGGATATAAGAATACCTTAATTATAAACATTGTATCACCCATATTAAAATAGATATTTAAGAAAATGTGGGTATTGGGGTCGCATTTTTTGAGCTTAGAACCGGAAAAGTTAAACACACTCATCATCGAAACATACTGAACGTATAACATTCATCTCAAAACAATAAAATATGAAAATTGTTGCAATTTTCTTACAAAACCATGCCGAATAGTAACATTTTATAATTGGATAAGGAATATAACACATTCCTGCATGCGATAACATCGTTGACCAATTTATTTGGATGTTCGCGATTGAACACGTGTATTGACCCCAGTACAAGTGCAATGCTATTGTCAGTTATCATTATTTAACCTTTTAACCACGGCTCGGATCCAGATCGGTTCAGATTGGACTGCTATAGCAGTTAACCACGGTCTAAAGGTTAATAACTATTTTCAAAGGATATTATATTCTTACTGAATAAGCATAGTAAGCTTAGATTCTTTAAAAAGCTGTTTGTACGCTATTTCGAACGAAATGCGGATTTTTTATTACCGATTCTGCGGTGCTGTTTGTGTCTTGAAACAATTGTCAAAGATTACGTGCTTTAGAAAACAGGAATAAATGTCGTATCAGATTCAAAATTGTTGCTTTTGCTTCATGCCTAAAATTCTTTTTGATATTTGTCATTATGGTTCACAAAAACTATTTAGAATGCGTTAATAATAATTATTTATGTAATTTTAATACATATCCACCATTTGAATCTATAGCAATCTGATCAATAGTGTTAAAGCTCTTATCACTAGACTGCAGTGGTCAATATTTTACGGCTAACAGCTCACAAGCGTTTAAAGACCGTCAATTTTCTGCATAGATGGATTAACATGGTAGAGTCAAGACAAGAGTGGAAAGAATTTCATATATTTCACTGTACGCATAAGTTTGGTCCTTTTTAGTTCTCCGGTTTCATAACCATGAATTTGACCTTTCAAACATGACTTATTTTCCAATTGATATTTCAACTGTATTATTTATTCGTTTACAGAATATTATTTTAAATATAATTTAAATGATTCAAGAGCTACATTCTTCGTCTGATCTTAAATAATGGAGACAGAAAAGGCGTTAATTATAAAACATCTTTATTTAATGAAAATGTAAACTTTTAAAGCATTTGGACTCTTCATGGAGGTATCTGACCAGAAGTTTTTCTACAAGAACTGTTACTCAGTTGTTGTTCTTCTCTTTTTTTTAAATACAGCAGAGATAGAGAGGATTTAGTTAGACCAGGACTAATGGTTAGTAACCGATCTCTCTTTGTCTCGTTATTTTAAGATTGGAAGGGCAAGAGGGAATTTTTAGGCATTAAAAACATCCATACCTTCGAACAGATATCGATTGAAAAAATGCTGTTTGTCCTGGGATTTGAGCTCGTGAGATCCATCACGAGAGCCAACGATTGATCATTGCACTACGGATCCTACATAAAGAAACATACTGTAGTCTTTACTAATTAAAATAGATTTTAAAGGTAATCATGTGAGGTTGTTTGGAAAAATGCGAATGGATATATTAAAATCAAACTCGACGATCGACTTGGGACTTGATTTTCTTACATCAGAAAATTCTATATTAAATATTTTGCGGCCGTCGAACTGTCAAAATTTTTAATCATCTCAATAAGAAAAGAGAATTTCAATAGAAAATTTACAATCATTTATCGTTAAAATATACGCTAAAAACGGTCAAATACTATGTGTAAATGTTGAAAAAATAATGGGTGCATTTTTTAACGTTTTGAAAACGTTTTTCATTTTAACATGGTGGCAGAAGTCAAATTATACCAGAATGAAATCTCTGTAAAATACTTTTATACATAGTTATGTTTTTATATCATACCACACTAAAGATTTTTCTATGCATATTTTATTACCGCTTATGGTGATGCATTGGCTCGATTTACATTGTGTGTCCTCGTGGACTGTGAATACATAATTCAATATATTGGATTTTCGAAACGACACTTTAAAAGTGCCAAGATTTTATTCAAGAACTTTCCTCATTTTTGAAGCATTGCCAAGAAGGTTTTCCGATAGAATTATTTTCGTAAGACGATCTGAATTTAATTTGTGTATGCAGTGAAACCTTACAAAGAAGTATGTATACCGCATTTTCTCGGTTATAGCCAACCTCAATCGCAAATATAAATGTATAACGTTTTTTCTTCTGTGCACTATCTTTTTGAAGTATGTATAACAATATATCATTTTTAATTGCTTTTTTAACCCATAATACGCCATCATAAAAAATCACGTACCCTGCCATGATGGCATCTCAGTTTCACTGTTTATTGACAGTATTTAAACCTAAGTTAGAAGCTAAAATAATAAGCTAATAACAAAAAAGATTTTGAATTACCTTTTTGGCTGCCGTTGAAAAAAGTACATTTGTACCTAGAACGCCGGCTATAATTTGCAATTACGGCTTCGGTTCCGGAGGTTAGAATGCCAGTACAGGCAGTTTTAAAAAATGATTTTTCAATAAATTTGTTATTTTCTGTTTCATGGCATGGGTGTTTGTGATGTCTTTAATAAAATCGCACGTAACACACATCGCTACCATAAAGCAACAGTAAGATAAAGTCGATTTTGGGAAGAGTATGCCAATATATTACTGACAGGTAATAATTTATAATGAAACACTGAAATATTTTAATTTAAAAGACAATGCCCCAAATGCTTACATTTGCACTTATTGATATTGCTCTGTAACTATGAAGCATCAAAAAGATTAGTTAAATAACTAGATACAGATAATAAACAAAAAAAAAATACTATTAACTTCTAACATAAACTGTAAAAAAAACTAAATAAAACATAGTTCGTTATTTAAAAAGAACAACACAAACCTTAATTTAAGATTTCGACTGAAGGTGCTTGGTGGAATTTCAATATTAAATTTGAATCGTTCAAACTATTTACATTCTCACAGATTTACTGGGCATTCATTCCCATGAGCTTACACGTTTCGCCAGCAATAGCTTTAGACTCAGTGATACATTTATTTATTATATAAACACGAAACATTCATTTACTAAGCGCCAGTTCAAGTTCATCCGTGCACTTGAACGCCTGAAGATGCCGAAAGGCGAAACCCGGCTCGTTAGTGACAAAATCTGTGAGAATGTACATAGTTTGAACGATTCAAAAAAAAAACAAACCTTAATGTTCGATTATCTCGAAACTAATATTTTCGACTTACCCCAATGGGTAGCGACATGTGCACTAGGCCTTCGATATATTCAAGCACGTAATTAGAACGCTGAAGTAATTAAAAATGGGAAATAATTATCGTTCTACTTTTCCCTGTCTCATCAGTACAGCTATGCTATATCTGGATACGTATGTATCACGTTGCGTCTTCACTCTAACTCAAAATAATTGGGCTATGTAGCGGAGGAACTTTCTTACCCTTGGAATCAATTAGTCGTGAAATTTGATCACTTTCGAAGGGTAGCCCTTAACTTGGAAGACTCTTAGTTTAAAGACTTTGTAGTTATGTGAGACCGTCGTATTCTTAATGACTTAATTGCCGGGATTCTAATAGAAAGTTATCTTAATTTTAACATTTAAGTAAAAAAAAAAGATCTTATAGCAGTAAATCTATACACAGCACATTTAGTTAATGTAATATTCCACTTAGCTTTAAAACCTATTTTTTTTTCATAATTGATACAAAATGTTCTCATATCATAAATACTTTTTTTTTATATACTGTTAATTTCCAAATGAAAAATTTTGGTTTACGTTAAACACAAAGTGACTTTTTACTCAATTGTAAATGAGAAAAAAATGTATTGATTTAACGTAACCCAGTTGTGACCAATGTTTCTTCTGAGGCAAAAGGTTAGCTGCGCGGAAATTTCAAAGGCTGCGCGGACCGATCAAATATTAATTGAACAACTGTCATATGGTGCGCGCCAACTCGAAATGAGTGCGCGGGGGCTTCCCAACTGCTGCGCGGCCGCTCACGCACGCAGCTTAGAGGGAACGTTGGTTGTGACCATTTTGCAGCAAACTGACAATGAAGATTGTCATTATTTATTATAAAAATAGCTATTTATTACAATATCATAATGCAGTTAAAATATTTTCCAATCGTCTTTTACATGTTATGTAATTAAAAAAACCTAAACAAAGCTCTATAATATTATATAATAATAATATATAGCAGGGGTGGCCACATTTTTTTTCTAATAGCGACTAGGAGGTTAATTATTCATGACGCTCGATTGATATCGCTTGTAATTGCATCACGAAATAACAATAAAAACCCATTTTTTGGGTCCGGAGTCAATCAAAAATACCTCAACGATCTACTTTCTGGCCATCCGAGATATAAAGTATTAATTTGATATATTGGCAGACTTATACATATTATAATACAATATATAAATATTTTTAAAATATGTTTCAGTTATTTAAAAATAAAATAAATCTACTTTAAAGTAATCTTTGGGTAGGTAGAGTTATTGTAGAAAACCGTAATAATTAATTTATGATGTGCTTACAAAAATTATGCCGTTTAATAAAATATCACATTCAATGTAAAAAGCTTGTTTTATTCTAAAAGTACGCTCAGTAATTTTAATGGCGAAAATTTTTCACATTGTTTTTCCTCGGTCAAAGTTTGTTTTTAATTACACACCCAAAACAAAGTAAATTAAAATAATTTGATTTAGCAAAGGTCGATTGGGCGAGCTTTTTGGTAGCGATAAAAAGTGCGTAATACCTATTCCTGGAGAGGAACAAAGCCAAGTTGTTGGAACTTGCCGGAAACCATTAATAAAAAGTTTTCGATGCCATTACGGTGAGTTTCGTAATTCGGTTATATTTTAGAATTTTGCAATTTTTATCGCGCCACTGAAATGCTTCAATACTAATTGAATGACTTCATTTTTCAGGGCTGTGGATTCGTTAAAAAAATGACTCCGACTTTGAAATAAAAAAAATGAATTTGACTTCGACCTGGAAAAAGAAATATACATATTAGCTGGAAGCCCCCATTATTTGGTGGCCCTAGCTCTTTTAGCATATGACATGCGTAAATCCAGCTCTGATTTACTTGTGAACGGGGGGAGGGGATGCGAATTTTTTTTATCTTTTTACCTTGATAACGAATTAAGAAATTATTCCCTGATTTTTCATAATATCAAAAATTCTGTTCATTTATTCAAGAGTTCATTTTTTTTAAATGGGTTCGGACTAAGGCCGACAATCCCAAAATCCCGAGATTATGCCAGTACTAATACCGGGTTTTCAGAATTGAGGATAATAAGTGTAAAATTTTAGAAATGCGTGTGAGACCTAAAATGTCTTAAATTTATTTATTTCAAGAAATCCGTAAATTTCTAGGATTTTGAAATCCCAATTTTTTTTTACTGTTTAATGGTGAATATTTAATCTCCAAGTCCTGGGATTACAAAAAAAGTAATATGGTTCAAATGCGTGATATTTCTTAGGATATATTTTTTTATTGAATTGTACAGTAAAATTAGATTTTATAAAAAATCTGTATTAATGAACTATGTTTTTAAAATATATAAAAAAATGATAAGATAGCTACAGATAAATATAATTACAAGAATAAAATACAATATTGTTATCATTTCACGTATAATGACAGAAAGACAGTATGGCAATTACACCAAAAAAAGAACTACGCTAACCAAATAGTCAATTTTCTTTTTTGGTTAAAAAGATAAATCGTAAAAGTCTTTTACTCGTTAAATTCATTAACAGCAAGCTTAGTTTAGATTTAGCTTCTGTCAAAATCTATTAAAAATAATCTTGTTGAATAAATGAAGGTGAATAAAAAAATAATGGCATAAACGACCATGGTCTCTTATATATGCTTCAGTGTTAATACATATATTAGCTATTCTTATACAGCGAGTAATGAGCATAAATCTAATTAAATGTTTGGTTTGAGTCTTTTCATTCTTATTACAATAATTAATCCATGACAACTTTTATCCCTGAAAATTCAAGGACTACAAAATCTACGCTTCATTTTTAAAACATTTTTTTCATTCACAAAAACGAGACGACGTTTTTTTCCTAACAATAACATGTGGATGATTTTTACGCGCTTAAAATTCGACCTACTTAACGGCCCGCTAAAGCCTCTAAAATTTTCCGTTTTCTTTTCTGTTTTGTAGTGTTAACTGCAAATCATCGTTAAAACACGTGTGATACACTATTAATGCATTTTATATCACCAAAAAATTGCTGCCAAGAGATTATGAAATATTTTTTCATCCTGAAACCCAAGAATAGAATATGTGTGTGAATTTTAATTAAAAAAATACACAAATAATCAGTACTGAAAAACAATGACATTTATACAGTGCTTTACCATTTTGACAGAACATCAAAATACAAGAGAGAAAGATAAATAGAACAAGAGCTCTTCTCTTTGTAAAAGATGAAAGAAACTTGCCAGTCAGTCAGTTACCACTTCAATAATGCAACATTTTATCCTTGCATAAAAAAACATTTAAATTTATGTCCAGATTGTTAAAGTGTAAAATACATTGATCAAATGATGAAGTTCATTTTACGACTTTCAAATTGTTTTGTATCAAAATTCCATTCTAAGAAATATATTCGTTTAGTGTGTATGCACTATTCATCAAATCTGTTGTGTTTTAATTTCAGATATAGATAGACTGGATATTTTTTAATTCGTAATAAACTTTCTGAAAGGAAATATTGAACAACCTACAGTCTTTGTAAGTAATTTCTTTACGAGTAAATTAACTCAATTATTAAAATTAATTTTAATTGTTAGAAAAAATCAATACTAAAAAATTGACTGCTGTTTTTTCGGTGAAGTTTACAACAAAAAAAATTGCTTTAACTACAGTGATATTACCGCTCACATGATTTCAATTGGCATAATGCCTAAAAATATTTAAGCACGTGAGTTTCTTTCGAAAAAATAATTTATAAAATAAAAAGGTTGAACGACACTTGATATTAAGAATAAAACTACTGCGACACTTATAATTAAGATAACGTTTGATTAAATCCAGCTAAGTTAGATTTAAAAAAGCAACAATTCTCCATTAACAGTTAATATAAATACATTTCATCAGCTATAAATGTCCATTAAACGCTGAATAAAATGTTTATACTAATTTATTTGATTTTGTTATAAAATTTTCGATACTAAAAAGTTCATTTTATTTGAGATGGAATCATTTATTAAAAATGAATGGTAGACTACTACTTAAGCACAGCACTGGCTCACTGATCATTTTTACGTGCAAATTGTATTATAATTGAATATTAATACATGCTTAACTCAACTAGACTGTTTTAAAAATCTCATTTAACTAGATTTATCAATTAAACGAATGATTTTAAATAAGTCATTTAAAAAATAGTTTCATCTCTAGGTGTCCATTGTAGACCACTCACTCTAATGTATGGAAAATATTAGCACAAAATAATTTAATAGAATAAGAGATAGTTGTTATCTCAATGAATAGAATCATATTATCGTTTTAAATAATACATATTTATGCCATTTTATGAATAGCCATATAACATATTATAATGTATCCAAACAAACTTTGAAATCTTCTATTTGATAATTTTTGGAAGCTTCTTTATTAAATATTATTTAAAGCAACACGTAATTGACTCACTTTTCATTTTGGTCCATTTCAAAAACGATAATAGTTGAATGTAAAATATATAACATTACCTGTTTTACTGTACATATGTAGGTACAAAGATAAAACGAAGTTTATTTACTAACGGTCGATATGAAACTCATTTAAATGCAATGTATTTTAATGTAGAATAAAAACTCTTTTCCGTAATTTGAAGAGAAGTAAATGTCAAAGTAAATTCAATACCATTAAAATTTGCACTGAAACTGTCGACTTCATATCATAAACAATACAAATTGATAACGATTGCTTTTCTTTTAGTATAAAATAAAAAATAATAGCTCAAAAATAGATGGCGATATACTATAAAGTAAATAATCCTTTGAGATAGTTGATAGCAAACTTAGAACGTAGTATAACTTGGTGTTTTTTAAAAGCAATTATTATTTTTACGTATAGAAACTTTGAAGTATGAATACTTATGAATGAAAAAAAAGACATCTTTTATTTCTAGAACAGTTTCAGCATTTCGCGTTTGAAGCCAAATATTTTAAACTATACAACCCCTTAACAGTAATAATTTGATAACTTTGTTTTTTTAATCGATATGGTACAAAATGTGGCACGTGTTTTGATTTTCCACAAACCAGACATCGCAATATTTACAAATACAATACAAATTGAACATAATTATTAAGTCAGGGTTTTGTCATTTTCTACTTAACGCAGTAAGGGGAAGGGGTAGGATATAAACGTTCACTGTTTAATTTAATTGAACAATTACTTGATATAATCTGATACATTGATAACTATTCTTTTAAGTACAAATTAATATTTTCTTGCCACATTTAGAACAATAATCGTGGTTATTTTATACGAAAGATGTATATTACTTTCTCGTTTTATTGTGATAAATCTATTTTCCTTTTAAAAGCTTTTACTTCTAAGCCCAAGAGTAATGGTGTGTACCTTCTTAATGCTGAATTAAGTGGATAGAAACTAAATAAGTACATCTTATTATTTGATTGAAATCGCTAAATTTTATCTTTACCGAATTTTCTCTCGTTTGATGGCTTACGTAAAGCTTGCTTCGCTGAAAGCTTTTTGTAATGCTTGTGTCAGGAATTTATTTTGGTTAATTATTTGCTCCAAATATTAAATTTAGATTATATTATTAAAGTCTTTCAAGATTTTTTTTATTTACTTTCACATTCAGCTAAAAAAATCGTTTAGTTATTATTATACGAAGGATAAATATGTTTCCTATTTTACTTTGTATCAATTGGCCTAAATGGTTCCGTAGTCAAGTATTCAACGCCATTGGCTAGAGTTACGGTGCTCTTAGGTTAAAATCCCATCCCAATTAAAATTCGTATAAAATTGATATTTCTATTCGAAAGTATAGTTGTAAGTGGCAGCCGGTAAATTGCTCGAATTACAAATTATTCGAATTGCTTGGTTATTTAAACGATTTTTCACGACTTTTTCTACGAATTTCATTTTTATATTGTGCAACACTTGTTTAGAGAGTGAAATAAAAAAATATTTTTCGTAAGTATTCATTTTAACCGTGTTCGCTCCAAATGCGGAACATATGATCTTTTAATGGAGTTTATCTCAACAGAAGTGTTACTACGAGAACTGCTTATTAATTAGTTACTCAAACTGTTTTTATATATTTCCAGAACACATAGAAGACTAGGGCTAAGACAGATCCAACGGACAGAACAAACGGAAACAAATTGATTATCTTGTTATTCGAGCAATTTCCATTCGAGCAATTTACCGGGAACCGTTGTAAGTCATATATAATATATATGTTAATTAACTTCCACCTCCTTAATCTTAAAAATCACTCGTGTTCTATCACTAACTTTCTACCGGTTACTTCGAAAAGGAGTGATTGCGAAATTAAGTTACTTGAAATAAGTTCAATTATGAGTGCATATGCTTGACATTAGTGGCAAACATGAATTAAAATCAATAATATTGATGAGTTTTATAAGAAAAAGTCACAAGTTAGCGTCAGAACTTTTGCTTCGATTTCTATATTAACAAACCAGCTGCAGTTGAAGCCAAAACGATTCTGTATGCAATATTAAAACAATAAAAAACTTTCTTCTATCCCACAGACAAAGTAAAAATAACCTATTGCATTATATTAACTTTTCCGATTCTAAGCTCAAGAAATGCGACCCCAATACCCACATTTTCTTAAATATCTATTTTAATATGGGTGATACAATGTTTTTATTAAGGTATTATTTTATCACAGTTTTTTGGACCTTTTGTAGTTTATATAAATACGCGATGCGATAACGAGATAAGCGCTCGCTTACCAGCGATCGTTTGTAAGATGACTGCGCTGAACGCGTCAGTTGCAAGTTTATATTTGTATTGGAATGACGTATTTTTTACGCGCAACTTAAAATATAATTATTTATTAACAAACCATGGACTTTTACTAAAAAAATGTATGAGGAATGATGCAGAGAGATATTTTAAAGCCTTTAGACTATTTATTTTTTTGAAATTTATAAGAATAAGACCAATAATGAGGAAACCACTGGGGTCCCTTAACGACTTCCATCGGCAGAGAAGTATTTTTCTAGTCTCCGAGCCGCGAGAGTTATGGGTTACACAGTATTAAATGATAATTATTATCGTTGAACTTTACCCACAATTTGACAGCTAATTCAACACACCATCGGTTATGTTTTGTATCCATCAAACAGAAGTAATAACCCGTTGATGAGTATTGATCAAATTTGCCAAAACTTCAATCGGTACGTCCCAAGTTTATTTCGCATACAGAGCCTTCCGACATTTTCCGAGTGCAAGCCAAAGCTTCCAGCTGAAAACTTTGTAAATCGTTACATTCGCAAAGTTTCGCTCATCAATCAATTGAGGTTTCGGCTTATTTGAAAACATCGGCTTGCCAGAATCTATTTGGTACAAAGAAAATTCTGGGTCGACGAATTCAACGTATAGGTCGATTCGTGTTAAAAGTTACAGTTTTCAATATTAACTCTAAATTACATGCATATATTTTATTGATTGAATTGGTGGAACTCTATTGTATTAAAGTAAAAAATAAATCAAATTAGTTCTACATTTTTTTAGAACTAAATACGCTGATATTGTTTTTACCTTATTGCATATATTTTGTCCGGGTGCTTATTATTTAGTGTATAGGTAATTTTTTGTCATATTAAGTCACCATGAGTTTGAATCCTTGTCACGTTAACATATATATGTATATATATTTAACTGACCACTCAAGAGGTGAAGTGAGCCAAGTAGTAAAATGGTTAAACTATTCTATTGGACTATCACGCCTTTACATGTGGTTTGGTCAAATGCATATTTTTATTTTAGGAAGATTATATATTAACACTTTATATGCGGGCGTTTTTTAGTGATTAGCGCAAAAATATATTACATTCTTAAAATCAACACAACTTCTAAACAAAGCAATACTTTCGGCTGAAATTTTCAAAGCAATCACATGTGACATTTAATTATTAAAAATAAAATGAAAAATATTTGAATATACATAATTTCACTACTTTTAAAAGCTGAATATAAAAACCAGTTATTAATTTAGTAGATAGCACTCCACTTGTTATCGATATGAAATATTCAAAATATTCTGTATAAAAAACAGCATTAATCCATACCATACAATTATATAAATAACAATAGTATAAAATTCTCATTCCTACAAATTTACAATCACTGGAAGTGTGAAACCTGATGCCCGAAATATTCAAGAAACATGTGTCGCCTTTTAAAAAAATACTATGTGTAAATGAACATTCAGGTCATAATAAATTATGAGGTTTATTGTTTTGTAACGCTGGAGGGGACACCCGGGTGTCCCCTCCATGTAACGCTCGCCGTTCTAACTCAGGTTCAATAAAATGTTCTTGTTGGGTTGACTTCTGACTCTGAAGTAGTCACTTTATTTATTGATTTTTCCAATTATTTATACTAATTTCTTAAATGCTACGTTAAAAAAATTCTATATTTTAATTCTATTGTGTTTTCATAATTCGAGGTTTCGTCATTAACAATAGTTCTCATGTTGCATCTATCGATGCCAATATTGTCCACACAGCATAACTTGTACTTTACATGTTACCCGTGCAGTCATGCTGACTGTGTGTTTTGCAAAATATTGCATATCGACAGCTGACATACATTGTTTATATTTATTTATATTGTCCACACAGCATAACTTGTACTTTACATGTTACCCGTGCAGTCATGCTGACTGTGTGTTTTGCCAAATATTGCATATTGATACATTCTTTCATATATAAGTTATTTATATACATGATATATATATATATGGCCATCGTCACAGTTTATTGTCATAAACGGCAGTTATTTTGAAGAAATCATTAAATTATGATTCAATATACCAACAAAACTGATAGTACACGATAAACGTATTTTTACGTTTCCCGCCGTTATAATGTGTTAACAAAACTCATTTCACTTTTACGATACTTGTAGAATATTAAAACTTCCAACTCATTTTTTCCTAAAATATCACTTGGCTCACTTCACCTCTTATGGGCTCAATTTATCTTTGTTTTTTTAAGAATGGTACATTATTAGCTCTATCTGTATAATATTTAATTAGTAATCGTTGAAAATTAGTAAAATATCATTAATTTCTTAGCCATATCTAAACCTCAAAACTATTCGATTGCTGAGATAAATCTCTTAGTGCTAGACTTCGATGACCCAAGTTTAAAATGAAATTCATCATACTGTAGCAACGATATGTTTATTCGCATTTTAAATTTTAAAAAATATAAAAGAGACATCTTTCAAACAAAGGAACACAGCCGTCTCTTGTATTTCTCAATTTCCTGTGTAACCATCGTTCCAGGAATAATAAAATCGGAAATCATATTAAGGGTGCGACTTGGAAAATATATATTTTGAACTATAATAACTGAAGTTGTACTGTTAACGTTATAATCGATTTAACTAAAGTGTTTTATGTGCTGTTATCAAAGTCACGTAATAACTCACTGAGAAAATACATTTGTATATCAAATAAAAAATATTCAAGTTAATTAAAGCGTAAATGTTTGCATTGTTGAATCCGTAATCGAATTGTCAATTTTGATGGCTTTGGTTCCGTAGCTTGAAGGTTCAAATCCTAAAACAGACAGTCTTGTTAATTGATTTTTAACCGATTTATGGATTGCCGTCCCAATAAATGAACGTATATCACGTTTAAAAACTTCTCCCTACCCTTTCGATCCAAAAAACGGAGCGTAGCGAGAGTAATTGGCTAACCACTGGTCCTGTCCTAATCTTTTTCTTCTTTCCCTATTCTCTTAAAAAAAAAAAGTTTAACAACTGAATAATAAGCAGTTAGAATTAGTTATTCTCATAGAGAAAAAACTGATTTTGAGATAAACTTTATTGGTATTCATATTCTTTGGTTCAGGATTGGATATGGTTTAAAAAAAAAGTAATGCGCATACTCTATATTTATACAAATGCAATTATAATTTCAATTTCAATGTCGCCTGCTGTGGCCCAGTTGGTTAGAGCTTGCTCTACCGATCACGCAGGTCTGGGTTCGATTCCCGGTCAGATCACAGTGAATTTGAGAATTGTTCAATTCAAAGCTGTGATCGAAGACTGGGTGTTTGTGATGTCAATTCACATCATTTATTCTCCTCCCATCCTTCTGATCCTTTAATAACTGGGTGTAGCAATAGCGATTAGCCAACCACTAGTCCTATTCTAGCCTTATCCTTCTGTCCGTACTACTCACTTAAAAAAAAAGTGAGGTTGAGCGACTGAGTAACAAACAGTTCTCGTAGAAAAAAAACTTCTGTTGAGATACCTCCATTAGGAGGCCATATGCTCCACATTGGGAGCGGACATGGATTTAAAAAAAAAAAAAAAACAATAAATTAATTATGATTGCTCATAGTACAGTGAAAACATATTTTATCATAAGCTAAACTAAGTACTATATCAGCAATCAATGTGTGTTATTTAACATTTATGTCAGATTAAAATTAATTCAGAATTTATATTTTTTTAATAACATTATTTTATATACCTAGTTTGTCCAATGAGCAAAATATTTTATATTAAAAGGATTGTTTATGTAACATAAATTATTTCACTTTAACAAAGTTGTTGCTTTTTCTATAGGGTAAATAAATATTTGTCTTCTTGAACCCACTAATATTATCATAACAAATATGTATTCTAAGAGCAAATCCAATACCGATATCAATGGAAAAACTGTTTTTTCCTTTGAAAACAATCCTCCTAAACACCCTATATATTATCATATTTTGTAATATAATATATATATACAACATTTTGAATAAAATATTTATATTTAAGCCAAACGAACCAATCAAAAAAGAAATCAACACAACTTTTTTTCTACAATATAAAAGTGTTTCTGAGAAACCACACCCATACATATTTTAATATTATATTCGAAGTAGCAATAAAATAAAGATATTTTCTTATTATAATGTTTCCCGTAAATTGAATGAATCAGTAGCTTCAATAATACATTATAATTAAAACACCCTCGCCAAGAAAATGTCTATTGATTTTCATCTATCAACATGTAGTTGTGAAGTGGGAGCGCCGCTTCCGAGGGAGCGTCGGCGTCGCGCCGCTTCGTTAAAAGCGCCGGGAACCTTTTTTACGTTAGGGTAGCGTTTACTTTGCAAACAGGTAAACGACCTAGCAAAATATCATGTGCTATTCATACCATTTATAATCGGGTGGGATATGATATTATTCAGCATTTTGTACATAAAGCCATCACTTAGACGTTTTACATAAATGTGACTAATGTGTGAAACTAAGTGTTTTTCTTACAATTATTGACAGCGATTTATATTTATCAATTTAAATAGATAATGATATTTGATATACAATCCTCCAATCACGCTATTGATATATAAGTGCAGTGGTGGGGAACCTTTTCTTCTCTAAAAGCCTCATTCGTTTTTATGATTCGACATAAGGCCGCAGTAAACATTGACTAGGGAATCTTTGGCCGGAAACAATTTCATGCCAATTTCCAAAACCCAAAAAATTTCGGATTTCCCAAATTAGCAGTGTGGCACCTTTTTTTTTAGGTTTTCCTGAAATTTTCAAATCGAAAATCTCTGGAATTTACGAATTTACAAAAATTTAAAGAATTTACCAGAAGGCCACACCAGAGTTGCCAAAAGGCCGCAGGTTACCCACCCCTGTATTAGTGAATTACTACATTATGCAATTATAAAAAAATAGTTTTCATTTAATCATTTTCAATTGATACGAATTCTTAGAATTCTATTATATTAAAAAATCATTGCACGCGATTTTAATTTTATATAAGGATCTGTTTAAGTATTCTTTCATAGATATATTATTGATTTTAATGCCCGGCTGCCTGGGATGGTCCTACTTGCCAGCGGCCAGCCCTAAGCCAGCCCAAGCGACACCGCATGCACTTAGTGAATTAATCACTTAGGGATATCGATTTACCGGGGGAGTATTCCGGTTAACAGGGTTACAACAAATTCGGCATCACATTATAGGATTTATAATAAGATGCGATTGTAACACATATTATTTTGTGGACTATAATTAGTCGTTCTTTTTCTAAAAACGAATTGGAAAATAACTAGCAAAAACGCTTTATTCTTTGTATTGAATATATTTAATTCATTATGAACTTTACTATTTTCATTAATTTCAGTTATCATTTAAAATAATTTTGATAGAAGAAGAAAAACTGGATATCATTAAAAAATATCACAAACAGTTTTGTATAATCTATTTTACTATTACTATATTTATTTGGAAATAAAATAAGCTCTTCAAATATAAATTCTTTGAGTATCTTGAGTGTCTCTTTAAAGAATTGAATCAACAAAAGTTTTCCCAACGTGTTTAAATGTCTCTGAACTATTGCTGGATTCATACCTAATCTTTTAGCAATCTTTCATTCTGTCAATCTTCCTGGGACTAATATTTTTACTACATAGGCTAAGTTTATTAAACCAAATTAGTTACTTGCTCAATTATATTATTCTTCCCTACTGTTCGTTATAAAACATACGTTGTAACTAAGGCTGTGGAGTCAAGAAAAAAATACGACTTTGACTCCGAATTGTTTGTTTTTCCATCATAACTGTTTATTTTACTTAAATATGTCATAGCAGAGCATTCCTGTTACTAGAATAGTTCTCGTACATTTCACCAATCAATATAATAAATACACTAATAACTTTTCATTGTCTTTGATTTTTCTGGGGCTAAGATTTTGATTCCCACTATACAAATCTGGTTTTTACAGCAAAACTAACACTATGTTTAAGTAAGAGAGCATACAACATAACGTACTTTTACTGAATTTATTTCATCTCATTTTCCAATATTTTTATAGGGTTAAAAAATTGAAAAAAACTTATTATTATTCCAGTAAAGAGCAGACCAAAACCAGTATTGTCACCAAAAAATATATCTCTAATTTAACAAAAAAGTGCATACTGCGCGTATATTAAAAAGTGAAAGACTTGAATTCTAAAATAAAACATTGTTTTCCAATAAATTTGATAACCCTGTCTCTCTCTCTCTCTCTCTTTAAATGTACAATTAGACCACAATGTCATGCGCCTCGCTTAATTCTTGAATTAACATGTATACTAATGATCAATTGTACAATCAAATCAAGACTTAGACATCATTAGGTGATTAATCTACTGTCGCCAAAAACAGCGATTGTAAAACTACACAAATCCATCATTCTCTAGCAATATGTATAGTAAATATATAAATATTTTATCGGTATTTTTAAAGAATCACTTTATGAAGGATAATGAGATTGAGAAAGACCAAAATAACTTTCGAATAAATATAATATAGGAACTTAGACGACAGTGTTTTTTGACAGTTAATAAAAACGATTTTGAAATTTTATGTAAAGAGCGGTTCATCACCATGACTACGTTTTATGAGTGTAATAATTTAGGACTAAGCCTTATCTAAAACGTCTAAATAATGTATTCAAAACCCTTTAATAAGAACA
Organism: Himalopsyche anomala; assembly: GCA_031772345.1. Classification (NCBI taxonomy): domain Eukaryota; kingdom Metazoa; phylum Arthropoda; class Insecta; order Trichoptera; family Rhyacophilidae; genus Himalopsyche; species Himalopsyche anomala. Next base: position 7,550,645 of record CM062840.1, read on the forward strand.
AACTGTGTATACTATTAGATATGTCTTGCTCAAAACTCGTACAATTTTGGTTTTTAGCCAAACACGCTTGATTTAAATTTAAATTAAAATTGTATTTATATGACAAAACTAATAAGTTTTTTAGTTTGAAGATTGAATATTGCAAAAAAAAATACCAAGTAATGAATTGTTTAAAGTAAAACTGAGAACCAGCTTTTAATAATACAATATGTTAGGTAATTTGATTTTAAAATCAGTAATCTGATATAAAAAGCAAAATTTGCTCGGGAATCATATATAAGAATAAAAATAAAATATCACTAATCTTACAAGTTTTTGATGACGATCTGAATGAGCATTAATTCAAGTGTATCCATACACTTAAATACTCAAAGATGCCGAAAGACAAAACTCAAGTTCTTAGTTACAAAACGTACACAGATGTACACAAATTAAATGCATAAAAAACAATATTTGTATCCAATAATTTCATTACACCGAAGACTATATCGAATAATAAAAATAAGTCATCAGTAAGTTATACGATAGTATATCAAAAATAGGCAATTAAATAAATAAAATAGTTCCTTGATATTCTGTTATAAGAGTCATAGCAGCAGGTGTGCTCATAAATTTAATTTCAACGATAATAATACTTTAGTGAGCAGTTTCGCGCTGCCTGTCTGTTCGCAAAATTGCAAAATATAGCAATATTTTCGTCTATATCAAAATATTGCAAAGTCATACTTTTCCATAATTTAATTTAAATGATATTGGAAGCACTCTATCTAAATTAAGCAAACTAGTCATTCTTCACAGTGACCAGATAAAATAAATCTATTTGGTTCATTTAATATTTCTGTATAATTCTATTAGCATCGACAAACGCGAGAATATCTCCTTCCTGGCTTACTCGAGCAATTTTCTTCAGTAGACACGTTTACGAAGAATATTATTTTTGTATTAAGTTGAATTAAAATTTCATGTCAATCAACGATGTAACAAATAAGAATGATAACTTAAAATATTTTTCATGCATAACAAGAGTATGTTACACAAAACAGACTTTGTCAGCGATAATTATTGTCGATGGCTGTATTAATTGAAAACTTACTGTCTCCGGCTTCAGATGTATTCACTCTATCTTTGACTTCAATATTTATAATCTTAAGAGGTCCTATTTTTTCCCTTAAAAATCGCCTATGGTAACCTTACTTGTGATCGTGGTTTAAGAAACGCATGATAATAAAATAATTATGTTATTAAATACAAATCAATCATTAAACAAAATATTATAAAACAACAAAAAATTGCAAATACACCAAAAAAATTATTAATTCTTAGCCAATTGAGACCAACTTATTTATCAGTCGTGCAAAAAAGGATCTGCTAAAAAATGCAAATAACATACGTTAAATAATATTGCTTTTTAAAACAATATAGCCAAGAATTGTGACATTGTAACGTGTTTGCACTCATAATTCTGTGGAAAAAACATGGTAATAAGATACAGATGAAATAATTGAGAAGTACTGGATAAGTCGTTTAAAAGTGAAATTAAGATATTGCTGATGATGATAACGTTATTTGACTTAAATCAAACGACCTTAATCTAATGGAAGCATTTCAATATTCCGAATGCGTTTTTATTTTTGATATAAAAACTTCCGAAAACGATCTTTATGGTAAATGGCACACACTTTCGTCGTAATTTTTATTGTATCTTGGGAAGAAATCTCTTTCATACCAAAAATGATGTATAATTTTTGTAGACATTACATTATGTTTAACCGCCATTCACAAAAAATGGTTTTTATCTATATAAGAGCTTCCCAAAAATTTTCATCCGCTCCTTTCTATATTTATAAAAAAAAATTATCGTAGTCATCAAAATCTTAATTTTGTATTCATTACTACTACTAATAAATACATGTAAAATATCTGATCACAACAAATAGAGAACTACTAATAAACAAAATTAAAATATTACACATACATTTATATGAATTTCAAAAAACAATTTAATGAGATGGATGCGGCTGAAAGTTTTTATATTAAAATCAATATCTGGTTCAATGTCAAAAATCCTTACTCACAAGAAATCTTCCGAAGTCCCTGTGGAAAGGCTGACCTGTGCTTATTTTTTAATAAAATTAATGACAAAAGCGCTGTTTCAAATTGGTATAAAATCGCAAAAGGAATAAAAATTACCAAGGTTTCTTTTAGAATGAACGAATATTCTTGCTGTCACCTTATTCTTGTCCAAAATTTCGAAATACTTTTTCGTTAAAGTCTGTCTCAAAAAAATTAAGTAAAATTTTTCTCGAAATTCAGCAAACGAAAGTTCATACTTTGCTAAGAACTATTAATTTGTCACAACCAACATCATTGAGTAAGATTGTTATCTTGTAAGAAAATTACTTTAAAATTAAATATGTCATAGGGTTTACAATCCCGGGATCCTGTCCTATTTTGTGGTCTCGAAATACGATCCGATTGACGATAAAAAGTGAAATACACGAGTGAGTATTTTTTGAAACGACCGAAAAAGTATTTTTTTGTGGATTTGATTTGAAAATGTAGGTAAATTTTAATTTTCGAAGTTCTTTTACGTTCTTTTGTAGATTATTTAACAATCTCTCAATCTTAAATTTCAAAATCCAGGGATTACAAAAAATGGTCCCGGATTGGATGCCCTAGTGTGTACTTACTGATAACTGCGATTAAGTCAACAATAAATAAACAGCTTAATTTAAATGTGTTGTGAAAAGGCAGGATTTTCAACGGGGAAATTATACATGTAAGTATTCGCAATTTATTTCTAACCATAGACCGGCTAAGAAACGAACAAGTTACGACAAGAAGACGTAGGTAAGTTTGTAAACTGGACACCCTCTAAATCACGGTTGGTATCCGATCCACATAGGTAACTTCACAAAAGTTTATCCGTGTTTCATAATATAAACTTACAGATTTATCCAATTCCACGTTTGAGATTTCACGTCTCAAACTTTCCTGATACTAAACATTGTCAGATTAGAGTGCAAAACATGAAAATCTTTAAACTATACATTTACAATATTATAGTGTACCCACATTGTCAATTTTAATTACTTATAATGTGATAATAAATATATTTTTATGTACATAAACTCAAGCATGTTGTTTTACGTTATTTGTGTATGATAGTTAAGACGTTTTACAGTTTAACGATAAAAAAACTAAAATGCATTTAGTAAACATTAATGAAGCATTGAATTAATGTTTTTGGGTGGAAATACGTAGATATATGAGGGTATTACTTACAAACACGGCTTATTCCAAAATGGTTAAAAAATGAAAGTTTAATTTTATTTTTAAAAACAATGTACATTTTAAAAATATCTTTAGTCTTACATTACTTTGGAATGATATTTTGGATGTTGTCAAGCCACGTTTGAGACTGATTTCTAATTACATTCATGGTTCATGTTTCAACAACTTTGGAATATGCCGCATTTGCAAGTAATAACCTCATATTAATACGTTTTATTGACTAATTGCGATTTTTTAAAAATTTAAACTATTTTAGAATATACATTTTGGTGCGGTTTGATTGCTTAAATAACAAACATTTTACAATAAACCTAATTGAATATACATACATATTTCTTGCAATAATAAATACCTCATTTTCAATGAAGTAAATTTTAATTTAAGATTTTGACTGAAGGTGCTAGGTGGAATTTCAATATTAAATTTGAATCATTCAAATTATGTACACTCCCACAGATTTGTACATAATTTGAATGATTCAAATTTACCTTATTTTCAATCAAGTCAATTTTAGTTCAATCAATACTATTTGTTTCATGTTTCTTTTTTGGCTACATTTTATGCAGTGAATTGTTATCGGTCATATTTATGTTTAGAATTTGCATCGAATATAAAAAAATACGTCAGTGAAAATCAAATTTATAGCGACCGGTTTGCAAGTAGTTTTACTAAGCACTAAAACTTCTAACATACTCACAATAAGGGTTGGTCAAAGGATTGACGTTTCGCCCTTGTCTTAAATCTCCACTGTTGACATCGGATATGTTAAAAATATAAGAGACATAAAAAGGTTTCAGACAAATTCATATCGGGATATAAACAGAAAAAAATGGTTTTATGTAATGCATTAGTGAGTAAACAATATATTTAGGAAATAGATATTTTTTGACCTATATAATTTGTAAAAGAGGCACCTTTTGCAACCTTACTGGTAACAATGGGGCTTACCTTTATATTTCTAAAAAAAGCATCTTTTGGAAACTTGAAATAACTTTTATGACCCAAAAAATATTTGCATTAGAATGAAAGACAAGTAAAACCAAACTAAATAAAGTTCCTCTGTTTCCGCATCCGGATAAAAGGCTTTAAAGGATGTTGTAACTTTGCCAAATATATTGTTGCCATTTTTTATACAAAAAAACTGTTTCTTAATTGTATATTTTATCTAACGCTTCAGTATGTATCCTTATGTAAATATTTTGCTATAAATAAAAGCTACTGCAGTTGAAACTTTCATATAGTATAACGTTATATTCATTTAATTGTAACTGTCGTCTGATTTAAGCAAACAAAAAATCGTCAACACAAAAATACAGAATATAAGTTGGGCCCCTAATTCAAACGTTTACATTTTTCTTTTCACACGATAAATAATAAAAAATATACTTTTAATGTGTTTTGGTTTAATTAAGAAGGGCTCAAAAAACAATCAGCCCAAGCCACATTTTTTAGTTTTTGAGAAATCTATCCTTTTATATGCATATTGGGTATAGTATATTGAAAATCTCTCTATATACTTTACCCATTCATTTACATATGAATAGTTAGTTATATAACATGCAAAACATAAAGAAGAAACTTAAAAGAGTAAAACATATTTCATTTAACTGTTTTTAAGTCGTATTAATTTTAAACGAAAAATCTAATCGATGGGAGAAATCGAACAGAACTTTTCTCAACCTAAATTGATAGTTAGGTATTGTTTCGTCATTGTGTTACATTGGTGCATGAGCCGTTAGGCCGGTTGTACGTTGCTTATCAAATGATAGTGTTACATGAGTGTACTATCAATTAAGTCTCTCATTGAATTGCTGTTACTTGGACTATTTTACTCACTGACCATAGAAGGTGACAAATCTACGTATAGTTTATAATCGTTTCAGATATCTTATGGTCATTAATTTATTTTTATTTAAACCCGTTTGTGATACATTTACTTTTTTCTCCTTCTTATTTATTTGCCGTTGGTGACAGAGCACTTGATTCGTTGAAATATATAAAAAAAATATCAGAAAAAGATGGCTTTGTTACTTTTGAATGTAATCCAAACATTTTCCGTATAATCTGAAATGTTTAAAAAGTAATCAGACTTAAATTTAAATTACATAGTACTATAATGTTAAAATAACATTAATGCCACATCCAAAATGTTATGACAATTTACATAATCATTACATAGGTACACATATTTGTGTAATCAACAAATCGTTCTCACCTTTATTGGATGAAGTTTATATAAAGACCTCTTATAATATTTATGGACCGCTATCGTTCTCATTACAGCGAATAAAGCCACACTGGAAAGGGGATAACGACAGGCGCTAGATGTGTCCTGAATGAACTGACAAGGAATATTATTATTACATAAAGCAACATCACGTAAAAATTAAGCCGCTTATCACTTTTAATGTGTCAAGTGTTAGTAAAATGCCATAATATCAAGAAATAAAACTCTTTTTGTACTAATTCTACATTATTTAATATAGATAAGGACCGGTTTCACTCATCACGTGTTTAAATTAACAATGGTCTCGTTGAGTGAATTCAGTCCTGATCCGCATTTTAAATAATGTGGAATGAGAATTGAAAACTGTAACTTGTATTTCGTCAGTATACTGCCAGAAAACTGTAAGCCTAAAATACAATGTTTCGAGTTGTGAATGCAGATCGATAGATTTAAACATATGTTGTACACTCAGAAAAAGCTGACTCATATGACAACCATTTGTTTCGATATTTAAAGAATTAATACGAACTAAGTATAATTTTTGTTACCATTCAATGCAGGGTTTTTCAACAGGAGGCAAAGAGATTTATTTTTGTTTTGGGAAGCTACAGCTTAAGGGTGCCATGGGCAAACTTTTCTACGAGCTAAAAAAAAGTCCCACGCTGGTAAATTTGGAAAATCCGCAAATTCCTGGGTTTTTGAAATTCGATTTTTTATGGAAAGACAAAACTATGTTATGGGGGTCACAGAAAAATAAAGACACTCAAAAGGGTCCACGGGCCCAAAAAGGTTGAGAAACAATGATTTCATGAACAAGAAAAAAATTCACAAATATAAAGTAAAGCTATTCCTATCATTTAAACTAAAAAAATCATTTATACTGTGATCGACATTTCAAGGCTAATTTCAAATACAAGCGCAACAAATCAATTTTAAATTATTGTCTCATATCTATTATTATGAGTCACTATTGTTAATCATTATACAAAGATATTTAAACTGCATTAGGTTTTAATCCTTAATCATACCAAAACGACAATACAAAAATATGTTTCTCGCGCTAATCGTCGTCCAACTGGGACGTAGCTCTTGAGGCGGACAACGGCCGTAGCAGTTAAGATGGTTACGAGTCGTAACGACCTCTACGTGGTTTCCCACTAACCGACATTGCGGCGTAGCAGAATCAATTTCAGCGCTGAAGACTGCATATAAACCAAGATTGTGGTAGAATATGCATCTGACGCGGGCTTTAGGACTGCCTCCATACCTGGCCGCTTCTGAACTGCACGCTAGAAAACAGAGCCCATTGTATTAAGAAATTTGAGAAAATTTCTCACTTTTGTTAGTTATATCATACATATCTAAATATATAATTTAATTTTATTTCGTATAAAATTGAAAATGTTATCCGATGAGCTTTTGAAATAATATTTTATTATAATAAGTACTCTTCCATAACGCTGTTTTTGTTTTGATGATTGTTTTTCATGGAATAATAAATAGCCAGCAATGAAATTCGCCCACTTCCCTTCGTTTTAGACAAGCTTTTAAATAAAATACATATTAAAAACATGCAAAAGTTTCTGGTTATTGTATCAATTATCTTTGGTTTTATATACCTCTTATTCCAGTAAACTAAGCGTCATACTAGCTTTCAAATGATTGTAGGGAGTGTCTCAAGAGTAATTTAAAAAACTTTTATAATATCTATGTTTATAACATGCACGATAAAATCAATACAATATTTATTTTAAAGATACTCGCTTTCACTAATGTGTTAAAATGTATATAATGATTATTTGTATGCTATTAATTAATAGTTTTGTGCTCGTGGCTCATCGGTCAACGTCGTTGACTTTCGTCACGGATCTTACGGGATCTCAGTACAAACATCATTTTTTCAATTCGAAGTCAGTATTTTTTGTGATGTATAAATTTTTCATCCCACTCTTCCAATCATTAAATAACAGGACGTAGTGAAAGCTATAAGTTAATCTTTAGTCTTGTCTTAGTTCTATAATTCTATACTTAATACTGTTTTAAAAAAAAAGAGATTAAGCCAATGGTTAACAGTCTTCGCAGAAAGCCTCTATTGAGATACCTTAACCTTCATTATTTAACCATATTTTCCACATTAAGAGCGGACATAGATTTAAAAAAACTAATTTTATATCATAAATTATAAAATTTAAACATTATTCTAACAAAAAAAATTGTATGTATTTTGATTTACTAGCTTTGGTTTGGTTGTATGAAATTAAATAAAACGCAATAATATATTTGTTAGATGAACTTATTACTATGTCTTCTTATTTACTCATACGGTAAGTGAATAAATGGTAGATATAGTATAATTGTGTATTCAATAATAAATACGAATTCACTAGACAATAAATAATGTTTTTACCGATAATTATTTTTTCCATGACATTTGATTTCTCACACACGCCACGCGTCATCAAAATAAAATGATTTCAAATGAAAAATATATACATATGTTTTCCATAGTAACAAAATAAATTGTAATGTTTACTGTAGTGAAAAGCTCGCAAATTAAATACTAATTGTAAAATTTTACAACGCACACGTTCTACTGTTATTTGTTTTTTTTCCGTATATTAACGATACTAATAATTATATAAACCAACTGGCAGTACCACTTGTCAACATTTGTTTGGTAGTATACTTTTTTAAAATTTTATTTTGTTCTTTTTTAGAATAATTTTTGTACTTTCGTGGCATTTTCAACTGATGATCACTTCATACTCGCGATGAATGACGCCGTTCTGATTAAGGCATCCAATCCCGTTCAATTTTTTGATCCCGGGATCCAGGGATTGACATGGTCGCGATCCCGGCATTTCGGGATTGAGAAGTTTTGAGGAAATCCCGAAAATTGACACGAAATTGGCAAATCGGGGATTTAAAATTCGTCGGTGAGCTAAAAAAAAACGAGGTTTGGAGATAATCTGAGAAAAAAGTATAAAGAAAAAGGATACCCTAGTTCTGATCATATTAAATAAATATGGAATTAGTACGAATTGTGTTTTATTTTTTAATTTATGCCTTGTCATCAAGTATTAAAAGTAAACACATTAAAAGTGATAGTATTAAATTTATTAGCTTAATTGAAATACCTTTGATTGATTTCAACAAATAAACAATAGATTTAATCGAAAAGTTCTTTTACCAACGTATGTTTTATGTTACTCATACAGCTACTTTATATCATATGATGCAAATTTGATGTTTTCATATAAATAAATCAGTAGAAACTTTAAAAAAATGGTTTTTATGCTGTTACTTAACGATTTCAACAAGTTTTTTTGAATGTTTCTTTTGAACAATATTAATTTTATCTGCACAGCACAAAAAAAAGTGAAAATATGATTTTCCGAAAAGAAGTCGTCTCATTTACACAATTTCTTTGTGTCTTAATCTTGTATATTCTGCCATTTTCATAGAAATACAACAATACAAAAGACGTGTCAAGAACAAAATACGGGAATAATATATTTTTTAACTTATTTACTATTATAATGAGGCAAACAATGTCTGTTGTACGTTCTATAGCATCACTATTATAGCCAAAGTGATTTTGCCTCTAAAAAACATTTTCATTGTGTTCCCCTTTCGTGCGCCTTACAATAAGTTACTCATAAGCAGACAATATCGACAACTTTATCGATTTTCCTTTTTGTTACTTTGTGATGCAAATTTTTACCCAATACCATTTTTCCGTCGAAGATTTTTTTCCCTTTAAAGAAGCTTTGGGTTTATTATGAAAGAAATCCTACACAGCGACAGAGATTTCTCCCGTTACAAAATGACTCTTTTTGATAGTCTACATATAAAATGATTTATCACGGAATAAAAAAATATTCTTTATTTATAAAGCATTCGGATAATTTTTCGTCTGCCTCAGTTCACTGGGCAATGCTCTGGTTTGATATGTTTCAATACAAGGTTTGAACTAAGTTACTTAACAAAATTGTGCCTGGTATTTATTTTAGCTGTCAAAAAACTGGTTGAACGAGATCTAAAATTATGTTGTTTTTTTTATATTTAAAATATCATTAACATTTTATATTAGCCCGCCAGTACGGGAATCTGGATATTTGTGACGCAGGAGCGGAGATCTACACATAAACTAGAGAAACATTTATATAAAGGTGCACTCAACTCTTTTTTACACGGTAGATAAGTTTAAAAAAACCTTATTATTTAAAAAAAAATTGCGGAAAAGAAAATTGTGTATAAATAGTGAAGAAGTAAATTACACAAAATTTTGTACGCTGCATTTATAACATGATATATATTATTTTTCTTTAAATCGAGAAAAAAATAATATTATTTACCGATACTTGATTATATACAGAGAGGGGACTTTTATGAGTGACATAAATTGCTTTCATCGATAGAAATTTCTTACATGTCTGATGTCCTAGGATCTAATGAAGCATTTTGTTTGTTGTTACTGTATTGTGTTGTTGAATTTCTAGTTTTCGGGAAATCCGTTATCCACTTCTTTTTTTTTGTTTCTGGGAATCATGTTAGAAAAAAATAATTGGTGTCAAAATATATTATTTTTTCTTTTTAGTGGACTGAGCAATATCAAAACCATGTTAAAAGATTTGGTTTTATTATATTTAATATTGCATGAACTTCATTCTATTTTCAGTTAAATGAACACGGTACTTTTTCAAAGTAAAATTAACCAGGATTTCATAAAGTTGGCATTAATTTGTTTTAAAAAATATGCGTAATATCAATTATTGTGTCAAACAAAGGAAAAAATCATCTGTTTTGAATCAATTTTTATTCAAAACTGGCCCAAAACATTAATAAAATTCCATTGTCAATAATTCATAACGCGAATCGCTCTCTTCGAATCTTCGAATCTTCAGCTCACCAACCTTTGCTAATTTAGACGAGTTTTCTTTACTTTACTGAGAAATACCAATATTCAACCAACCATTTTAGTGACATTCTTGGAAGAAAGGTTTCTTTCATTTGTATTTTTGTGAATAATTTAAACAAGTCGATTATGTAAGTTGTTTATTATTTGTACAATGACATGATTTTGACAAAAACACGAGTATAAAAAATATTAATCAGATAATTTTGACATTTGAATAAATAATATCGTTCAGCGAAATTTTAATCGATAATTTTCTACAGACCCACCATTTTTGTTAAAATTACTAACTCAATCAGTGAAATAAATATCATCCAGTTTTGCTTAATATATATACTTAAAAACAAACACATACTCATGAGTCTCGAGTAAATCTGGTCTGTAGAAACAAGTCAATTTTTTAATTATATTTGTAAAAGTTCTTCATATTAGTGGGGATATTTATTTCTCAATATAACTCTAATACACAGACGAACTAGTTGAGTATAGTTTACGATAACACTTCTTTTACGAGAACTAAAGGTGAGAAATTGAAATAGAAAGGCGGGTTACCTCGTGAAATGAGGAGAGTGATCGATGCGCTTAATGTTTACACCGGACAGTAGGTCAATAAAATAAATATGTTACATTAAGTAATATAAGAGTTTTCTCCGATATTTTAAAAATTAAAACTACCTGAATCATCAGAAATTGGATGATACAAAGAAACTGACATATGTTTTTGTATTTATTAAAAACTATAGAAAACAATATTTTACACATAATTATTTACTATAATTTTGATTTTTTGCGAATATTATTTTCATAATATATTGCATTTATATTTAAATATACGTATAAAATCAACGTTTATAACCTTTATTTGAAGAAAAAAATCAGCAATTTTTTTTAATTCCTAACATATACTTATTTTATTATTTTTAAACTAAATTAAAACTCTATCTAGAGAAAGCCAATAAGCTGATTATTGCATTGTCAATTAGGCAAATTGTTTTGTCTTAATCCGACGCAACATTTTCAAACACTTTTCTTCATTTGTTCAAGAGCTTCGAGCTGTCCTCTTTGCATTTAAACTTTTGTCGAGTAGAACTCGGGAGCTTCTCTCATACTTATTAATTTTATTTTGAACGAATTTAGCTTAAAATGCAATAGAACTTCCGTCAAAACTTTTTAAAGTAAATCTTTGTGCAAATTTAATTGATCATTTTTCCATTCAGTGAATATTAATTTCTGTATAAAAAGTCTATCACGCTTAAAATTTAGTGCACTATTTAATCCTTAAATGTATATGGTTTCCAATTAAAGAAGGATACCAGTTTGACATATATTGTGAATTCAAAAATGTTTTCGTTTACTATAAAATTTATGACTATATGCTTTAATTTATATATGCCTCGAATTAAGCTATTCAACACCGTCAAAAAGCATACATCGAAAATTGTGGTATATTTTACTAATTCAGACACGATCAATTATTTAAATTTCATATTATGAATTTAAATATTCTCTGTATATTCATATGAACGCCAAAAGAAGTCAATGAAATAAAATTATTCTATGCGCTATTTAGCATCACAAAATGTAATTGAAAATTCTTTTTTTCGCAATCTGATGGCAGTAAAGACGTTTTTTGCATTCACCGATTCAATTCAATTTCCCTTCAAGTCAAAGATACGTCTGCATTTTTATTGTGTTAACATTGCAATATTCATTTAATATTTCATTTCATATTCCACATCACGTTCAGAAAACACACCCCTATCTCCTCTCGTCCCTCCACTACCTACTGTATCTATTATACGCATCCCCTTTTCATCACTCACCCTCCTACTATTTTTCCGTCTGTATACTTTGTATTACTTAAAATATATAATATAACTAAGCGCACTAATAAAAAAAAAATGCAATAAAAAAACTATAAAACAAACTGTATTTATATAAAATTAATGAAGCTATAAGTTTTTTATTTCTTATATGATTGGTTATTTAATTCCATTTCCATCGTAGCCAATAGAAAGGTGTGATTGCTTTAGATATGAGAAATCCACAGTGAAGCCAGTTCACGTGAATAAATTTGAATAAAAATTATATTATATATTCCTCCCCACATACTATACTTATACATACACATGTGCATACATACATAAAAGCCACACAGAAAAAAACTGAGTTAAGTCATTTTTATAATATAGGTACGTGATTATAGTTATACCTATTATAAAAACTAATTGTCTTCTAGCAGAACTGTTCTGAGCCTAAAACGTATCTTATGTATTGTCTCGTCATTAAAGTAAGGTACGTCGGATGTAAAATAAATGTTTAAATAATTTTGATTGTTAATATGTGTATAAATAATGGTTAAAAATTGGTTAAAAGAAATAAGAAAACCCATAGTTAAAATATGTAACTAAAATCATTGAAACAACTTTTTATCATGGCCGAATGATTATTTATTTGACAATAAAAACTTGAAAAAGATAAAAACCTTACTGTATCTTAAATTTTAACAACCAAAAAAGCATTACATTGTTTAATGTCTGTTTGTTTTTTTGCTTTACCATACATGTTCAATGTTTTAAATGTTTGTAATGAACATAAGTTGTTAATAATCTATTTATTTTTAAATATGAAACGTATTTACATGGCAATTATTTAATGAATTTGGCGTGAAAAATAAATACTGTAGAGTAAGTACATTGTTATAAATCTAAATTTAACCTTCTCACCGCGTATGACCGCTATGCACGTCCTAACGAACATGCCCTCAGCGCGCGTGACACGTACAGATGTCGTGAAAATTTCAAACCCTATATTAGAGCTATCTATAGTGTTAAAATTGTATAACTTGGTTGAAAATATTACTAAATGTATATTTTACTAAATTCAATAGATGGCATTTGTCAAAAAAGATTCAATATAGGCTAAAATAATTTATTTCTGGAACAAGCTGTGAACATACGTCACCAATGCAAGATTTCGGATAATGTAAATAAGCGATCGAGTGCGGGTGGAATTGAAATTGTTCCGAGACTTTAATATTATAAACATGGTGTGGTGGTGGCGCAGTGCTCTCGGTCGCGGGTGGCGGTATTTTGCAATATGGTGACGTCACGCCGTAATTGTATGAAGAATGATTATTGTTGAATTAAAACGAAAATACAATAAATATATTTTGGCTGCATATACACAACGGGTGGTGGTGGAAAACCAACTTACTTTGGGTGGCAATTAACATGTTTGATTCGTTGAAAAAATACTACAACCTATATTTATAGTCGAAAACGCGATAAAAAAATCCGCAACAAAGCAGCCGCGTACAGAGCATGCTCGCTAAATTTGGTGACGAGGGTAAAGGGTTAAGAGCATAATACGTTTTAAATGATTTTTACTCAACCCAAGATAGAGGTTTGAATAATTAATTCATAACCAGCTACAGTAGCTTGTCTAAATTCAACAACTTCCACAAAAACTACGCTAATATTTATTATTGATCAGAGCGAATTCTTAATTCTAAAGATGACACTTTGGTTTTATGATTATATTATCAGGAATCTAATACGTATCATGGGACACACAAAAGCGTTTTTCTTACAATACAGGTCAAGAGCTCAAAATGATTGATGGGAAAATGGGTAAACAGAATTTCATTCTTAAAGCTTTTAAAGCTCTTCACGAAGAAATTTCTCAATTCACAATACAGATACTGTCACATTACAAGTAAAAGCTAATAATATTATTGATGAGTTTTTGAAAGGTTTAAATAAATTCATTTTAACAATCATCACTCTTTTTCGAAGACGTTAAGAAGAAACCGAATCAAAGTTCTGGTGTAATTAAGAAAATTATACAGAAAAACATACGTTATTATGTTTTTTTTTCGTATAATATTTTTGAAATGATAAAAGTGAAAGCATTTTGGTTGTTTAAGAATGCTTGCTAAATATAATATGAAATATAATAGTGATTTGAAAAAAACTTTGGAAACTACTAGTTCATTGTTAACTCTCGCGGCTCGGAGACTAGAAAAATACTTCTCGGCCGTTGGGGGTCTTTTAGGGACCCCTGTGGTTTCCTCATTATTGGCCTTATTCTTAGGATTTTCAAAAAAAAAAAATAGTCTAAGGGCTTTAATCTCTTTGCATCATTCCTCATACATTTTTTTAATAAAAATCCGTGTTTTTTTAATAAATAATCATATTTTAAGTTGCGCGTAAAATATACGTCGTTTCAATTCAAATGTCAATGTGCTACTGGCGCGCTTTGCTTAGCGGCGTTCAGCCTATTATCTTACGAATAATCGCTGATAAGCGGGCGCTTATCTCTTATCTTATCGTATTTATATAAACTACAAAAGGTCCAAAAAACTATGATATAAGAATACCTTAATTATAAACATTGTATCACCCATATTAAAATAGATATTTAAGAAAATGTGGGTATTGGGGTCGCATTTCTTGAGCTTAGAACCGGAAAAGATATTTACGGTATAATAGTCTCGATAATGTTATTTTCAGACAGATTGTGAACACATATAATAGTCTTTTTCACGAAAATCAAAATTTAATGTATTTTTATTATTACAATATCATTTTCATCATTATTTTTTTGTTCGTAAAATATATATTTAGACGCCTACGAAGATGTAGAGAAATAGAAAGTACCAATAACGATGGTCAATATTTAAATTTAATTCTCGTATAAACGACCTACCTACAATCTACAATAGAGCTTTCTGACGTCAGAGATATGAATATTTTTGAAGAGGCTAATAAAATACATTAAGAATGTCAATCAGAATACAAAATAGAAAAGCATTTTCCTTGTTCCGAAAATCCATTACTTTAAAAAGCCAAAGTTCTCCACAATACACTTTTGTGCCGTGAACTTTTTATAGTTCTCTTGTCATCTGTTTAATTTTTTTCTTTCATTTCTTTAAAACAAATTTAACAAATTAATTTTCACAGAGTGAAAGATGGCGGAGTGGGTGAATAGAAAAAAACAAGCGCTAGTTTCCATAAAATAAAAATTTGTATTTTTTTTACGTACATAGTCGCCTGTGTGGTCTAGTGGTCAACGTCGTTGGCTACCGCTACGGAGGTCACGAGCTCGAATCCCAGTACGGGCAGTTTTATAAATTGATTTTTCAATCGATTTATCAATTTCTGTTCAAAGGCATGGATGTGTGTGATGTCTTCAATTCCCCCCTCCCACCTATCTTATCCTATGAACGGGGCGTATCGAGAACGATTAGCTAACCACTAGTCCTTTCCTAGCCCTTTCCTTTTATTCCTACTCTCTTGGGAAAAAGAGAGGTTGAGCAACTGAGTAACAAGCAGTTCTCGTAGAAACACTTCTGTTGAGATAAACTCCATTAGGAGTCCATATGCTCCACATTGGGAGCGGACATGGTAATAAAAATAAAAAAAAAATATATATTGTTAGATTGAGGGCTGTGGAGTTGGAGTCGAGGGCAGGGTTCATTAGTCTATTCTTCATATTGATTGGTGAAATCTGCTAGAATTGTTCTAGTAACAATAATTTTCTGTTGGCATTGAGACATGTTAGTAAATCGCAAATATTTAAAACAATCGATTCGCAGTCGGTTTTTTTTTATTTAAAGCCGAAATCGGAGTTTGAGACGGATTCGCTTTTTTTTTACTCAATTGAAAGGCCCTGGTATCATTACGATCATTCTGATTTATGTCTGATTACTTTGAAATATATTAAGGTACCGTATTTTTCCGACTTGTCACTGTTGAATTAAAATACCAAAAAAATATAATTCTACTACCTTGCCGCAGTCCAGACACCAAACGGTGGTCAAATGCTGTAAGAATTAAGTTTGACGAAAGTGTTGTGATTTTTAACTGTTAGGTAGAGTGAATCGGTCAGTTGATAAACTAACAGCCTATTGTAGGCAATAATCGATAGGAAAACATGCAATTTTCGCTCCTAATTTTTGAAAAAATCAACCGATAATTAGCCAGAGTTACTAAGCTACCAAGTTTTTCCAGTTTGGCAGATTAGTATTCTACCGTACTGCCCGCAGAAAGTCAATTCATCTCAGCGCAATCGTTGAATTGATTGACAAGAATATTTACTTAACTCTGAGGGTGATGTTTTAAAATTTGTTGTTAATTTATATAAAATATTATTTTAATTAAAACGAATATCTCCATTTATTATTCATTAAGTTTTTTCACACCACCCAGTTACAGTTTCTTAAAAATATAATTACCATTGTTAAGCCGAGCTTTTCTCAGAGAAGGGTGGCAAGGGAAAACCAACAGAACTCTGTTTGTAGGTTTTATTTTTTTAATTAAAAGAAGATAAAAAGAAACCTTGAGGAATTAAGCCGGCGACTTGGTTTTAATTAACCCAGCCAAGAGTAGTAAGTTCTTCACTCTGAGTTCTCTTTCCGCTTATTTTTATAGTTTTTTTTTGCATTTCACTTAAATGTGACATGGCATCTGCTATCCTCTTAATCACAGTCTTTGTGACATTTATTGTGACCCAGGATCACGCTTTATAGCATATTTTTAATGTTATATATACATCTGATTTAATTATAAACGTTTTATGTGAGACTTTTTCAAAATACCCAAGATAATTTATTGGACAACATTTCCAAATGCAATAACAAAAACAAAAGTAGCAAAAGCGGAATAATGGATTTTTTACAATCTAAATTCTACACAACCAAATTTGAAAAAATAATAATATTGACAATGTTGATCATTGAATACGAATTGATCAGACGAACGGCGCGTGATGGATAACATTTTTTTACACACGTTCATTTGTAATGTATTATAAATAGATCACATGAATTTATAGTAAAGCATCTCAACAAAAAATATTTATTGGCACATATCAGAAGCTTAAACACACCCTTAGGAGAGGGTAAAAATATAAAACAAGCCTTAATGATTCCTTTCAATTAACTTATCGCCTTCTTTGTGTGTAATTTTATGTGCTCAATATGAAGTGGTTTTGAACGCTTCCAATAAATCAAAAACATTTTTTTTGGAAATCCAGAATTTGTCCACGATTTATTGGTCAATAATAAAAAATCTGATTTCCGAACTCCTGGTATTAAAAAAGGGTCTGAGATTAGATACCGTAGCTGTAATGCCAGAGTAGTTTTGTTTAAATCTTTTTAATGTCTTAAGTCGATAAAAAAGATAATTTATGAATGATTAATTTATTAAATTATCTGTTCAAATGCAATTTTACATACATATTGAATTGATACAATTATTTGAGCAATGCTTAGCAAAACAATAAACTATTTTTCCGACTGGATCCAGAGCAGTGATAGGTAAAAGTCACAAAGATGCACTTCGTTTTAAATTGTACGTACAAAGATTGAAAGAAAAATGTAAAAATAAAAAAAGCTTTCCTTTTCTCAGATTTATACCAGCGGTCTTATTCAAAGAAAACTATTCCTTGTTTATTATGCAGTTCTCTCTTTTAATTAAATGAGCTTTATTCTTCCCTTTGGTGTGGTAATTTATTGCAATTGGAGCGTTTTGACTGCTTATTAAAAATAAAAAATAAAAGAAATTCAAAATGGCTTCTCGCGATAAGGAAATCTTTTTGATGAAGTGTTTCTTTGAACTGATATTACTAAAACAATAAAAATACAACTACAATTAAACTAACTAACTTTTGAGAGAAATTGACAGTGCGTGAGAATTTAAATTGTTTTGAACTGAATTTACATTGCTGATAATGATTTCAAATGTTGAAATAAAACAATCTTAATTTCTAACCATGCGTTATTTATTGCAATTTTAAAACAGTTAACATAGGTTTAATACACAGTACAACTTTTAGTGTTATATCACAGATATAACAAAATTACAATCCCAAAAGTTAATGTTTGACAAAGTACCGTTTTGGGAAGTACGCGGCAAGCAAAACTAACGTACAATATTACATGTTCAATTCAGTATTTAGGAACTAAGAATTGACAATGCAATGATACGAGATTAGTTTATGGCATTTGACCCTGAATGTAGCAATAGTGACGTGGTCTTTCGTTCGAGGTCCGGGAAGAGAAGACATTTACATTTACCAATATAGTATCTTACAACAAAAGGATGTCGTCGCTTCGGTGCAATAACTTAAAATTGATTTTTCTATAAATGATTTTGTTTTACAAATTTCTTTTCCTTGCTAATTTTATGCTTGGCAATTGCTAATGTGAAAAGTGCCCAAATAGTGTCAACATAAAGAAACTATTTTGTCTTCTCAGACTGCTTTAATGAGTATATTTGTCTATTCATTTCGCTGATGTCATACTCCCTTGAAATAAATTTATTTTTCTAGGCAGAACAAAACCATACATAATTAAAAAACTTAACAAATCTAATTTAGTACAATCATTATTTTGCTAAAACAGCACGTGATATTTATTATTATTTGAGTATATTGAAATGTTTTCCTTAGTGGAGTCTGTACTGTACGCCTACTGGCAACATAAAAACAGTTTTACTTTGATAACCCACCCATTAAAAAATCTGACACACGAAATATTATACTATACAATATAAACTCGGCAGAATATTCAATGAGACCTTTAAAATATTCATTTTACAATTTTGGCAATGTTTTTGTTAAACTTAAAATAATATAATTTCATTACTATATGGAGTACTTTATAACAATTATTTTTTGGTAATAAGTTAAACACACATTGTTTCGAATACGGTACGAATTTATGTAATCGAGCTTTGTGATGATTTTGAAATATTTCTTCAGCTTGTCTTGGCTTAGCTTAATTTTAAATACTATAGTCTACTTTTCGATATAACAATATATTACATAACATTTTATCAATTTTAAGTGAAATAATTCAACTTTGGTAAAATTGATTAAGCTGCTTCAATTTCAAATTCAATTATTTAAATTTAAGTTGACAGGGTCCTAGCAGGAACTTTGAGTTAAAATATTTTAAATCATTTAAGATGTCGGCTGGATGCGCTTGGTCGAACTTCAATATGAAATTTAAGCCGTTCAAATGTTGTACACTCTCACACGTTTTGTCACTAATAACCTGGGTTTCACCAATCGGAGTCGTCATGCATTTTAAATTATATAAATATCAGTATCAATTAAATTATGTACTAGAAAAATTGACAGCAATTACGTGAATTGACAATAATGATGTGAACGTATACAAAACTTGAATGATTCAAAATTTATTTTTAACCATTTAAATAAAACTAATCGAAGTTAATTAAATGCAGTGTGATTTAATTATGTAGTTATAAATGAATGCGTTTTACATAATGAAATGATTCAACGTCTCTAAAGTAGGGAGAAGGAGCGATTTTTCGTGTATTTAATTCATATCGCATCTGAAAAGTGGTTTTGTATAAGTAAAACCGTTTCAATTATTACTATTATCATAAAAATATATGAATAAATATGAATACAATTTCTTTTGAGAAATAATTTAGATGTAAAATATTTTTTTAGCTACCAATTATGTAAATAAATTCAGATGAATTAAAATGAACCAAGTATTGGAAGTACTTTTTAACTTTTTCATTTAAGTCGACGCGAGTTTGATTTATGGACAATATGATTAAAAAGTGATATTTATCGTGTTTAAATATTTATTAACATTAAAATACATTTGAGGGGAAACAGTACTTACGAGTGTAACTCGCTGCATCACAGAAACTTGAAAATACTTACTATCCGCGAGTTTGTTCGTAAAATATCTTAAAAGTTTCACAGCGAGGTAGGAGAACATTATAGCCCAACGATCTCTCATCTTCACAACTATGACGACCCAATACCTGAGAATCGTTTTAAACCGAGAGCAGTTCTGATCGACGACCCACCATAGATTTGTATATCTCGACTAAAGTTAATAAACCATTTTAAAATAAACCTAGCATCATGAAAACGACTATCTTTGGTTGACTTCCTTGGGTACTGTATGTGTATATGTATGTATGCGTATGTGTGTGTATATGTATAGATATAGTATGAGGAGAAGCATATAGAATGTGATTTGAAAATGAATGCATATGAAGTTCCCGTGAACTGGCTTCACTAATGATTTATTACCTCTGTAGCGATCACGGTTAGCATTGATGGTAAGGGAATAAAATTTTCCAAAACATTAGCGATGAAGAAGACTCGAAGAACTTTGACGCTAAAGCTCCATAAATTTGATATTAAAAAAAACATTAAGAGTGATTGTAGTGGTCGCCAGCAACACTCTATAATAATGCAAAATTGTCAACAAGCATTCGCATAATTGTTAGAATTTAGCTTGATGGGATTTTCAAAACATCCCAGTTGAGTTAAGCATTCCTTATTGTTATGTTCCAATAAAAAAAAGTAAAAAACAAACAGTGGAGTGCTATTGCAGTGACCTCCTTTAATAAACATGTTTTTGCTTTACCGTCTTATAACTATAACACATTACGAAAAGTTTTTGTATGTTTTAATAATGTGCATACAATTTCAAACAAAGCATTATCATATTTCTACAACATTAATGTTGTACTCCAGTAATAAAACGTTATTAAACAAACCAGCATGCTTAAAATTTTATTCGGATTTTACATTACCTCAAATCTAATTTTGTATTTTATTAAAGTTGTGAGTTTCGCAAATTGATATCAAGTGGCAAAAAGCAAGTTGGCTTGTAACTTTTCGTTACCTCCCGTCAACCTCATAATCATTTCGCAAATTTTCTAAGAACAGTTTAAGCGCTCTTAGTTTTCTTAATAATAATAATATTGTAAAGTAAACGATATACACGGTAAAGTTTTCTACAGAAACTTTCGACCCGAGCATTAATCTTACTTACATAAAACTGTTGTTGAACATTTTTAAGGCTGTTGAATTCGTATTTAAGCTTTTTATTGACTTGATTGTGACTGCTGTTTTTGTAGTTATACAATATAATACGGAAGAATATTTCACCCTTAATAATAATCCCTATTTGTTGCGCTACTTTTTCTGTGTGAAAATAAAAGGAAGTTAAGTCTTATGTTGGTACTTTTCAGGAAAAATTAAATAAGATTTTCATTTATTTGAAGTGGTTCCCTTACTCCTGTACACATTAAAAAAACTTGTTTCTTGCGTAAAACGTATGAGTTTCCTGTTCCAAAGGCCATTCGACTGATCAACTCATTGCCAAGAGAAGTGGACATTTTTAGTGACAGTATTTGTGAACTGTTAAGTGTCGCTATTTTATTTCTTGATTTTGTATGTATTATGTAGTATTATTTATTTTTTTGACATATATTTGACATAGCGCATGGCGAATTGGTGTCAGCTGTAATTTCATGTATTGTACTTTTAATGTTTAAGCAATAAATAAATATTAAATGTGTTATAGTTACATAAGTATAATGGCAAATTCAATTCATTTTTTTTATATTTTAAGTTTTTCTACGTTTCCATTTTTCACACAAATTTAATAGTAAACGAATTTATCTTTTTTCATAATCATAGCCAATACGGCTACTCAGGCAATTCTTTTTCTGACGATGACGCACGCCGAAATAGCTATAAACTCATATTACGAAAAAAAAATGACTAAACACGTTGATATTTTTTATCTTATTATATTATCTGAGTTTTACAAAGTAAATGCCAACTCAATCAATAATTTTTCTTGCGGTCAAAAAGTTCATAAAAATAGATTTTTTTGTTACATTTATATGATTATTTCAACAGCTACCGACAAAAGACAAAAACGATTACGTATAAACAGTCATTAATTCCGTATGCAGATTCAAGTTCAATTGTTTTATTAAATTGTGTGAAATATTAAGCGCCGGTTCACGTGGCAAAACAGTACATAAATTGCTTTGATTACAATTTAGATTCTAAAACAGCGGTAACCACTTTGAACTACTGCAAGATAACCCACAGAAGACCTTACTTTGACATTTTTATCGGTTTGAAAAATATATGAATTAAAATTGATTTGCTTGGTTTTTTTAATACTTTTTACTATCCTGAAACATTATTGAATAAATTTTATTTGTTCTTGGAAAATATCACAATCGAAAATTTCTTGTTATCAATTAATTAACGCATGAATTCTCAATTTTCTTAAATGCACGATCCTGTATTTTATTTTACAAACACGAAACTACCCTCTGTTAATAGGGTGAGTAAAAAATATGGGGCTAATATAGATATAGAGAACAATTCAATGTCAATCCCGAAATCTTGGGATTAGTACCATAATAATCCCGGGACTTCGGGATCTCTAACTGACACTGTTTCGGAAAAAAACTATTCAAGAATTGCCTGCTTGCAATTTTGCGAGCTGAATGTTCCTAGCTTAAAAAATAACGGAGTTACTGTTTGTATACGTCTAAGCCTAAACGATAGCATTATGAAACCGCGAGTTTTGAGAATGCACTATAGCAGGCACGGGCAAACCGTGGCCCGTTGCGTATTTTTCTGCGGCCCGTGATCAATATTATATTTTTGAAAAAATATCACGTTTTTATCTTTTAACGCCTTTTTAAAAAAGATTGAAAGTAAATATAATAAGCTTAAGCTACAACTTGAGATTATTGATCTGCAGAGTGACCCTGATTTAAGGGAATACTGTCGTGAAGAAATCTGCAAATTTTATAACGCAATTAATTCGGACAAATTCAACCAGCTTAATAGACGTGAAACAGCTCCATTCTTATTATATTGTTTTTTTTTGTAATATATTTTGTCATGATAGTAAATAGTGTACATATAAGATGGCATTTTACTTGTGGCCCGCCGCTCATTTTTAATTCCTGAATTTGGCCCTTCAGCCAAAAATTCCCCCCCCCCCTGCACTATAGCTTGCGACGTAAGCCATGAAGTCAGCGTGACCATTGGATGCCAAATCTGATCAGACTGATTTGAGTAACTGTCACCACCCAAAGGACACTAAAGAAGTTTACCATATTAACATGTTGACCCATTCCCTATCTGACCAGACATGAAGACATTGGTTGCAAAACCACCAACTATAGATAAGTTGTTAACCCTAGAAGGAGACCCACCGGTTGACAACCCGGGGGATATAAGAGGTGCATATATTTGTATTTAGTTGTTTTGTTGCACTGCCTCACTGCGTGCATATAAACGACTAACTCTAGACTAAAGGTTGTTTTCAGGACAACTAATTCCAATGTTGATAGTTGGTACAATTTAGTGAATGCACGTTGAGACATTGTGAGCAAATGTGGATTATGTAAACAGGAAACTTGCTCTGGTATACAATTTCAACGGAAGTGAAAACAGTTCAACAAACTATACATACAAACGCATAATACTAATACACTATTTAATTGAGTGACTTGGTTGACGTTAGCACACATAACAGTCATAATTCAGTTTGCATTTTGTGCAGGCTGCACTTTACGGTGCTTCATGTTTACGTTCACTACGTTATGAGTAAGTATCATGAAAGCTTTTAAGCTAAGTTATACTTACGAGCAATAGTCCCGCTTTCTTTGTGTATACTTGATCTAAATAATAACTTAAAGCGCTTAAAGTACAGTAGAGTCACTAAGCATTGACAAGACATTTCAAAAATAAATAAATTCGTTTGGATAAGCAGTATTCATTTATAAATATAGCGTTGACAGTTCTAAGTAACTATTTTGTATAGTTATACGCAAATAAACAAAATAATATAATTAAATTAATACCTTGTGTTGTATCATGCATCTAATACACCAGGGATACCCAAACCTGTGCCCACGATTGCCATTTTTTTTTTCCAATACCTTTATTTGCCTAATAAGTACAATAGAAATAGCTTTATGTATTGCAGATCTTGTTAAAAAAAGGCACAAAAACTATAATTAAAAATTTTGGGCCTTAAGAATGATATTTTATTTAATCATGATTTATCAGAAAAGGACTTCTGGAATAAAGTGAACCGAAAAATAAATTCATTGATGAAAAAGCGGCATACAAAATGCAATCCTTTTTTGGGTTGAAGTATATTTGCGAATCATTATTTTCAAACATGAAATCATAAAATCAATGCAGTGATAAAGATCACACTGGCTGAGATTACTATTATGGCCTTTTTTATAAAATGTTTATTTTAAACTTGTTAAAATATAAAAAAAATATATGACCTCTGTAAAAGACCCTTAGAACAGCACCGTCACAATCCCAAATATCATTTTCTGTGTAAATTGCATTTGAAGTTTTCAACTTTCTTCATTTCATTGTCTCAACATTAATTAAAACGTAACTTAACCAAACCATCTGGATAGTGCATATTAAATTTTATGCTTTTTGAATATAATTAAGATAACTATATTTTATTTATAGCAGTGTTGTTCCAGTTATTTGAAAAAAATTGAAGTTATACTATAGCAGTAATTCCTATATATTTCAAATTTCACTAGTGGAATATATGGCAGTTTTACATTATCCATAATACTGGTCAAGCATATGATTTTGCAGTCACATCTGAAATCTTTTCGGTTTGTGGCGATGCTATCCTGAAAATGCGATGTTATAAGAAAGCAAAACAACTGAATTATTGTAAAATATATAATATAATAGTAAATTAAATGCTAAATTATAAGCATTGAATCGCCTGAACTGAAATCAATAAAAATGAAATTGTTGACATAGATTTTCTTAAATTGAATAAAGTACACAGTAAACTTCTGATAGTTGAATCAATTTAAAACATTTTTATGTGAAATTTATATTAACAAAAATGGAGAACACACATTGGCTAGTTCATAAATTTTCATTTCTTGAGTCAACCTTTTCTTTACTTACTCTTAAGGTTTTCACTTTGAATTCGTGATAGAAGAGCACTACATTTAAATATAAAACACTTTTTGTACTTTTTATGATATTCTATTTGGTGATTCTGATAATGATATTCAAAAAATACTTTCATATATAACTCATTATGTGTACGTTTCTTATTTAATGATTTTTTAATCTGGTTTTATTTTTTAATACAAATTAGTAGTATCCATCTATATATTAATAGTCGACTAGCTGTAAGCCCGTTGACCTCAACGGAGGGATTTTTGTTGCATTTTTAAGTAGTCAGAAAAGTTACTGGCGTGAAAAATAAATTACTAACCTATTTATTGAATAATCCAGAATTTCTGATAGTAAAAGAAATATCTCGGGGCGTATATCGACAGCCCTGCCCTGCAGTATTTAAATTGTAAATTATTTATTTTTGGAATAATGTTCTAGTTTGCTAACAACTATTTTTCGTAATAGCAGAAATTTTGTAAATTATTTAATTTTTGGAATAATGTTTATGTTTGCTAACAACCATTTTTCTTAGAAGCAGAAATTTCGTAAATTATTTTATTTTTGGTATAATTTTTAAGTTTGCTAACAATTATTTTTCCTATTAGCAGAAATAGACCTCGTAAATTATTGAATTTTTGGAATAATGTTTAAGTTTGCAAACAACCATTTTTCATAGTAGCAAAAATAGTCCTTGTAAATTACTTAATTTTTGGAATAATGTTTAAGTTTGCCAACAATTATTTTTCCTATTAGCAGAAATAGACCTCGTAAATTATTGAATTTTTGGAATAATGTTTAAGTTTGCTAACAACCATTTTTCATAGTAGCAAAAATAGTCCTTGTAAATTACTTAATTTTTGGAATAATGTTTAAGTTTGCTAACAATTATTTTTCCTATTAGCAGAAATAGACCTCGTAAATTATTTTATTTTTGGTATAATTTTTAAGTTTGCTAACAATTATTTTTCATAGTAGCAAAAATAGTCCTTGTAAATTACTTAATTTTTGGAATAATGTTTAAGTTTGCTAACAATTAATATCCTATTAGCAGAAATAGACCTCGTAAATTATTTAATTTTTGGAATAATGTTTAAGTTTGCTAACAACCATTTTTCATAGTAGCAAAAATAGTCCTTGTAAATTACTTCATTTTTGGAATAATGTTTAAGTTTGCTAACAATTATTTTTCCTATTAGCAGAAATAGACCTCGTAAATTATTTAATATTTGGAATAATGTTTAAGTTTGCTAACAACCATTTTTCTTAGAAGCAGAAATTTCGTAAATTATTTTATTTTTGGTATAATTTTTAAGTTTGCTAACAATTATTTTTCCTATTAGCAGAAATATACCTCGTAAATTATTTAATATTTGGAATAATGTTTAAGTTTGCTAACAACCATTTTTCGTATATATATAAATAAATAGTTAATTAAATTCTTATCTATAATTGAGCAGCCCTATAGAGCCTCTCACAACTCAGTTTGAAATATTGGAATTTCAAATTCGTTTAGTGCAAGTTTTCACCCACAGATGTGATTATTAGTTCACTAAAAACGCGTTTTTATTTTTTGCTTTGTATTATTTAAATTATATAGAGTTTTTATATAGCTTTTCTCAATTAGATCGTGGATCAGTGCGTTAGCCGCCCGAACGTCGCGCATGAAAATTGGGGCATGGTATCTATTCCCACAGCTTGAGAGAATATTTTTGGTTAGTACGATAATTTTGTTTGACTTCAAAAATTCAAACATAGACGTCAGAGAAAAATGAAGAAATGAATTAATGGCGACAGCGGGGCAGGATGGGGGGGGGGGAGAGGACCGTCTTTCTTGACGTCATCGAAAAGGCAAAATCGCGACCATATACAAACGAAAAAAGTATGTATTTGGTATGAATAAAAATATTGCGTCAGCGGAGCTGGTGAGGAGGGAGGGGGAATCGTGGACAATCATGCAATCATACGGACATTATCGAGTATTAATATATAGATAATGTCCGTCCGTCCGTCCGTCTGTAAATTGTCCCCGATTTTCCCTCCCCCTCCTCCACCCCAGCCCCGATGTCACCATTTTTTTATTCATACTAAATACATACTTTTTTCGTTTGTATATGGTCGCGATTTCGCCTTTTCGATGTCGTCAAGAAAGACGGTCCTCCTCCCCCACCACCCCATCCGGCCCCGCTGTCGCCATTAATTAATACACTGTTATTTGACGAAACGAATCAAATGGCTGAAAATTTGAATTCTCATACAAAAAAGCGCCGCGGCCGTGGTTCGAACCATCGCTTCTGGATTATGAGTTGAAATCGTTACCGCTCGGGCAAACGAACAACTGTCAGCATCGATCTGATTTATTTATTTATATTAAGCACACATTTAATTATTCTAAAAATTACAAAATACGCATACTTCACATGCATACATAAACAGTTGAATTATCAACTGGCTGAAAAATAGAATTCTCATACAAAAAAGCGCCGCGACCGTCGATCGATCCCATAATTATGAATTATCAGCCGAGCTCTTTGTCAACTGAGCTAACGTCACAATTATCAGAAACGATGAAAATATATAATATATATTAAATTTCGTTTGAAAATGGAACCTTTCGTTTTTTATTTAAAAAACAGCATGCATATTATATGTTTTATTTTACGAGCTTTTCTCAATTCTAATGTACCCTGGAGGTAAGGCGCTCGGCTGATAATCTGTAGGAAGCTGGTTCGAATCTAGCCTAGAGCGCTTTTTTTTGGGTTTATAACATTTTTTTTTTTTTAAAACTTTCTTTTTAAATCACAGTACATCTTGATCGTATTAAAATAAATGCTACCAAAATAACAAAATCCGATTGACTAGCGAAATACGTTTTTCAAAAAATAAATATAAGACGCAATTATTTCAAGATTTGTTTTTAATCTAGGTACATTCGTGGTATAGTTAGTTGTTGGCGAAAGCATAATTTCAGTATGTGTAATAAAATAACTTCAGTAAAAATCATTATATATATTTTAAAAAACAAGTTCTGTTTGGAGAATCAGTCAACATTTTGATAATTTTGTTTTGATAAAATGTGCAATTAATTTATACCATTTTGCATGTGAAAAATGATTATTAGCAAACTTAAACATTATTTCAAAAATTAAGTAATTTACAATTTAAAACTGCAGGGCTGTCGATATATGCGCCGAGGTCGATTTATGCTACTATGAAAAATGATTGTTAGCAAACTTGAACATTATTCCAAAGATTTAATATTTTACGAAATTTCTGTCACTACGAAAAAAAATGTTAGCAAACTTAAACATTATTCCAAAAATTAGGTAATTTACGAGGTATATTTCTGCTAATAGGAAAATAATTGTTAGCAAACTCAACATTATTCCAAAAATTAAATAATTTACAATTTAAATACAACAGGGCATGCTGTCGATATATTCCCCGAGATATATTTATTTTATTTTTAGAATTTCTGGCTTATTCAATAAATAGGTTTGTAATTTTCTGACTTCTTAAAAATGCAACAAAAATCCCCCCGTTGAGGTCAACGGGCTTACAGCTAGTTTGTACTAATTCCTTAAAATTTTATATAAATATAATGTAACGTCATTTGTTTATGATGTTGATTATTATTTATAATAATGTATTTAATATTTATTTTTCTAATCCAATAGTAACACAATGTTCTCAGTCTTACTTAATTTTATATTTAAAATGCGTTATTAAAATTATCAGTTGATAATATTAGCTTGTAATAATCAAAATCGGTCCTGATCCGTAATAAACAATGTAAAATTAAAACAAAAAATATTTAATTTTAAATACGTTATTCTTTATTTAAGCTGACGTGATGTTTGTGTTTGATTTTAAAAATGAATATTTGATGTAACTCAAAAAGTATATATTTCACATTTAAAACACCTCTAGTGTATAAATAGCCATCTCAAATCGACTCAAGCAGTAAAAACATGACAAAAACACATCCCTTTAATTTCAAAATTGCAATACAAGCAATCAATATTTGATATTAAAACAAGCCACGACACGTCTTTGGAACATTGGAGGCATTGTTACCGGCAAGGTACAACGGTGATATATTGCCTATCATTTACGTCAGGTTATAATATAATAATGATTATAGTGTGCCTTAGATTTATCCCGGGACAAGTTCGGTCGGGTTTTCATGGCCAAATTACCATCTGAAGCGATGGTTGGTGGTGGACTACCTCAGTTCTATTTTATCGGAAGTATTTTGTCAAAATTCTACAAATCCCATTTTTTTTTTACTTTCATTAATGCTTTATTAACATTACAGAATTTTAAGCCATTTGTACTATCATTTTCGTATGTATATCAACAATTAATGGACCTTACCTAAGTACAGTCAACTTACGATTTTTAAAAAATCCATATCCGCTCCCAATGTGAAGCATATGGCCTCCTAATGTAGGTATCTCAACAGAAGTTTTTCTACAAAAACTGTTTGTTACTCAGTCGCTCAACCTCACTTTTTTTAAAGTAAGTAGTAGGGACAGAAGGATAAGGCTAAAACAGGACTAGTGGTTGGCTAATCGCTATTACTACACCCACTTATTAAAGAACCAGAAGGATGGGAGGAGAGGAAATGATGTGAATTGACATCTCAAACACCCAGACTTCGATCACAACTTTGAATTGAATAATTCTCAAATTCACTGTGATCTTACCGGGAATTGAACCCAGACTTGCGTGATCGGTAGAGCAAGCTCTAACCAACTGGGCCACAGCAGGCGACAGTTCCGATTACTGAAACAATATAACACAATTCTAAAGCAGACTGTGAATTTTTACCATGAATGGCTATTGGCCATGAATGATTAATTTTATTATCTATCTTTTCTAGTTGAATGAGATTGGAAAATATATTTTCAGTCGTATGAATCGTATTCTCTTTAGTGTTTTCTTAATTGGCATTTCCAAAGACTAAATTAGCCATTACCCTACATACTTCAAATATTTCATTTTTCTTATGTTAGTTAGGAGTCAAAATATATTTTAAATATCTGATAAAAAAAAATTTGACGATCAGACAAGTCTTATTGACTTTTTTTGTGAAAACCTCTAGCTTACTGCTATAAACCATTTTGTTTTAAAAACATTTTTTTTTTAACTATTTGCGAGATTTATTAGTGGCAACACATTTACTTAGACGTTTTCCTTCCAGATTATTGAAAGCGCTAGCATTACTATCAAAATCTCTTGTAAAATCATCTTTCTATCATCTAAATTAGATTTTCTAGCGATTATAATCGCAAGAAAGCCTAATAATTGTTGGGCATTTTTATAAATCTGTAATTTTAAGTGTTTTGATTATTCATTAAAAGTATTAAGATATGTGGAAAAAAACAGCTGTTGAGGTGTAAACCTATAAATAAACAAACAATGCTTTAAGAAGTTTGCATTTATTTAAAAAATATGAAATGTTTGGATAATCGAAATCTTACTGTAAATCAAACAATCTCTCTCTGTTTGTAAAGTACAGAGAAAAAACATGTAGTTGAAAAATAATGTTTTGATCATTGGAGACGTGGTTAGTGGGAGAGCGTCTATGGATTAATTTGGATAGACGATAAAATTGAGCACTTGACTGAAGAACCATACTTCATTTATTAGAAAAATTAAATTCGATTAAGAGATCAGAAAAAAGTCGTCGAGTGTTGGTTGCATTCATGTCCAAAATGAAATTTAAATTATTCTTAAAATACCATTTCTGACAGTATAATTGAACCAAGAGATCTAAATTTAATAATAGGCGCATAGACTGCCAACTTATGAATACGACCCAGGGGAAAATTCCTAAGTGAGTTTAATAATTTATTCATGATAGCCAGACGGCCCTGGAGACTTGACGAGAGCCACTCAATATTCTCAGCCTTTCGAGTGACAAGCGGGTCAGTGTTTAGGCTAATGACCTGGGCTTATCACCTCCTGAATACGAGGCAGTCTTGCCGACGAGGTTTTTCAAAGGCATTAGCTTTAGTGTACATACTTAATAAGATGAATTTGGGTATTCACGAGCAAAATTAAACTATTCTGAGCAATATTTATATTAAATCATCATTGTTATAAATATCTATATATCAACAGTCGATAATGTATGTCCGTATGATTGTCTTTCCGTATGATTGTCTTCCGTATGATTGTCCTTGATTTCCCCTCCCCAACGGGCTTACAGCTAGTATAATTTATATTATAGTAGCATATTTGTTTCGATATCAAATCTATGTATACAACCTTACCTAAAATTACCACAGTTTTATACAATTGACTTCTCTATGTGTATACCTACTGACTAAAAATTCAATTGATATAAACCATTTTTTGTATCTTTGTCCGCTTCCAATGTTGAGCATATGGCATCCCAATGAAGGTGTCTCAACAGATTTTTTTCTACGAGAACTGTTGTTACTCATTCGCTCAAAATATCTTTTTTTTAAGAGAGTAGTAGGTGTAAAAGGATAATGCTAGGACAGGCATACTTGGTTAACTTATCGCTCTCGCTACGCCCAGTTGTTAAACTGCGACAAATACGAAAATACGTTTGAGTATCGCTGTCATAGTCTATCTTTTGTTAGAAAGTAGGGATTGAAAGACAGGGGCCAGGATAGCACTAGTGATTAACTAATCACCTCGTGAATTAAAGATTGAACAGTAAAAAAATAAGTTTTAATTATTTTAAGCACCCATGTCATGACATTTATAAGTCGATTGCGAAAGTAGCGTTGGTACTAGGGTATTCAATCCCGGAGCCTTTTTTTGATCCCGGGATTTTGGGATTGATTAATTTTCAATCCCGGAATTTCTTCACTCAACGTGAAGTCGTGTATAATTTGAGAAAATTTACCGATTTCCCCAAAACATCTCCGTGACTCGTTTTTTTTTTAGCTCTTCGGATTGCAAACCAACCTTATCGGGATCCTGGAATTGGAGAGCCTAGTTCGTACTGAGACTTAAACATGTGTTATCCATCACAAAAGCCAACAACGTGGACAACTGTGCTACGCAACTGACTAAATCTTTAGCTTAAGCTATAAAATTATTTGGATAGTGTCTAATTTATTGATTCATTTTAGCCTTGAAATATCATTGCGTTGCCAAGATTTTTAACAGGGAAATATTAAATTTGTATTCGTATTTAATTACTTGTAGCTAGTAACAGATAAACCATTATCTATTCCTAAGTACAAAAGCGGCGTGCCGTAATTCGATAACATTCATTAATTATTATTGTGCTGATATAAGGGTCTTGTCTGATACACCCCCCACTATAGATTTCCTTGAATAATTCACATCGCTAGTCTCGTTAGCAGTTACGGCAACATACACATAAACTACTGACGATGCTTACACTTTGCTACATAATTAACAATGTGTGGCTAATTTGGTCTACCAAGGACATTTTACGGATACTAATTCGGAGTGTTATTATCATTACATCATATGGGCCCATTAGAGGTGAAGTTAGCTAAGTGATATTTTAGAAAAAAGAATAAGTTAGATGCGTTGTAATATTTTACACGTCTTAAAATATCGTAAAAGTGAGATAACCTCAGTTAATACTAGGGCTTATACAAAAACCGACTTTTGAAAAACCAGTTTTCTAATTTCAATATTGTCCAAAAGCCGGTTTTATTTGGTTTTCGAAGTTTTACAAAAAATAGATAATTCAATTTAAATAGATAGACAAAGTTTATTTTTTTATGTTGTTTATTTATATACATAATAATACACAAAAATAAATTATTTGGTGTTACTCGTCAGAAAATATGATTTAAGAAAACACAAAGCGTCCATTGATCGTTTTGTGAGAAAATTTCCTGATATCGAAAATACCCTTTCGCTGGGTAATGATATGGGGCATATGGTCCTTAAGCCATCAAATAAAAGATCCAAATTTTCTTTTCTTTTGTTTATAGACTCGCTTATGGAAAATTATGCACAACCAGTTAAAAAGTTGAAAAACAGGTTTTTGAAAACCGAAAAGCCCTAGTTAATACCCATTTCAATAGTGCTATATCCGTAAAATAAAAATAAGCAATCCACCAAAACACCAAGTAGAGACGTGATTGTTCTTAAAATCAATGAAAAAAGTTTTACTATTTTACTAGTTGGCTTACTTCATCTCTCAATGGCTTATATATTAAATTAGTTTGGTCCGTAACACAGTTGACTTCTGTGACGAATCTCACGTGTAAAAAACTCAATACGTACAGATTTTTTCAAAAGCGTGTATGTCTGTGATGTCTAAAAAGTCTCTCATATAAATAACGAATTAAGCAATAGTGATAAATTAACCTCAAGTAATTTCCTCGCCCTATCTTTTATATTTCTACTATCTTCAAAAAATATTGAGGTTGAGCAACTAAGTAACAAAAAGTGCACGTAAAATGTTGAGTAATTATTATAATAAGGCTATATGCTCCATGACCGCCTGTGTGGTCGAGTGGTCAACATCGTTGGCTACCGCTACGGAGGGCACGGGTTCGAATCCCAGTACGGGCAGTTTTATAAATTGATTTTTCAATCGATTTATGAATTTCTGTTCAAAGGCATGGATGTATGTGACGTCTTGAATTCCCCCCTCCCACCCGTCCTTTCCTGTGTACGGGGCGTATCGAGAGCGATTAGCTAACCACTAGTCCTGTCCTAGCTCTTTCCTTCTATTTCTACTCTCTTTGGAAAAAAAGAGGTTGAGCAACTGAGTAACAAGCAGTTCCCGTAGAAACACTTCTGTTGAGATAAACTCCATTAGGAGTCCATATGCTCCACATTAGGAGCGGACATGGTAAAAAAAAAATAAAAAAAATATGTTCCAAATTGGGAGAAGACGGATTGAAAAAATATATATAGAATATAAATGAAGTGAATAAAAAATGTTTTCAATAAACAAACCTCATTTATATAGCGATTTCGTGCTAGTTAGTGTCTACGAATATTGAAATCCTATACAGCAAATTTATAAAGTTATTTATATTCTTGATAGATTCATTTTATTTTTTTATATATTTTAATTGTTAAATAACCCATTAGTATGGTGTGGGACGCTTGTTACTTTAAACTTGTGTGAATTTACATAATTTTAACGATTCAAATTTAATTACAAATTGTTTTATTTTGTGACCCTAATGTTTGACAACCTTGTTTTCATGCCGGTAAAAGTTTTAATAGTATGCTTTTTTCGAAATATGTATATATATTTTTTAATACATATACACATTATTTAACACGAGCATGAACAAACATTTTAAATAGTATGATGTTACTTAGGGAAAGCTTAGTATTTGAATAGAATGAAAAAAATGTAAATGTATATAAATCATGTTTATAACACCTTCATCAAAAGTTTCGGTAATTGTAAAAGCATCAAATATGCAAAATTAGGTTTTTCTCATTTTTCAGTCGGTTTTGTCTCCCCCGGGAAACTCAAATAAAAGTTTGAGCAGTTTTCGAAAACAACGGTGCCTCTCAAATAATATTTCGATAGGAATATTTGACCTCTATATCAATAAACTTAATAAATGAAGGATTGCATATTCATCGTTTTTTTTTAATGTTGATTATTTATTGAATTCGGATTTAAAAAATTATTATTAATTAAAAAATTAGAATACAAGTCATTTTTTAAATTCATTTGATTTAAGGATATGTAATTCATCAAAAAAAATGTTTCGCCCCTTTTAGAAGCATTCTTAGACAGGAAATTGCAAGGTTAACAAATAATTAAAATAAATGTATTATAATTCTCATATTATAAATTACTTAATGAAGGTGGGGTTCTTTCCCTTTCCTGGTAGCTGGTAAATTGCTCGAATGGAAATTGCTCGAATTACAAATTATTCGAATTGTTTGGTTATTTAAACGATTTTTCACGACTTTTTCTACGAATTTCATTTTTATCTTGTGCGACACTTGTTTAGAGAGTGAAATATAAAAATAATTTTCGTAAGTATTTATTTTAACCGTGTTCGCTCCAAATGCGGAACATATGATCTTTTAATGGAGTTTATCTCAACAGAAGTGTTTCTAAGAGAACTGCTTATTAATTAGTTACTTAAACTGTTTCTATATATTTCCAGAACACATAGAAGACTAGAGCTAAGACAGAACAAACGGACAAAACAAACGGAAACAAATTGATTATCTTGTTATTCGAGCAATTTCCATTCGAGCAATTTACCGGGAACCCCCTTTCCTACTAGACGTTTTGTATATTACTTGAGTATATATATAAACATATATATAATCCATGTCCGCTTACAATGTACATCATATAGCTTTCTAAAGAAAGTATCTCAAAACAAGTTTTTTCTAGGTAAACTGTTACTTAGTTCCTTCACTTCCCTTCTCATAGAAAGGATAAAAGTTTAGAGTCAGGACAGGACTAGTGGTTATCTCATCGCTCATAGTACGCTCCGTTATTCTAGGATGAGAAAGGTAGGAGTAATTTTTCACACATTGCAAACACCCATTACCTTCGAACAGAAATCGATAAACTGACTGAAAAATGCTTTTCGTACTGGAACCTTGAACCCGTGAGATCATTCTCGGAAGCCAATGACGTTGACCGCTGTGCCACAGATCCAACTAATGGGGACTAACTGCTAAAAATATGTCAATTTTGAGTTAATTCTTAAACCTTGCGATATATTGCCTGAGCATGCTTCTTAATGAAGGAAACACCTGTTTTCTTAACACCTCACATTTTTTCTCAACACCTCACAAATTTATTAAATTTAATTTATGTTATAAATATTAAAGTTTTTTTATAAGAAATATTATTCAACGTTTGCCTAAATTGCTATAATATCGAGTGTGGAAAGAAAAATGAACGTAACCCACAAATAACAAATTTTATAGTAGGTTTCCAGCATTATTATTCGTTGTTTTATTACGATCCCTTGGAAAACGTAGAATCGGGGTTTCACTGTATTTGTTTTAACTCCTTTGGGTCGCTTACTATATTACTAAAAGTGTGTTGAAAAACTAATTTTCCTATATTTTTGCACATAGTTCAAATATCTTTGGCAGAACCGTTTACGGTCGGACATAGCACCGGACCGACGAGCCGGCGACGAAACCTATGGGATGAATAATTCAAGGGGTCGACGAGTGAACGAACACGTGCCGCCAGAGCACGACGCTTTGACTGCTAACTCAATCACATGACCGTGTGTTGAGTTCCCTTGATGCAAATTCTTTCGTCAACGGCGGGGTAGGCGCATTGATAGCGGTGTGTGGAATATTTAAGCTAACGCAAAGAAGGTAGACAGTTTCTTAAGAATGTTCAAACAACATTTATTACGGTACTAGTTAGTTGGTTCGTCGGGTCCTATGGCGCAGCGGTTAGCGTAGCCGGCTTCCGTGTCGGATCTCACGGGTTCGAGTGCCAGTACGAGCAGCATGTTTGTGATGTTTAAAAAATCACCCTTTCAATTCTTCAATAGCTGTCACGATTAGTTGACCACTAGTACTGTCTTAGCCTCCTAGGTTTCGTAATTTCATATCTTCAGAAATTCAAGTGCGCGGATAAACCTGTGTCGCTCAATTAATAGTTTTTAACGTGTGTTTAAATTAACATGTTTTAAGATAAAAGTTGTTGGTGACTTTTGATGTTATTTGTTATTGATGATTGTTTACTGACGTTAAGTCAACAAAGTGTTTGTCGGAGTAATTTTTTTTAAATGTATGTCCGCTCCCAATGTGGAGCATATGACCTCCTGGTCGAGTTACTTAAGCGGAAGTTTTTTTAAATATAATAACTGCTTGTTACTCAGTTGCTCAACCTATGAACTTTTTCAAAGAGAGGAAGGATATAAAGTATTTATCTAGAATATGGATGGAGAACCTATTTATTTATAAAGGCCACATTCATTTATCTGATTCATACCGTATAAGAACGTTGACACCCTCTCCCCCATAAACTATTGTAATTTCAATTATATCAAAACGTAATTCAATATTTTATATCTAATCTAAAAAAACGGCACAAGTCAAAAGGCCAAGTCAAGGCCGTAAGTTCCCCATCACTGATCTAGGACAAGGGTTGGCAAACCCCGCGACTGACAAGGCGCCTACGGCTCTTTTCAGTACCGTTCGCGGATCTTCTGACGTCATCATTTGAACATATCACTTTTTTTTTACTGTAAAAATCCACGTATATATTTCATATGTATGCCTCTCTGGTAACTTTACTATATTTTCCCTTAACAGTTTGGCTCTTCTCACTTGAAAGTTTCCGACCCCTGGACTATACAATACTTGAGTTTAGCTTATCGCTCTCACAACGCTTCGTGACTTAAGTATTAACATGTTATAAGAATTTTTCAGACATCACAAACACCCATACTTTCAAACAGTAATTGAGATTGAAAAAAAATACTTACCGTTCTGGGATTGAAACGACGTTGACCACTGCACTTTGGATGAAAAATTGTTAAAATACTCTGAGACATACACAAAAACAAATATATTAGAATTACAAATAACACTGAACAAATGCAAGGCTTAATAATATGTTCACTGTTATACAAAATCATGATTTTATCGTGTAAAAAAATACTTATTCTCTCTTTAGCATAAAAATGAACACAAAAGATAGTCTGTCAATTAACAGAAAAAAGCAACAATGAAAACCAAAAAGGATCAAACCTCTCATAATGAACATGCTATGATTTTTTTAAAAACAATTCAGCAGACATTGCTCACACAATTAACAAAAAGTGCTTGCGTGGGTAGTTAACTTCTTCATTTGTAGAGTCTCAAGTAAACGTAGAGGTATCTTTAACTAGTAAATCGTAAATGCAGCTCGCATCCCACTAGGGAAAAATTAAAAGAATACAAAAGATAACGAGTTAAAGTAAGAAACTCGCGCGGAAAACAAAGCATGCGTTTTTTGCTCAATTCGAAGTATTCCCGAGGGTGTTGCATAGGGTTGGCAAAAGTATATTGTATTTATTATAAAAAGACAATATCATACGATGTTTTTGTGTATAGGAGTTTATTTCTGGACATTATACAGATGGTTAAATATTGGGAAACTTATGAACTCATTGCAAAGAAAGGACTCAAGTAACGGAGAGCTTTTCAATATACGAACTATGTGGCTATGCGAGAAAGCTTAAAAGAACACCAAAGAAAACTTAACGCAAAACGTTACCAAGAAATTAAGAATAACGAAGTCATTGATTATTTAATATGTTATGTCACATTTTAATGTCGTTTCGTAATTATTTTATAATTTTATTAGTATATTTTTTTTTCATATAAGCCGTCGCGAATTAATTTACATGATAATTCAGAATGTTGTTGAAAGTTTTTTTTAATTTCTCAAAAATCTCTTTTAAAGTCTTTCAAAAGTGGAAAGGCGATTTATTAAAAAATAATAAAACACTCTTCTTTTTTTCTACAGTTTTTGACATCAAGACCAGTTTCGTTTATCACACGAATTTCAATCTTATTTCTCGTAAATAGTATATGCAATCTGGTGGTTCATTTTACACAAAAAAACGAATAAGAAATAATTGTCTATCTTTTATATAGGAAGAAAAAAAATGACAATAAAAATAGCCATGGCCGAGAGGAACGTTTTGTTACTAAATTACTTTTATAATGTGAAACTTATGCGGTCTAGGTTGCGAATTAACTCCACTCCCAATGTGGAGCATATGGCCTTTCATGGAGGTATCTCAACTGAAGTTTTTCTACGAGAACTGTTTTTTACTCAGTCGTTCAACCTTTCTTATTCAAAGAGAATATTGAAAATACAAGGACAATGCTAGGACATAGCTAATCGCTCTCCCTACACCCAGTTATTGAAGGATCAGAAAGAGTGGGAGGGAATTTTTAGACACCACTTACTTGTCATTACTGGCATGTATATATTATAAACACATTCTTAGTCGTTTAGCTTAAACTTATCACAAGAAGTCTTTTTTAATGAATATAATTTATCTTATAAAAGAAAAAAATATGGACAAAAAATACTGTAATTAAAAATCATCGGAGTAAAAAAAACAAGATTTTATTGCATATTTTTATATTCTTTGATATTTTAAATGGTCAATTTGGTTTCGTAGTATTTGACCAAGCCAAGTAAAAATTAAGCCTCCAAAATTTTTAATTTGATTTAAATAATGAATAAAACTTCAAAGTATTCAGTAAGGTTAAAGCTAAGGAAAACAGAAAAAAAAATAGTTATAACGGAATGGATAAACCTGTTAAAAAATAATCTTATTAAAATAAAATAATTTTTGTTAGTGACGCCTGTCAGCCCTGCCGTTCGGCATTTAACGTTTACGATACACATATAAGACGAAATAAAATAAAATTTTAAAATACAAACTTTACGATTTGCGTTATACGGCTTCTTTGTAAATTTTCTTTTTGTGACTCTCCATTTTGACCTTTTTTGGTTAAGTATTCATTTTGACTGCAATTGGATGGAGTAAAACCATCGTTATACATGTTTTTTTTGCCGAATGAAGAGCTGAAATCTTTTTTACTAACTATGTTGTACTAAAAACAGCTTTTATATTTTTTAGTCTCTATACTTTACGCTTGTTTTATAAAGTTTCATAGATTTTGATGTTGAAATCTTATTAAGTATCTTTTATATAGGAGCATTTTTGGAGGGCGGAAAAGAGGACAAAAAATAAACGTAACTTTAAAGAACGTCGTAGTCAAATGGTGACAATTTAAAGAGTTTGTCTTACTCGGTTGCGTAATTTAATATCAACATCCTTCATGTAAACCTTCAAACATTCAGGCTTAAATGATCTAAAGATTTTTTTAGTCGGGTCTTTCATTTCGGTCAACGTTATTGTCTTGCTTGAAGGATCTCACGAGCTCAAGTTACAGAACGAATTAATCAATTTCTGTTTGATGGCATGGATGTTTGTGATGTCTGAAAATTTTCTTCCACTCCTCCAATTTTTAAGTGACGCTACGACCCGAGAGTGATTAGTTCACCACTAATCCTGACCTATCTTATTGTGAAGTTTAGGTTTATATACTTCTAGTAAAAGACTCTATATTGGGAGCAGGCATATATTAAAAAAAAAGTTTTTTACCAAAAAGTTCTAAAATTTATTATACGACTGCAAGTATTATTTATTAAACTATTTTTTTACTAAATATATATTAAGAGTTTGTTTTTCAATCAAAGTCACCTTGTATACTTCTTTGAAGAACACAAGTTCAACAAGAATAATACTATCGATCATAAATCATTCTTTTCTCTGTAAAACTGTCAAACAACATCTTTAACTGCCGATACAGATTTTTTTATTCCAACTTGGCAAAGAAAATTTTGAACTTTTATCGAAAATCGATAAACTTTATACACTGCTTCTTTCGCGCATTTATGACAAAAGTTTTTTCACCTATAATGTTGGCTCAGACATTTTTGTGACAGGTGGATGCGTACTTATATGAGCTGTAAAAACATCGATACATCGTGTTCCATCAATCATTTGAGATACATGAAAGTGTATAAAGTTATTGCATAGTATCTAACCCACTGTAAATAGTTGTTCGGGAAAAAATCCACAATATTAGATGAAGACTCACTGATATCAGTTCATACTATAAAGGTACAAATGATTGACCTTTTTATGTTCATAAATCATCTTAACGGAATTGATATTCCTTGTTGAGATTGTTGAACATAGATCTTCCAATCCCAGGATCCCAAAATCCTTAGATTGTAGTAGAAGTAATCCCAGGATTACGGGATTGAGGAAATTTTAGAAAGTTGCGCGAGGGCAAAAATGTTATTATTTTGTTAATTCCGGAATTTTTCCGGAATTTTCCGGCTTTTTAAAATCGAAAATTTTACAAGAGCTAAAAAAAGGTCTCGTGTGGTTTTATTTTGGGAATTCCGGAAATTCCTGGGTTTTTGAAATTGGGAATACTGGCAGAGCTAATAAAAAGTCTCGCGACTTTTCATTTCAGGAAATCCGTAAATTCCCAGGATTTTAAAACAGCCGGGCAAAAATCACGAATAGCTACACGATTTTAGGGTGACTGTTCAATCGGAAATTTTCTCAATCCCAAAATCCCGGGACTACAACAAGGGTACGGAATTGGATGCCCTAGTTGTACAGTTATCAACTTTGTTGGTTACTATTCTTGTGCATTCGAATAGTACGTTTTTTATAAATTTATTTTTCAATCGATTTATAAATTTATTTTCGAAAGCAAGAATTTCTTTAATTTATTTGATTCCAAATTATGAAAACACGGAAACAAATCAGTAAGTTAATTAATTGCCTTTACCTAATCCCATTATTCTGCACTACAATTTTTCAAAAATAAAGTTTGAACAGCTCAGTATCAAGCAGTTTTCGTAGAAAATAACATGTTACGTGTGCCACATGATTGATCTGAAGCGTCATGAAACTCAATTTTACTAGATTGAGTTATTGCACTGTCAATGTTTGTATCGCTAGATTTTTCATGTTGAAGAAATGACTTTACGTAATAAAATATGAATGCGCGATAGAGATCTAACTAATGAAAACTTTATATATAAAAAAATCAAATTAATTATTGATTCAATTGAAAGAGTTATAAATAATGAATAAGTGAGGCTTTATTATTGCGTTAATTTGCCCTCATATGCCTAAATTCATCATCTTTACAATAAACTATTTATTTAATATTTATTCGCTCTACATTTTCACTGATCACGTTTCCATTAACCATATAAAACTGAATGTTTTTATTATATCTTTATTTTT
This sequence comes from Himalopsyche anomala, assembly GCA_031772345.1. NCBI lineage: Eukaryota > Metazoa > Arthropoda > Insecta > Trichoptera > Rhyacophilidae > Himalopsyche > Himalopsyche anomala. The sequence goes on from CM062840.1 coordinate 7,592,646, forward strand.
CTACTAAAATGTAAAAGTTTTACTGACACACTGACATATTGACATAGAAAATAAATGAAACGAGATTTTTATTGTTTCCTACACATTATAAAACTAACTGTAACATATTTATTCCATCATCAATACGTTTTATCTCCTCGGAGACCGATAACATAAATACATCTAAATAATCCGCGACAAAAACATATTATTTTGTTTACCTATTTCCTCGCAGATATGACTTTTAGAGCATTAAATTTCTGAAAAAAAGAAATATTCACCTCAAATGGTTCGCAAGACATTAAACAATATTTTTTTATGACATTCATTACGGATTTTTGTATTTCACCTCAGGATATGAACCTCTTTTATTATATTTTCAAAGAAAACTTTTTTTATTTACGTCTCCTCTGATTCATCAAATCCGATTTAAAAAGCATTTATTTTTTTATTAAACGAAAATTTCATATAAATAAGACAAGTGTGCGAAAATACTTACTTTATATTCTTTTCATTTTCATCCGGATGAAAGAACAAAGGTTTTCGAAAATACACAAATATTTTAATCATATTCTTGTTGTGTAAAAAAACATCGTTATATTTAATATAATATTTACATCCACCGTGTCAGAATGAAAACAAATTTATTGTTTTCTATATGTTATCATATTACAAACCGCCATCTTTTTGAAATCGTAGTTAATAATATATTATTTTAAATAATGTTTTTTGACCGTTTTTTAAGTTAAATCATTTAGGCATTCATCTTTCAGTACTATTCTTATACCTCATCTTAAATTAGTTATAATATCCACAAAAAAAACACATTAACTTTAAGTCTACGTGTTTTATTTTCGAAACTAAACTTTTGAAAAAGTTGTGAATATTTTTGCAAAACCATGCACAAAATACCAACATTGATTGCAGTGGAACGCTTAATCATACCTGACCCCAACACAATTTTCATATTATTCTATAGTTTAACCGTAAATTAAAATATTTTTTACAAAACATTAAATTTATCCAGAACTTCAAGGAAAATGTATTAATATTACTCAATAAAGACACAACATATTAATAAAAACAATATTTCTTTGTACTTCATTCCACTTTATTAATTACGTCAGGACCGGTTTCGCTCATTGCGAGCATTATCACCTGATATATATAAACAGTGCTATTTATACAAATTTAAATTGAAATAAAAGGTGTAAGCAACTATTAACAATGAAAAGGATTTACAAATAACATTATAATTACACCAAATTAAAAATGCTTAACATCTATGACATATAGTTAAAAAACCATCAAAGACTAAAAATTATTAGTGGCAAATGATGCCAATTATAAACCCAATTAAAATTTGGGAAATTTTTAACAAAGTGAAACTCCACAATTAATGTTATAGGTGAAATTATATGTTACAGTTGCTTACACCTTTTATTCAAATTTAAATTTGTATAAATAGTACTGTTTATATATTTTTCTTATCAGTTGATAATGCTCACAATGAGTGAAACCGTTCCTGACGTAATTAATAAAGTGGAATGAACTACAAAGGAATATTGTTTTTATTAATATAATTTACTTTGTTAGACTTTTGCTGTATTGTATTTTGTAAAACTATTTTAAGGTGGCTTGGAACACAATATAAATCAAACATTCACCGAACACTTTCTTATTTAAAATATTTACGGGTTTAAGGTAACAGCAGAATTTTCAAAATGATTCTTACCAATAATTAAGACTGATAGGTTTTGTGCAGACTTTTGATGAATTTCGATTTTAAATTGATAAAATAAAATGGGTAATCACCACTTTTTTAAAATTTACCAAGATGGTGGTTGCATTTTATTTATGCATAATATTAATGGAATTATATTCTTTATTTCATAATTTATGCGAAAATAAATTCAAGTTTTTATCCCTAAAAGGGTTTCGTATTGTTAAATGAACAACATAAACAACGACAACATTGGTTATGAAATCGGGAATATAGAAAATATTATATTATTGTTTTATTATGATTTTATTTTGTTGAAAAACGCCAGATGAAAGATGAAAATTGGGTTTGGAAATACAATAACAAACCGCTCAGTTGTGCTTATGTATATCTAAAAGAAAATTACGTAGAAAGAATATTCTATTGATATTCAAACAAATATATTATAACATTGTATCTCATTGATGGAGAGGCTAAAATTTTTATCGCAAACTCACTCGCGTTCATTTGTCGCAATGATATGATAAGAAATTTTTCACTGGAGTTACGATCACAAAAATAAATGTCATTTAACTGAATGATTGGATTTCGCCAAAGCACTTAAAACTTTTAGGGAAGTTAAATCGATCTATTGGACGTATTTTTCCAATACGAAAATTTTTCAGCTTTCAAAAATGTCAGAAGAAATAGATTATCTGTTCGACGTAAAACAATATCTTTGCCGTTTTAAACATGTTTATTTAGTCTTAAAATCATTTAATTTATTTTTCTTTGAAAATTTTGACAATATATAAGTGTTTCTTATCGTCAAAAGTTATACAATTTGTAAAATTATGTATTGATATCTTGTATGAATATGGTTGGAAAGGTTTTAGATAGTTATTTGCCGAACTAGGTATCGTATTCAATCCTTTGTCCGACAAAATAACTTGTTCGAAATCAAGACCATGATATCCATATACATCGTGAATAGATAGAAAACTTGTTTTCAAATACGTGTTTGCAAATACTAAGCATCGTTGCTTATATTCATTATTCACCCTTCAAATAATTGAATAAATCGAATTATCATAAAATGTTTATTTTGTATAAAAAATAAATAAATTAATGTATCTCGGCCAATCAATATTCATCATATCATTTCCAGAAAACTATTAGACTTATTAGACATCAATGTACACTGGTAACGTTTTTTCGTATGACAACGATATATTTATTATATATAGGAATAAATATTAACCCTTTGGGCCTCAGAGCACCGATCTATCGGCGCACACTTTGGTGTGTCATGTAGGAAGTAATAGCAAAGCAATCATTGTGAAACAAAAAAGGGTCGCTAGAAGAACAAATTTTCAATATTTTTTTTTATTTAAAAACATTCTTTTGCTGATATATATGTTTTTTTCATATCCATATTTTGAGTCTGACTTTTTCTCCAACTCACCTCATGGAAACTGACGACAATCGAAGAGATAATATGATTTTTAGCTTGTATAGTGTATATGGGGATAGTTAAAGGACTAACAAAATTATACTAGAGTAACTACATCATCAGAAGTACCCCATAGTTCGGAAAAGTATTTTTGATACAAAGATTATCCCACATTTTACATCAAGGTCACCAAAGTCCTGCTGGTTTAGAAAAACCTCACAATAACTAAAAACAGTGTTGCGTATATACCACACCTGGAAACCGAACAATTTTTCGCACAATCTACAGGTGAAGAAGGAATAACAGGTCTATGCTTTCCTAACCATAAATATAATATTGATTGTTTTTATATATATGTGAATATTTTATTATATAAATGGGTTATGACGTACTTTTTTGTCGTTTTCTGATAAAAATATCATGTAAGCCTTCAACAAACTCTCAACAAACCCGGTGTAAACTTTGGACATGCATTTTATATTTTCTTTGTTAAAATTTTTTGCTATATTATTTTTTTTATGCCCGACAATAAAATAAACTATTGTATTTTTATTTTTTAAAATGTACTCTTATATGTTATTATAATAACTGTATTTTTTGTTTTGTTTGTTTTTTGGAAATAATAGATGATAATTTGAACCAAATTAAAAGGGACTTTTTTGAGAAAACAGCTCTGAGGCTAAAAGGGTTAAAGTGTTGTTTTATTATATTAGATTTACTTTTATTTTCAAACCACTATGAATAATTACATTGAATTGATGATATATTTTATTTACCACTTCTGCTTCCAATGTCGAGCTTATATATTACTAATGGAGATTAATATATTATAAGTTCTTTTATACGAGACCTTTTTTATCAAGAAGGGATAGAAAGATAGGACATGGACAGGAATAGTGGTAAGCTAATACCTCTGGTTGCATTTCGTTTTTAGTAAAGTCAAATAAGTGGGAGGAAATTTTCGTCATCAGAGATACCAATATTTTAAACAAAAATCCATAAATTGATTGAAAACTCTGTCAATTTAGTTCGTTCTGGGATTCGAACTTGTCATTAATGAAACCAAAACCAACGCTGTTGATCTTTTAACCACGGATTTGTGATTGTAGACAATCCGTGATATGTCCATTACTGGGTCCTTGAGTACTTTATACACAGCCAATAGTATTAAAACATGATGCAACATTATAGTTTTACAACCGAAATATGTTTGTGTAACAATTTATGCATCCGTGTGTATCACAGAATCTTTGCTGCTCTGAGTTGCACTGCACTGTGTTGCCTGTGTCTCATCATAGGCTAAGGGTTTATTGTGACAAATGTCACAATTGAACGTCACTAACATCTATCTACCTTGAGACTCGTGCTGGATCTTAAGTTAAATTAAAACAGAAACCCATTGGATAGAACAGTAAGTCCATTCGTTTAAGTAGATCTATAGATCTTGTTGAAAACAATTTAATATTGTATTTTTCCTACTTACATAAAGATTGGTCAACATTTCAAATCAAACAACGGTGACATGATTGCTGAAGACACTTTTGACTGTAGATATTTTTCAACTCGTGTTGTAAGGTCTTATAAAGGTGTCAAACTGCTTTTTTGACATGACAAAAATATCAATTTATCGTATAAGTTGAGTTGAGTCAGTTGAATCGAAACAGACAGCAATCAAGAACCTTTCTTCTCATCGCCCGGTGGATGGATATAACGTTATTTTTTTCGATTCTTTGTTCATTTATGTCATAATAAACGTAAAATTATTCAGCCTACTTTATTTGAAACTATCAATCATGTGATTTATTTTCTGCGATCCGGTCTCCGTCAGACAAACAGTCGACGAAATTTTTATTAGCGCCATTTCAGTGAAGGAAGGAAATAAAATCGCGATCCCTCGACTGTTTGCACTGGAAATAGAATCTCTCGGTCGTACGGCCGAGGAAAAATCACGCACTTATTTTTATCTCCTTTAAGACTTTTGTATTTATTCTTCTAGAGGCACGAAATGATAAACTCTCGCATCTCCTCCGCCCACCCTGTCGTTTCGTTCATGGGGAATTAAATTGTTTCGTAAAAATCTTGTTTCTTGCAAATCAACGTAATTACGGAGGAAAAAAAATGTCACGAGACAATGCTTTGCATTTTAATAAAATATGAAACGCTCGGTTGTTTTTGGTCAACGTTTTTCTTCACTTCTTAAAAATAAAATATCAAAAGTAACGCGTAGGTACTAGAAACAATGAAAAGTCAAGCGCAATTTTTTTAAATATTTTTTCATTTAAGAAAACGAGACGTATTATATAATATTTACTAGATTACCTTATTTTTATAAATTTAACTTACCTGCTAGAATATATAAACAAGAAAGTCATTGATATATGATATAATGAATTAAATAATCATTTCTGTTATATTTTTTACAATTCATATCGGCTCCCAATGTGGAGTATATAGACTTCTAATTGAGGTATCTCAACACAATTGTTCTACGAGAACTGTCTGTTACTCAGTTGATCAACCTCTGTTTTTTGACAGGACTAGTGGTAAGCTAATCACTCTCGTTACACCTGTTTCAAGGATAAGATTTCAAGACATCACATACATCCATGCTTTTGGTCAAAAATTTATAAATCAATTGATACGTCAATCTATTAAGACTGTCCGCAACGGGACTAAAACCAGTGAGGTACCTATGTGTTCTAAAATTCTATTTTAATGAAAATAGTTTATTTTTATTATTGAATTTGAAGTGATGTGGTCTACATAAATATAAATAACGATATGTACTAAATATTAAAATGCATAAGTATTAATTGAATACATTTTATGAGGTGAAAAATATTTTATACAAATCCGTCATTCAAAACAGTGAAATTTTTGTGAAAAAAAAACAATTCTTTCACTATTATATATGATAAGTAAAATGCAAAGTGTCTTACGATTTTTATATACTATTGCTTAATCATAAAAATAACATTTAATAAACTAATGAAGCTTATCGGATCAGTAAGCAAATTAATGCATATCAAACCAGCAGAAGGACTCCGACTAGGATATATGGCAACCCCACTATTTACGTATAACCATATTAAATCAAAGTTTCGCTTTATAATCGGGCTAATACGGTACTTAACACAAATCTGTGTTCTTGTCTTCCTTCTCCTCTTTGGATTCACTGACATAAGAGTAAATTAACATGTTAGTAAATAAAAGCGTGCTTTTTTTGGAAAGGTCACATAATCAGCTGACCACGATTCCGTTTTTAAAAGTCATAAATGAGACAAAAAAAAACATATTTTTCCAGCCATTTTCCCGGCTTGCGGTAGTTTGGGGATTCCTCGGTGGGAAAGTGGGTATTTTTAGGAGCTGGTAGGTAGTCATTAACGGCGGCACCATCTCTGGACTCCTGATTTCCGTGTCCGGCCGTTTATCAAAGACCTCCCCTGCAGTGGCGCAGCATGTTTTTGATTTAAGCGATGAAATATTGTCGTCATTATTTAAGGTCAGCTTTAAAGAAAATGAGTTTTATTATTTTTTTCGTAAAGTAATATTGTTTTTTTTTCTTTACGCACTATTTTTTACGAGTAAAGGTCGATATAAGTTTTGTGAATGACTTCAAACTATCGAAATGAGTGTTCAATCATTCAATATAATTATCTACTTATTCATATATTTATTTAGTGTTTTGAATATTTTTTTTGGGTCATTGAACCACAATAATTTCGTTGATACCCTAATGTATCCAATCCCAAAATCCCGGGATTTTGACAATACTAATCCCGGAATTTTGGGAGTGAGAAAATGAATCACGGAAGAGCTAAAAAAATGATGTCGCGCTGTTGTTTTTGGTAAATCCGTAAACTCCTGGGATTTTGTATTCGAAAATTCTTGAAAGACCTAAAGAAACAAAAACAGGTTCCACGCTGGTAATTTTGGAAAATCCACAAATTTTTGGGTTTTTGAAATTGACATGATTTGATTGGAAAATTGTCAATACCGAAATTCCGGTATCACAAAAAGAATTCAGGATTGGATAACTTAATTAGAACCACAGTCATTTGTACATTTCCTCAATTAATAGTAAAATACTGATTTGATCTGGGAAAAATGATTTTTTTCCTAATTTATTTGAAGTAATAATTTTTATCATAAATATATGGCATTACAGCTTATGCAAATGCGCCAAATATTTTAAACATGACAAATCATACAAGAAAAACTCGATGAGAATTTTTTGAGATTAACACACGTCTTAGGTCTCAAATTTGAATTGGAAAATTTAAATTTGAGTTTGACCTTACCGCAAATTGAATCTAGACCTGACTGATTGGAAGAGCAAGCTCTAGTCAACTTGACCACAGTGAGTGTCGAATTTATTAAAAATTTCACTAGCATAATATATATCAATAGCATAATATATACTAGCATAATATAAAGCTATAATATCAATAAATTAGAATTGGTACATCTTTGTAATTTTTCCTCTTTGAAGCCACTTTGATGTCCGCCGCTGGAGAACAGTTTTTTGCCGGTGAGTAATGACTTTTTTGAATAAGTTTATAGCTTTAAATGATTCATTGTATTTTTAATTATATTACATATTTTTCACTTATAAAAAATACGGAATCAAACTATTTCAAGGTTGACTTTTTGTAAGAACTTTCTAAGAAAATGTGACAGAATCATTTTGTCTAAGCTCAAAATATTTGTTTCGTATTTCTTGAGATTGATATTTTTGGTCACGTTTTTAACCGCTTCAATGAATTGTATAATTTGACGTCGTTTATGAAAACATTAAATTGATTTTATTAATTTAGATTCAAATTTTTCTTGGAACCAGAGATCAGTGAAAGGCAATTTATTTTTTCTATTTTTTTCCAAAGCTGGCACATCAGGACTTTGATATTATTACTTGAGTACGTGGTCCACTGTTTTAATTCAAATCTAAAAACCTTTTTATTATTGTTTTGTGATAGATGCTAAATATATAATATATGAAAATTCACAATAAATGATAAGTCGTAAAATATTCGAGTAGATGTCAAAACTTTCAAATTGGCTTAAACTTTTTTACTTTTAAAACTTGCTTAGAGTGGTTACAAAATTACAAGAGATTTTATATAAGGTTATTTTCTATACCTGCTATCGACTCATTATCATACTGGCAACACTTCACACATCGTGTGACCCGTTCCGAATTATTTTCACATGATTTGATTTTTTAAAAGTATATAATCTATAACGTTAAAAGTGATTTATATATACAATATAGTATATTATATCAATCAATTTTAAGTTCAATTATTAATAATTAAAGTTTAATATATCGGATAAGTTATAAAGTTAAAAAATCGCTTTGTGTATTTTTAAAAATAAATGTCAGAAATGGTTACGCATATATCAAACCCTTTTCTTTCTCATATTCTCATATATCTCAAAAAAACTTTAGTTGATATACCTCATGTGAAGGTATAAGTTTTTATACAAAAATTATGTGTTACTCAGTCGCTCAACCTCTCCTTTTTCAAGATAGTAGTAGGAATAGAAGAATAAGGCTACGACATGACTAGCGGTTAATTATTCGCTGTCGCTTTCACTCCAATAATTAAAGAATCGGAAGGATGGGAGAGAGTTTTTAGACATCACAAACACCTATACCTTCGAACAGAAATCGATCAAAAAATGCTGTTCCTACTGGGACTCGAATCAGTGAGATCCGACACGGAAACCCACAACGCTAACCGCTGCACCATAGAACCCGACAAATTTGTAATTTTAAATTTAATAGTGTAATAAAAATGTTAGAGATGTAAAATTGAAGCTTGTGGTTTCCGCAAACCTTTTTTTTTGTCGAATTAAAGAGTTGTTATTTGCAAATTTAAAAAAAATATATTAAAAACAAACACTTTTTGCTTTAAGACGGTTATTAAAAGTTTACTTATAAATCTTAAAATTTTAAATTTGTTTTGCTAAATCACCGGTTTTATAAAGCTATAAATAGTGGTATACATAATTGTGATTCCCTTTGAATTGGCCGTATTTCAAATAATTATTTAGAAAGCTCAGCGCTCATCTGAATTATATATTAGCTTTAACCACTTTCCTTTGGGCAGAAGAAAGCTCGCGCATGCGCAAATATCAGATTGCTCATTAGGTAATGAACTTTGAGAGTCAGTATTTTGTTAAAAGTACATGCTTTTTTTTTGTTTTTGTCGTTTAAATCCACAGAAGGGTTCGCTTAAATCCTTCGGGATTTTTTTATTTTAAGGGATACCGTATTTTTGTATTTTTTAGATACTATAGGGATTGTGATCAGGAGCTACGAGGCTTTGTAACATCAAATAACCCTGGTTAAGTGATGATCTAAGAGAGGGAAGGTTTTACAAATTTTTATTTTATTATTTTGTTTTTTTTTTGGGATATTTAAAGGGTATTTTTGTGCTATTTGCGTTGAATACTTGTTTTTTTATAAATATAAACAAGCTGTTAACCAGTATATCCACAATTTTAAACAATATTCCATTTTAGAGGTAAAAAAAAATCAAGATAAGAAAAGATTTTTAGCAAGATTTAATAAATTTTAAATCAAAAGATTTCTTTTTAAAATATTCTTTGCAAAAATACATTAAAAAATGCTTTTCGATTTATTAATATGCAACCTTAATATATTTTGTAAATAGCTTGAAGATAAAATATTTGACGACGAATATTGTTGCCGTTGAAAATTATTTCTTTGGTAGAATATTAGTATATATATATTTAATCTATGTCCGCTCCCGATGTGGAGCATATGGCCACCTAATGGAGGTATCTCAACAGAAGTTTTTTTTTCTACGAGAACTGTACTACGAAAACGAGAACTGAACCTCACTTTTTTCAAAGTGATCAGTAGGGAAAGAGGGATAAGGCTAGAACAGGACTAGTAGTTGGGTAATCGCTATTGCAACACATAGTTATTAAAGGATCAGAACGATGGGAGGAGAGGAAATGATGTGAATTGACATCACAAACACCCAGTCTTCGTTATATCCGCTCCCAACGTGGAACATATCGACTCCTAATAGAGTTTATCTCAACAGAAGCGTTTCTACGAGAACTGCTTGTTACTAAGTCGCTTAACTTCTCTTTTTACAAAGAGAGTAGGAATAGAAGGAAAGGGCTAGGACAAGACTAGTGGTTAGCTAATCGCTCTCAATACGCTCCGTTCATAGGATAGAATGGGTAGGAGGGAGGAATTCAAGACATCACATACATCCATGCCTTTGAACAGAAATTCATAAATCGATTGAAAAATCAATTTATAAAACTGTCCGGACTGGGATTCAAACCCGTGGCCTCCGTAGCGGTAGTGAACGACGTTACCCACTCGACCACACAGGCGGCATATATAAAATATTGACTATTAATGTTTTCTCACATATTTTATAAAAGACTCAACGTCAGTAATTGTTTAGTTATAATAAATGTAAATTAGCTAACTGATACACCATTCACTAATTAGCTTTTATGTACACGAAAATATTCAAATAAAAGTTGTATCTAAAATATTCCCATTCTGAAATAAAAGTTTTCTCCAAATGCGCTTTTTTCTATTTTAAATGTAGTTGCGAGTGCTTTTGGCAGACACCAATTTAAATGCACGAAGTATATTTTTTCAAATGAAACTTTTTCAAAGCCTTCAACTCATATTTTCCATTTTCAACATTTTCTTTGCAACATTTTTCACTTATGAGGGCCCATGCATAATCAAATGATGACATACGGCGCCTGGAAATAAATGACGCGTATTCAACCGTGAAACTTTATTTAAAACGACTGCAATTAAAAATAAATATTTTGGCACAAAGCGGAAATGATACGTATGAATAGTTTGTTTTTGGGGATGAAAGTGTGATTTATTTAAATTTCATTTTCTTTTTCACATGTAACATTTGTATTTGTATCCATGTCCACTCCCAGTGTGGATCATAAAGCCTAATATTGAAATAATCCTAATATAACTTTTTCTAAGTGAACTGCCCGTTACTTAGTAGCTTACTTTCTCTTTTTTATGAAAGAGTGTAGGCATAGAAAGGATATGGCTAAGACAAGACTAGGGGTTGACAAATCTCTCTCGCCGAAGAGATTATTAAGACATCACAAACATTTATGTTTTCAAACATAAATCGACATATCAATTGACCCCTCAAAAGGTGAAGTGAGCCAACTAGTAAAATGGTAAAGTGGACTTTTAAGTACAATCACGTTTTTATTTAAAGGATATAACACTATTGCAATGTGTTTTAACTGAGCTAACTTCACTTTTACGATACTTTAAGATTTGTAGAATATTACAACGCATCTATTTTTTTTAAATACCACTTGGCACACTTCTCCTCTAATGGGTCTAATTGTAAATAGATTTCAAAACCAACAACGTTGACCATAGTGCTACGGAGCTGACAAATTGATATAATTCATTATCAATTATTGGTGGCTTTGTACTACGAATTTTTAAACGCCGACGGGTATGGCTTCTTTTGGCTAAGATAAAAGCCATTTTTTTATCAATGATTTTTATCCTTAATCACATCTGTTTCAAAATTAAAAGTTGTTTGATTAGTGCCATTATCTATCATTATTGAGTATTATTTATTACCTAGTTACTTTATAACTTATATTTATACCAATTCTATTTAAGTAACCATTATAATATCTTTATATATTTAATCAATATTTATTGTTGCCTATCAAATTGTAAAACATATATTAACTGTATCATGGAGGAGATATCATTTTCGGTGTGACGTAGAATAGAAAGAAAATAATATATATTTATGATTTCAATGCTTTTACCAGTCAATGTTACATTAAAAAAATGTTCTAAGAGAAATCATTTACAATGTGCTTCACGTCCAAGTTGTTAGTTTGGCGCACAAATCTTAGGCGCCATATAAACATCGTTAACAGTGCATGCAATATAACGGCACTGGTAATGATCCAGCTGAAAGAGGAGGGCAGTTTAATTGGGGGGTGGGAGACAAATCGCTCAGGTAGGTAACACACGAGAGAGGTTAGGTAAAAACATGTTATGCTTGGCACAAAATAAAGCATTTCTTTGTATTGAATGAAACTTGATAACTTTGTTACTTCACTTTTCATTAAGTAAAGTTACAAAACTGTCATGTTTAATGAAAAATGATTTTCTATAAAATTACCGCCGAACCCATCAAAAAAGGCATTTTTCTTAATTATGAAATCAAAAACCCCCATAAAGATGCTACTTAAAGTTTTAATACTGGTAGCTGGAATATTTTATTGTGATTGCGTCAAAATAATACATTTTTTCACAAGAGTTATATAACATAATTAATACCTATTTTGTATTCACGCCATCGTCAGAACTATGTTAAAACTTTTAAAAAAGTACAGCAAATATAAAAGCCAAATTTATAATATTTTTTTCATTTTTTATTGGACATTTGTAGCAAATAAAATGTCAAATGAAAAATTCTTAAAAAATAAAAAGATTATGTTAATATTAATGTTCACTTTTAGGGTGTTCACTGTCAATACTTGTTGGAAAAGCAATATATTAATAAAAAGACAATATCCCTATGTACTTCATTTATATTTTATTTAAAAAAGTCAGGACCAGTTTAACTCGTGGTGAGCATTATCAACTGATATATTTTTTACCAGTTGACAATTCTCGCCATGAGCGAAACCGGTCCTGAGCTTTTAAATGAAGTGAGAAATAAAGTACAAAAGAATATTGTATTTTTATTAATAATATTATTGTATTTGATTTTGCATCATACCGTATAAACAGGCGAGATTTTTTTAAAGAAAAATAAAATGCATTGATTTTTATTTAATGCATTTAAATCACTATACAACTTGTGTAAATTATAGGTATCGCTGTAGGTCATTGCACTTACCCTTAACAAGGATAAGCATTTTCCCAAATCATTCAGTCAACATGAGATTTATACACCACATAATACGAATTCTCTCTGGAACACTCCCCATCGTTTATGGTGTTTAGATGATACGAAAATGATGTGCAAGTAACTATTACTGGTGCCAAACGAACACTATACGTCTCCCAAATTGCCGTTCCTGGCCGGCCGCATCACGCCACTTGTGAGGCCGCAATGCAAATTGTTCTCGTTAAATTCTACCGAGCGTACGGACTTACCATTCATTCTAGCCGGGCGTGGCTACAGACCTCATCAACGAATATATGTACAGTAAAGGGAAACCAAAGGGTTAATACTGTTTAAATATTGTATGGTAAATAAAGGATGTATATTGATTCAGATCGTATAATTGATTGATAGATAGTCATAGGTGTACTTGAATTGAAGAGCGAGAATCAAATAAAAAGTTTCAAAAAATTAGTTGAGTGAAACCGGTCCTGATCTTGTAATAAGTAAAAAGGAATATTGTGTTTTTCTTAATATAATGCTTTTCTACTAAATATTGAAAGTGAACACCTTAAAAGTAAGTTGTTTTTTTAAACCATGTCCGCTCCCAATGTGGAGCATATGGACTCCTAATGGAGTTTATTTCAACATAAGTGTTTCTACGAGAACTGCTTGTTACTCAGTTGCTCAACCTCTCTTTTTCCAGAGAGAGTAGGGATAGAAAGATAGGACTAGGAAAGGATAAGTGGTAAGCTAATCGCTCTCGATACGCCCCCGTTCATACGATAGGATGGGTGAGAGGGGTGAATTCAAGACATCACAAAAGTAAGTATTAATAACAGTTAAATTATAACCACTGAAAACATTCATTTTATAACATATAATTTGAATCACTTGCCATATTGTGTTTTTCAAAAGTAAGCTTTCTTAAATTAAGGTATTCATTAATTCATTTTGCGAAGAATTTAATTAAATTAAAATATTGTGATGCACCTATTATTGAGTTCATATTTTACATCAATATTTTTTGACACATGACCATTCGCTATTTGACAGTTACTATTTCAAAATTTAATAAACTATGAGTGTCTAATAAAAGCTAATACAAATGAAAAGCACCTTTGATAATACTATATTTCATTTTGTTAATGTTTAATACAATTTTCAAAAATTAATACAGTGCTGCGATTGAGAATTATGAAACAGTTTTTAAAAATACTAGACTGCCTTTATAGAATAAACTGTTAGAGGAATACTAGCATGAGTGAATGAAATATTTTTTAATTAACTATTATTTACTCGAATATTTGCAAATAAATCACAGTTTTCTTATTAAAAGATGTTGTTGTAATCCATTTTACTCTCTCTTAACAACAACACTATTCACGAGTAATCATTTGATATTTATTAAAAAATATATAATTATAATTTATTCTTTTTCATCAGACGATTCGTTATATAGTAATAATATAAAAAGTCTGCAAGGTATTTTATGTTGATTTGTTCCACAAATAAATAATAATAAATAAACACCATATATTTATTTTATAAGCGTAATTTATTGAATTTTTAGTTGAAATAAATTTATTCTGAAACAAAATGCTGATGAATTTCCCGATTTTTTTGGTATGACCAAACAATGGCATATAATGGTAGTCATTGGTATGCAATATGCATGTTTTATGAATTGCAAAATATATTTGCACGCTTGAAGCAATGGTTACAAGTCCTGCTTTATAGAATAACGTGTTTATTGTCGGCTTATTTACCTTAGTGGTCAGAGCTTCACCAGAACGATCACTCTATTTAAAATGACATAGAAAACGTTATTAAAAATAAAATTTTATTAATATTTGACGATGACTTCAAACTTTTTCTGAAGGTTGTCTGTCACCTTGGAAAATTTTCACTGTCTCCAGTGTAATAAAGAAAATATATTGGAATAGCAAAGATAAACATTGTAAGCTTGATTTTATTATCGTTAAATTAATTGATTTATTTGGTAGAACTCCGTTATAATAATGTCAAAAAGAAGAATGTATCTTTTGGACAAGACGATTAATTTTGTCAAAATAAAATCTTGTGAACTAAAATACATTGCTATTTTACCTAATTAATATTTTATCAGTTACAAAAGGTTTATTGGTGTTGATTTTTAGGTATTCAATAAACGGTTGAATTTTATCAGTAAAGTAACCTGACGTACAATTTGTGAGCAAACTTACATTCATTAATCACATTAAGTTTACTTGAACAACAAAACAATTTTTGGCTGTATCATTAGTACTACTAATTGCTTTATTTATTATAGTTATTAAATTTTCATTTAATTCACCTTTATTAATATATATATTATATTTATATCTTTATAAATAATTATTTATTATTACTAGATAAATTGTTAAGCAAAATGTAACTTAACCGTATCATTGAAGAGATTTCATCTTCGGTTTGATACAAAAAAGTACTACCAGTGCTTTTTAGAGAGTAAAAATGTTGATTTTAATGTATTTTACAATACTGTTTTATGGAATACTCCGTCCGAAAAATCAGAAAACAGTAAATACAGTTGAAGCATTTTTTAATTTCCTTTACCAAGTTCTTTAAAAACAGGTTTTCAATATACTCTCCGCATCAGGTAAATTGGAAGCATACATTGCTGAACGTATTTTCACATCGTCCAACGCCAGAGTCCACACTGAGCTGATAACTGAGGATGACTTGCATGTTTGCTTTTCCACTATGGCAACAGAAATTGCATTTGGACGGAGGTCAAAAGCTTTCTCGAGACCTTTTCAATATTTTCAATTTAATACTGTCAGAGATATTGATGGCTTTTTGATAAATTGCCTTAAATAAAGCAAATCGACTAAAAAGCTCAACTTAACTTTAAATTATAAATCACATATGAATCAGTTTCAAAATACAAAAGGGATATAAAGATATTGAACAAACAATAACTGTATATGTTTATGCGTTACGATTATTGTTTTTTTTACATGGGTGAAAAAAATATTGTTGATTATGTTATGCTACAGAAAAAGTGTTGTTATAGTAAAGTTTACATTTGCTTACCGTAAAAAAAACAATAATTTTTTTTAACATTTCAGACAGTGATTCATCGTTAAAGAATGAAATTATCTATAAAAACTTGCTTATTAACTCTTGCGGCTCGGAGACTAGAAAAATACTTCTCTGCCGATGGGGGTCGTTTAGGGACCCCAGTGGTTTCCTCATTATTGGCCTTATTCTTATGAATTTCAAAAAAATAAATAGTCTAAGGGCTTTAAAATATCTCTCTGCATCATTCCTCATACATTTTTTTTTATAAAAATCCGTGTTTTTTTAATAAATAATCATATTTTAAGTTGCGCGTAAAAAAGACGTCATTCCAGTGCAAATATTAATTTGCAACTGACGCGTTCAGCGGCGTTCAGCCTAGTTATCTTACGAACGATCGCTGATAAGCGTGCGGTTATCTCGTTATAGCATTATCGTATTTATATAATATTTATGTAACTGCAAAAGGTTCAAAAAACTATGATATAAGAATACATTAATTATAAACATTGTATCACCCATATTAAAATAGATATTTAAGAAAATGTGGGTATTGGGGTCGCATTTCTTAAGCTTAGAACAGGAAAAGTTAATAATTAAAAAAAAACTAATACAGAAGCTTATATGTAATTTACTTATTTATCATAGTACTGATGAAGGAAGCGCTAACGTTAATTACTGGGAAGCATTTTTGTTCATTTAGTGGAGAAGCTTAAACTAACATGCTTTTTCGATTTGAATAAATTATGCAAATTCTAAAAAGTGTGGAGAGAAAACACCTGCCCCAAGTTATGCGCACCTGCATCGAAAGCTTTTCATCAGTTTTATACTTATTTACATAAGATGCGAGTATATAATGAAAAGAGTTGGAAAAAATCGTTCAAAATATATTAAATCTAACAGTTTATATTTTCAAAGAAAATTCATAGAATAATTACTTTGAACAAGAATACCGAAGAAGATCTACGTGCATATTTAATAGTTTTAAGTTTAAATCATTATTTAATCGAGTAATATAGTTTGAGTAATTGACAATCTGTAAAATTTGGCTAAATTCATATAACTTTTTACTTTTCTGATTTGATTGTTAAGCTCACCAAGAATACACATATAAACTGTCTAGAGCCTAGCCGCTAAGTCACTGTCTTTGATAACAGTGTACATGGGCTTTCGTTTCATTACCTTCACATCCATTTTTTTCAACCGATATATGGATTTGTAATATGCAAAATTCCTTTTCACCACCCAAACAATCTTAATAACGTAGCAAGAACGGTCAGTTACCTTTCCCTAAATACATATTTATATTCATTATTTCTTCGAAAAACAAAAGTTGAACAAATGAGTAGGAATCAGGTCACATAGAACATCTTGTGTTGAAACAAACTCAATAAGAAATTAACATGATTTACATTGATAAATGATTCAACGTATTTCAGATGGATCAAATATGGATTATTTTGAACTCAAATCTCGTACATTTCCATACGCTTTGACATTAACCATTCGGAGTTTTCCTTTCGATATCTACTGGCATTTAAGTACACAAATAAACCTAAACTGTCATTTTTAATTATTGACGTTTATGTACAAAATTGTAACGACTAATGAGTAATATTAAAATTACATCAGGTGCCTTCAGTTGAACATAAAAGTATAGATTATCATTCTACCAAGCCTGTCCCTTAAAGCCTATCTCACGAATATGTATTGTATAAAAACTAATAACCTCACATATTTAGTTGTTTATTATATTATATAACAGAGATGGTGAACCTATGGCACGTGAGACAAATTTACATGGCACGCGAATGTTTTATTATGGCGAGAAAAAAATAAAAGTGATTTTACAATAAATTAAAAACTAAAATTTTTGTAGGTCCACACAGACGAAAGTTGTACTTTTTGCATTATATTTAAAGCTACCAACTATGAACTCGATATAAAACATTTGGCATCTAGCATCCAACAACAAAAATCTCACTAATAATGAAGTTTCGGGGGTTCTACATTTTTAAAAATTTCTTTTTTTTATTTATTTTGACATTAATAAGTACTGAAAGTTTTCGATGCATTAATGCTTTGTTTACATTAAAAATCTGAAGTTACATAAAAATTTGATGATTTCTTTATTTCCATGGCATGTGGCACGTGACATATAATAATATTGAAAAAAAAAATTTTGGCACTCAGGCTCAAAAAGGTTCACCACCACTGTTATATAATATATCTTATCAATTTTTGAGTCATCCACTTTTTATATTATAAAGTTACGCACAATTTTCAGATCCCAACTTTTTTGCAAAACAAAGTAACATGACTTGATAAAGAACTTGAATATTAAAAGCGTTCAGATAAAAGATTATTGCTTCTACAGATTTAATTACAGGAACAACTTAACCAGTATCATTACTTTAATTTATTTCTAGTGATTTATAAAACTTGTTAGAATAATACAAAACCACTATTTTTGCTATACCGGTATAAACAAATTCTTACCATGTTCGCTCTCAGTGTGAATATGGATTTCTCATGAAGCTTATCTCAACAAAAGTTTTTCTACGAATACTGCTTGTTACTCAGTCGCTCAACCTCTCTTTTTTTCCAAAAAGAGTAGGATTGAAAGAAAGGGCTAGGACAAGACTAGTGGTTGGCTAATCGCTTTTACTATGCCCCGTTTTTAAGACATCACATACACCCATGGCTTCGAACAGATATGCATATATCGATTTTTAAAACTGTTAGTAGTGAGATTCGAACACGTGACCGCCGCAATCAAAGCCTAAGACGTTGCCACTCGTCCACGGAGCTGACTCAAGTTATATTTACTATTCGATATTATAACAATTGCTAGCTTAAAATGACGAAATTTAAGACAAGAGTGATTGGTGATAAAAATACTGAAGTTAATACAGTGTAAAAATATAATATATATACATATAGGTATATTTAAATTTCAATATGAAAAATCAAAAGTATTTTTTTACATTTGGCAAGCGGTAAAAACTGGTTTCGAAGAATCAGAGCATCGACGGCTACTAAAATACTCGTAATAGCTAAGGCAAATACATTCACCTTAGAAAGCTTTCTTATTCTTATATTCATAAATTCGACTAGAATCCAAACATTTTTACGTTTTTGTTTGCCTATTCTATTTTCTTGATATAAACATCCGCAATTTATGCTTTTGCAAAAACCTTCAGAAGTTTTTGAAGGGAATCTTTTGCCTTATCGCGTCTTTTCTGAGACATTTTCAGGAGCGATTTTCCACTTTGTTTGAAGTTTAAAGTCATCCTTGTGGAATTTTTCGGCTCTTTGCATTTTCCTTTTATTGGCGATCATGAATATTGTGACTATCCAAATGTGATAAAGAAATAATGCAAAAAGATATTTATTCGCAAATCTACGATTCGCAGACATTTTTTAAGGGTAGCACTGGGATAAGGAAAATGAATATACAAAAAAGGATATAAGCCGATATGATATAATATGTCCTGTATTGATAACTTATATTGTTTTTTTCATGTTAAGCAATACAATAAAAACAATTTAATTTTTTTTAACGATGAACTCGTTATTATTTAAATCAATTATGACTCTCATATATTGACTCTGCATTGGCAGAAGTTTAATGCAACGAAATTGACAAAAATAGATTAGGTACACAATAATATTCATGAATATACACTTTTTTGTCAAGAAAAACTCAGTTGAAGCATTTAAAAAAAGCTTTTCATTTTATCAGTAACTAATATTAACAAACGCAGTTTTAAAATATAACTTTATCATCTTCGGATTCTCTTTTCACAACCTCAAACTTTAATAAATATTTTTTTCAATTTATGTTTCGATTAGACTTTTTTTGTCGGTTATCAATAAACCGTTTAATAAATCAGGACATACATAAAGTATGTAACTAACTTTGTATTTGTAATTTCCTCTTTCTAAGTGTATTTTAAGCAAAAATTAGAACGACTGACATTAAAATGCTCCATTATGATTATTGAACTCTAAAGAGGTGAAATGAACCAAGTAGTAAAATGTTGAAACTTTTCTATTGGACTTTTGAGTACAATTATATCTTTACTTGGTGTTTTGGTGGATTTCATATTTTTATCTTAGGGAGATGCCACTATTACAGTGTGTATTTACTGTAGTCTTTTCACATTTTTTTTTTACCATGTCCGCTCCCAATGTAGAGCATATGGACTCCTAATGGAGTTTATCTCAACATAAGTGTTTCTACGAGAACTGCTTGTTACTCAGTTGCTCAACCTCTCTTTTTCCAAAGAGAGTATAAATAGATGCATAAGGCTACGATAGGATTAGTAGTTAGCTAATCGCTCTCGATACGCCCCGTTCATAGGATAGGATGGGTGAGAGGGGGGATTCAAGACATCGCATACATCCATGCCTTTGAACAGTAATTCATAAATCGATTGAAAAATCAATTTATAAAACTGTCCGTACCGGGATTTGAACCGGGGCCCTCCGTAGCCGAAGCCAACAACGTTGACCACTCAACCACACAGGCGGCAAATCTTTTCACATATACGATACTTTTATGTTTAAGACATGTAGAATATTATAACGCACTATTTAATTTGTACTAAAATACTATTTGGCTCACTTCAACTCTCATGTGTTCATTATTATGTGATAAACATAAAGAGAAAACATGGTTTTTATTTATTTTTTATCGGTCAAAACTAGTATTAAGAAATGTTGAAATTATCATTTGGTCGGTTTATATTGTTTTAAAAATACACCTTAAATATAATACAACTTTAGTAAAATGTTTTTTTCTGTTGTATACTTACTAATATTTTTGCTTCGGAGAAAAAAATAGTTTATCTGATTTTAAAGTCCCCCAAATAAAATAAACTCATTTTATTTACACTTAGTTTGAAAATACGCATCGAAGCGATACCTGAATAATGAAGATGGCTTTAGATCAATCTAGAATAAACTCTCTTAAATGTGTTTTAGGTTCAATATGTTCTAACTGTTAAAATATTTAAGACTCTGTGACTTTTTAAGTACGGTACACTTTTTTAGTATTATCTTCGTATTGCTTTCAGCGTAATATTAGAGTTTATAGTATCGATGACAGGACGCTGAAGATGCACTGAAGCTTAACAAAGCGAGTTGTCTATAAGAGTGTATTCAAATATATTTGAAATGAAATCTATTCGATAAAACTTATTTTATTTTTATAAAAAATTATCACAAATAAGATTTTAAATATTGTAATGTTTTATTTAAATGGCACACGTGGTATGTATTAAATCATCTTTAATATTGTTTATCATCTTTAATACTGTTTAAGCTTAAGTGTCCAAAGAAGCCTATCAGCTGTATATTATGTTCATGGTTTGTTTTTTGAACATGTTAACTATATATCGAAAGACAAGACTGTTTTTTTTTGTATCGACTTACTATCTATGAACAAACATAGGTCTTCAATGAAAGAGAAGGTCGAGCGATTGATAAAATCATATTTCTATAACCTTTTGTAAACATTATATTAAATACTTGCATATGTATCACAGTTCCTAAAAAAACATCATAACATACAAAAGTCGATTTATTACATTTAAAACATTAATTTTTAATATAATTTAAGGTGTAGGAATATATTAAGAAATTTATTGTTTATAATTTCTTAGTCAACATATACAGATAAATTGAATAAATTGACATTTAATGGTAGAACTAAAAGGTAAAAAATAGAAAATTACATAGTTCTACATTTTTAAAAATTATTTGATAGTTATTTAGGCGTATGCTTTTCTTACTTTATGTTAAATAGTTATAATTCTGACGATGGCGAAAGCCGAAATAGCTATCAACTAATAAATATAAAAACTGTAGAGCTAAATACATTGGTATTTCTACCATATTATAATGGAGTTCTACCAAGTAAATGCCAAGTCAATAAATAAATTAAATAAAGTTGAAACATAGATTTAAAAGGTTGAAGTTGCTATCAACTGAATAAAAAAAATGTTGTTGTCTATCTTTATTAATTATATACAAATATTTTTGTTATTATATACTTCGGCAACACGTCATAGTTTTAACAATGACTCGATCCTGAAACAGCTGGTTAAGTATCGTATATTTTTTGTCGAAATAAACTGTGCTATTTTTATCGATTTGAGCTTAAGTAAAAAAAAATATCTTACAATATTTTTCAAATACAGCTTACAAAGTAAACCACTGTGCGCAGTTCAAGGAGTTCGTTTCTCGTTTCTCGCCTTGCGTATTCCCTAAGGACGTCGGGCGTATTTTTTACGTGGCAGCTTGCGCTCGACGCCCTGGCTGGAATTCTTCGCTTCACACATCGCTTTATTATTGTGACACTTATTTCACTAACTCTAAGACTTCTTTTAGTGGGAAATTAAAATGCCAAAAAATAATCTTTTTTCTGTTAAATTTCCAAAACGTTGTTTACACATTGGTCATAAATTAAATTGTTATTTTTGTAATGAACGTTAAAATACTATTTTTTTTAATCACATAGAGTAGTAACATAAAATTGTTTTTAAACAATACAATCTCCGAAAAATTTATTGATTATTTCAACAAAAGTCAGTTGAAAGAATGCGTCAATTTAAATGTTGTAAAACCACGACACTATTTTTTAATTATTAGAAATCATAAACGGTATTACTACTAAGATAGTTGAATTAAAATATTTAAACTCTCTCATATTTATAAATTTCACTTTTGGTGTAACTGAATAGTGTATTTTTATTTTGCCTTTCAGATATTTGGCCAAATATGCACATTACTTTTTACTAGAAACTTCTATGAAAGGTCAGTAGGCAATAAATTCAAAGGGCTGCTCTCGGTTACAGCGGAAAAAATACTTGACAGTCCAACAACCTTTTCTCTAGTCATTGACAGTGAACCGTGACATTGTATAGCCTAATATTATATATAATATGTTCATATAGACGGCCTAGTTCGTAGAACAATAAGTCAAAAAATGCATGTTTTTATTTATTTTACCCATTATATTCGAATACCTCTTTTTTATAGCTCCAAAAAGTATGACTTAAAAAATCACTAGGTTTCTCTTGTAGGTAGTGTTGTTTGTTTTTTGAGTTCGGAAAGGAAAAAATACGTTACCCACAAATACAAATTTACACAATCTTGGAATGCAAAGTGACATAATCTAATATATTGTTTAAGAAAAACTTTTTTAACTCTCGCGGCTCGGAGACTAGAAAAATACTTCTCTACCGATGGGGGTCGTTTAGGGACCCCAGTGGT
Organism: Himalopsyche anomala; assembly: GCA_031772345.1. Classification (NCBI taxonomy): domain Eukaryota; kingdom Metazoa; phylum Arthropoda; class Insecta; order Trichoptera; family Rhyacophilidae; genus Himalopsyche; species Himalopsyche anomala. The sequence goes on from CM062840.1 coordinate 7,616,029, forward strand.
TTCCTCATTATTGGCCTTATTCTTATGAATTTAAAAAAAACAGTCTAATGGCTTCAAAATATCTCTGCATCATTCCTCATACATTTTTTTAATAAAAATCCGTGTTTTTTTAATAAATAGTCATATTTTAAGTTGCGCGTAAAAAAGACGTCATTCCAGTGCAGATACTAATTTGCTACTGACGCTTTCAGCGGCGTTCAGCCCAGTTATCTAACGAACGATTGCTGATAAGCGGGCGCTTATCTCGTTATCGCATCGCGTATTTATATAAACTACAAAAGGTCCAAAAAACTATGATATAAGAATACCTTTATTATAAACATTGTATCACCCATATTAAAATAGATATTTAAGAAAATGTGGGTATTGGGGTCGCATTTCTTGAGCTTAAAACCGGAAAAGTTAAGCCGTTTCTTCTGGTCGAAATTTTTACTGGCCCTTCTTAATGTATCTATCTACAATACTAAAACAAAATTTGCAGCTTATATCCTTTTGACAGAAGGTGTGTCAAGTTGTTTACATTGTAAATATTACAAAAAATGTTGAATGAAAACAGTGGGTTACGTCCTTTTGCTTTTCCACAGTCGAAATGAAAATAAAAATATATAAAGAATCTTCTTTCTGTTTTATATAGATACAGTTTGAAATTAGCTTTATGGTTTTGTCAACTTTGAAATAAATTTGGATTGAATTACAATTAATGACGAAATGATTCACTTAAAATAAAAGACAAATAATAGTAATCACTATTTCACAACTCAGTTTAGATGCGTCAAAACTTTAGTCAGCCATATCTTGAAATTACTACCAATTTTTAGTAAAAATAAGCCAGCTTTTGTAAAATAATCACTTAATACTTACTGTCTATACATAAAATATATAAAAAATAAAAGAAAAAAGATAAATATAAAATTAGATTTAATGAATTTTAACAAATAGGGAAGAATTCAGGGGACAAAATTTTATGGCTTTAAGCTATATTAAGGGACTGAGTAATAATTTAGAAAGTCAATAGATAATATTTAATAAATTTAAGGTACGTTGGTGGCATTTCAGAACGCTTATTTGTCAACAAAATTCGTGACAAAATGGAAGCAATTGATAAAGACCTGAATAATTAATACTTACCGAATACAATTATTCACGACAAGACTATAAATGCTTCACAAAGTGTTGAATGTTAAATTATTATGGCGAGTAAGAGAAGTAAAGTTAACCGTTTCAGCGCCGCGACCTTTTTTAAATATCTTTTCATTACGCGATGCACCAAAATATTATATGTGAAAGTTTTTCAGGAAAGAATATGAACTTTATTCATTAAAATCACGGTGTAATCAAGAGTTTAAATCTTAGAATATAATTAAAATACAGAGAACTTTCATTTGACTTTCAAACAGTCTCAGCTTAAAAATCTATACAAATTATTCAACAATGGGTCGTATTCGTATATTAAACAAGCTTTCCACTAAGGTATCCAATCCCGGACTGTTTTTTTGATCCGCGATTTTGGGATTGAGAATTTTTCCAAGCCCGGAATCCCGGGATTGAACATTCAACATGAAATAGTGTATAAATTGGGATTAAGAATTTTTTGCGCGGCGATATTGAAATCCTGGTATTGTGCGAACAATTTCATGTCAATTTCAAAAATCCAGGAATTTGCGGATTTAGCTCTTCCAGTATTTGCAAATTTAAAATACCCAGGAATTTACGGAATTCCCAAAAAACACCTAAATTTGAAACCTTTCATTTTTTTAGACCTCGCTCGACTTTCTGTAACTTCCTAGTCCCAAAATCCTGGGATTAGTACAGTCACAATTCGAGGATTTAAGGATCACAGAATTGAGTGGGATCTCGGGATTGGAGACCCTACTTTCCACTGAGTTCTTCTTTTTTCTTTTATCAGTAAAATAATTTTGAAAAAACAAAATCGTATACATTTATGTATTTAAATTTTTAGAATTTGTCAGAATTCCTAAAAAGTAAAAAGCAAAATATCTCTCCAAATTTCTTGCTTGTGCGATAGAATTGATAAAGAAAACTAATACTTCACCATGCGAATTCTTTTGCTTGTTGAAACATTAAGGAAAAGATTAGCAATTATTTATAATATAATTACACTGTGATAAATAATGAAATTATATGGATTGGGATAGAAATTGAAATAATTGTATTATCCCAGATGCTAGGAACTATTAAATAAAAAACTTACAACGACTTCAATGCGTCTGCTAAATACTACCAATCAAAATCAACGGTGTCATTCTTCAATAATATTTATTTACTCGTTATGCATAAAAACCTAGACAAGAATTGGCGGCTAAAATGTAAACCAAATCGACTAAAAAATCGACCAAATAAATTGGAATATGTTCTAATTGATTCCAGAAATATTCTGTCAATCAGCACCCTCAACGATATTGAAAGATGGAAATCAATAAAAATTGTATTCATTAAAATAATTGGATTCATATAACACACTATAATTATATGTCTCGATTTATATGATGTGTATTGTGACAATAGTATCATAGAAAACATTTTATTTGACAGCTGAATGAGGTGTAAGGTAAAAAGGGGTTAGAATTTTATCCGTTATTTTAAGTCGTAAATTTAAATTTCGAACAGGCAGTCAATTTGGAAAAGGTAGCAAGAGATAGCGCACAAAATTTATACTGGCCAACTCAAGACTGTTTACAGAGAAAATGTTTTTATAGGAAAACGATAAAGTTAAAAGTGTCTAGAGTATGCTACAAGTAACATTTATTTAGGCCCAACGTTATTTCAATATCAAACAATTAGTATTTCATTGTGCTCAGCTTAAATTTTATCAATTTATTTAAAACAGAAATGATTTATTTTTGAGTGTTCATCTGTTTTCAGCTAAAAAGTCATAAAGAAACTGGGTCTTACTAATTAAAATTCTAGACACCTTATTCAAATTAATGTTAAGTTTTTGAATATGAATATTCGAATACAATAAACTTGTAAAAAAAAATGATTTATCCGTACGATACTGATTATTTCAAGAAATATTTGCATGTATAATATATAGTTTTTTTGGAGAATATTTGAAATCCTAAAATTAAAAAAGAAAATGAAATTTTAGTGTCCCTGTTGAATCCATGAAAATGTATATTCTCTCTTCTCCCCACGTAACAAAAAGGAACATATTTGAGAACATTTTTTAATCCCGGGATTACGACTTTTAAAATCCCAAGATTTCTGGATCACAAAATTGAACGGGATTGGAGACCCTAGACTTTTAAAAAAATATATAGTAAATACTGCTTGACAATAAAACAAAAAGTGGTCTTTCGTGCATGAATACCATATTCATTTGAAATTAAACCTAAGACTTTGTGCGAAAAGAAATAAATTGAATTTGATAAAAAAAACAACATAAGCTTTTGTAAGTATTTTAAATGTTCAATTTTATTCGTACTGGAACATTAAGCTTCTAAAATACACAGCTTATGTGCTTATTTTTTCTATGCGAAACGTTTTTTTCTATAAATTCAATGCGTTTTATTTTGAAAGTTACATTTCATGAGTATTTATTTGTCTTTATTCCAAATTAACAAAAACTGTCTATTTGATTGCCAATCGTCGAGCATTTTATGTTTTGAAATCGGAACCGTAATAATTCAGCCAGTTTTAATTGTTATATTGTATTTATTCTGGTTTACAAATGTTGACTGTATATTAATACATCATATCTTATATTAAATAATAAAACCATAGATATAATTCATGAAACTTTAATCCACAAAACGACAGGCCAAATATTTAATTTACATGTTCAAAAAAATCTTAGTTAATTTATATACGTAGAACCTATAGTAAATGTATCAACTTCACCAAACCACCGCCATCCTCTGCTAAAAACAAACCTTCAATGTTTTTACTAATTGTAGTGCAGATGAATAAAGATACACTTTCGCGAATAAATACGTAAGTTTTACAATATGCTATAATTTATTTACCCACTCGGATTTTAGCAATCTTACAAATACTCAATTCTTCCTAATCCGAAAATTTATATTACGGCGCTCTCAGAAACACTTTTCTAGTCCATAAAGAAATTTTTATTAATACTATTTAAAATATATTAAATTTGATCATACCTTATTTATAAATGCATCTTTTTTTTTTGTTGATCCTTTGGCAGTTAGCGTTGTTGGCTTACGTGCCGGATCTCACAGGTTCGAATCCTAGGACGAACAGCATTTTTCGATAGTTTTATCGAATTTTTGTGTTTTCTGTATCGAAAGCATGAGCGTCCGATTCTTCGAAAACTGTATGTAGCGAAAGTGATTATTCAACCGCTAGTCCTGTCATATCCTTTTATCCCTACTATTCTCTTTGTAAAAGAGCAACTGAGTAACTCAAAGTTCTCGTAGAAAAAAAATCTATTGAGATACTTCCATTAGGAAACCATATACTCCACATTGGAAGCGGATGGATAAAAAAAAAATCCTGAAAGAACAATTTATATTTTTAATATTTTAAATGGATATTACCCTCGAAGGTTTTTTTATTCATACATTTTATTTATGACAAAATCATGCAATAGTTGGTATAAAGTAACTCATATTTTTCCGAAAAGGGTGCATGCGAATGATGAATGATGTAAGGACGGTGTCATTATTTTTGATAGATGCCCGCTAGACTATGGTCATTCTGAATGTAAATGGGTACCGATAAATTTTAAGTGAAATATGGTTCCCTAAGAAATCCCTTCTAAAAATTTCAAACTCTTACTGAGTAGCTTTAGCTCCGAGAAATTGGTGGCCATAAATTCTAAGACATTGTGAATAATAATGATTAGTCTTTTTAATATATTATAATTTTTAAGAAAGTTTCTACAATATTTGTTTTAATATATTTTCAACGATGTTTTATTTTGTTTATTTGAAATAAATATTTAAAAAAAAAAAGGTTTTTGATTTGCAATAAAGCGGTTTTCTAATCAAGAAATGCAATATGTAAAACTTCATGCTTTTTATACAGTTTCACAGACATTAATTTAAGACCTTTAAAAGCTGATTTCTGAACAGCTGTTTTTTTTAAATCAGTTGGGTCCGTAGTGCAGTGGTAAACCTCACTTGTTCCCGTGACGGATTTCACGGGTTCAACTCTCAATACGAACAGCTTTTTTTCAATAAATTTATCGATTTCTGGTCAAAGGCATTTATCCATGTCTGCTTCCAATGTGGAGTATATAGCCTCCTAACGGGGTATCTCAACAAAAGTTGTTTACGAGAACTGTTTTTTACTCAGTCGTTCAACGTTTATATTTTTAAAGTGAGTAGTAGAGAAAGAAAAGAGAGGGTAGAACACTTAATAAACAATTAAAAAAGTATGTTATAGGTGTTAAGAATTTTAATTTTGTGTAATTATAATGTGATTTGTAAATCCTTTTCATTGTTAATAGTTGCTTAAACCTTTTATTTCATTTTAAATGTGTACAAATAGCACTGTTTATATATATTTTTTCTTATCAGTTGATAATGCTCTCGACAAGCGAGACCGGTTCTGATCAAATAAATTTTATGTGGAAGAAGTACTAAAAATGTTTTATTATTTTGATTTTTTCAAAGAGGTCGGGAGTTGAAAAGATATGATGAAGACATGACTAGTAGTTGGTTAAAAGCTCTCGCTACGCCCCGTTATTTCTGGCTTGGAAGTTTGGGAGTGGTTTTTTAGGCATCACTCCGAATAAAAATCAATAAGTTGATTGGGAGACTCGGATCCGAGACATTCGTCACAGAAGCCAACGCGCGAGATCACCGCGCTACAGAACCGAATGCTTGTACACAACGTTGCAAGAAAAATAATAGTGAAAACTATGTTGATAATTCTCGACATGAACAAAGTCCTGATTTTTAATACAAATTATGGAGTTTTGGCAAACATTTTTTCTTTGCAAATGAAAATTCTTATTGGCACATTTTCTTCGAAAAGTTCCTCACGTGAATTTATGAACCTGATAGTATTTAAAACATTCTAATGAAATTCTATTTTAGAAATTGTGATGATAAACTTATACAATACATACAAATAACGGTAGAGTTCAATACACTAATCATACGGATCATCATTCAAATGACAGTTACATGTGCAATCTGCCTCTAGTAGTTGTTGTACGATCATAAATAGCGGTGAAACTTACCTATCTGGATTTATGTTATGCTTACAGCAGTGCTACAATCAGTGTGTCAAAAAAATTTTCATATTCTTATCCTAACGACCATATTTCAACAAAATACCATGAAACGTGTTATACTGTTTTATGATCATAAATCAGGAACTTTTGAAAAAACTATTTTTGTTTCTAAAACTTGCCTCACCATATTAATTTAAGGTAAAACAGAATAAATATTCATTTTTTCGGGAGGGTTGTATTTTTGTCACTTTAATTGGTTTTTATTTTTTGAAATAATTTATCACTGATTATATATTTTTCGTCCACTGTGATCTAGTTGTAAGAACTCACCTAGTGATTCAGTGGGGTCTGGATTTAAGTTCCGGCAAGGTTTATGTCAAATTTTATCTATTTAAATTTGATACCTTTGAGGTGGGTGTTTGAAATATTATTTCTCCTTGAGTTGGAGTGATAAATATCTGGCGCCTTGTTTGTATGTTAAAATGCTTGATTTATTTTAAAAAAACGACCATATTTACGTAAAAAATGAATCAATGATCAATGCGTTCTCATTACTGTGCTCAAGAAGCTTGAACAGGTAGATTCCCTTCCAATTCAAATGGGTTAACTTACGATTACCGAGCATGGCCAAGGCAATATTTTTTATTTGTATACTAGTCTGTTTTTTATTCCTTGATATTCTACCTGAGTACAGTTACCTGTGATAGCTGTAATATTACGCATATTAATAATATTAACAGTGTTGCAAATAAGACGTGCCTTGAAACTCAAATTATAATTAATTAATGTTTTCATACATAATATTGATGAAGTCGTGACATATCAAATTTGACTGCCTGCAAGTGGATACAGTAACGGTATGAAAGCGAAAACAGCTTCATATTATCATTCAAAACATGAAACATCGGAGGTAAATACATACGTGTTGCTACGACGCTACGTTTCTGGTGTGCTACGATGTTCCATGTATTTACTTATGAATTTAATATTATATTATGTACATATCTGCGTTTATATCCTAATACGATGATTGTTTTTCGTTTTTTGATAGCTCACTCGTATAAACATTTATATTTAATACGCTTATCAACTTAAATATCAATAATTATGAATGCGTCTCTATAATAAGCAGGGAGTCGGGTAAAAAAAAGACAATCACGACTTTGAAATGAAAAGATTTAAACAATTTACATTTAAAAGAATTTACAAAAATGACTATAATTACACAAAATTAAAATGTTCAACACTTTGTTTTTGTATAAATTGCTCTGTTAAATTATATTTTTCTTATCAGTTGACAATGCTCGCAATGAGCGAAAGCCAGTCCTGTCATTTATAAATAAAGTGGAAATAAAGTACTGAGGAATATTTTCTTTTCTTAATAGATTATTTTTAAATGAAAACAAGACATTAAAATGACAATAATTATAACGGTATATATATCGGGTTTCGTTTAAATCTTAATTAGTTTTAAATGGTTATTCTTTTTATTATTTATGCTAAAAATATTATCTCAAAATATATATAAACGATAACGTATTAAAAGTTTTTATTAATTGTCACTGCTGAATAAGTGTACATTGAAAACCTTGAATTAAAATTTATTTCATTCAAAGACGCGTACTGTTGGAAAATATTTACTACGATTCATACAAACATTTTAATTAAATTAGCAATTACGTATTAATTGTAAAAGTTTATTCCAAATATAGCTCTCTATTCAGCTCTGGTCTACAATATTTCCGTTTGAGATGTTCTTTCACACAAATCACGTCATAAGCTTACCTTGCTTGGCTTAGATCTTAGTTTTAACAATTGATTCTTTATTTTAAACGACCTATCAAGAATCATTTTTATAACTTACGTAACGTATTCAATAATTCAATGAGTATAATGTTAGCACCAAGACTTCAGCTTCTAAGAGCTTTAAGAACCATGGCGAGTGTCAAAGTTCTTCGAGTCTCTTTCATCGCTAATGCTTTGTTAGTTTGTTTTCCCTTACTATCGTTGCCGATGGAAGGGCGTCATCGCTACGGAGGTGAAAAATCCTTAGTGAAGCCACTTCATGGGAACTTTATATGCACTAATATGCAAATAACATAATATTAACTTCCACTCATACTGTACCTATACATGTACACACACATGCGCATGCGTACATATACACATACAATACACAAGAAAGTCAACCGATGATAGTCATTTTCATTATGCTAAGTTCGTTTTTACATAATTTATATTTTTTAGACGAAACATAAAATCTATGGTGGGTCGTCGAGCAGAACTGCTCTTGGTCTAAAACGATTCTCTGGCATTGTCTCGTCATAGTTGTGAAGATTAGAGATCGTTATGTTATAATGTTTTCCTACCTTGTTGTGAAACTTTTGAGATATTTCACGAACGAAAATTGCGGGTGGTAGGTATTTTCAAGTCTCTGTGAAACAGTGAGTTACGCACGTACCACGAGGCGTTACATATTTGTCTGAGTGATTTAATTTAGTCTTCATATGATTGTTGTAAGTATAAGCCCATATATTTTTTTATTAATAAAAACCAGGTTACTTTTTCACCACGAGCAATATTACCCAATAAAAATTAACACACACAAGGCTATTTATTTAGACAATCGAAAACAGGTGTAACTGACATTCGTTAAAAGAAATATAAAAAGAATAAATGACACTTTTATATGTATATGAACCAAAATCTATAGGACTTCTAACAGACAAATACTAATAATTGCGTTCAAAAATATAATGCCTTCCTTCATTGTATTGACAGTGAGCAGATTAAAGAGTTTGATAATGATTATAAAAAATATCAAATGGAAAATAATTTCAGTATTCTTCATAACATCAAAAATAGTTAGTGCAATAGAAAAATAGCAAAACAATGACAATGACCACTTTAAAAGTGATCGCACTTGTTTAGTTTTACATTATTTATTAAAAAATATTTAAAGTTTTATATGTATGGGTTTATCTTCTTTTATTTTTTTCCAGGACTCTATTTGTTTTCTTTTTTATAAATCAAACCTCATTTTCAACTATAGCAATAAAATAATCTATTATTTATATTTCATTTTGTTTATTATTCAGTATCAAACAAGCACTGGAAATCACAACGTACACTTACTAAATCAATTTATTTTCTTTTCTTCTCATATTTCACATAATTCCGTCAGGATTGGAAACAACGATTTATATTTGTTGTTTTTCCGGTGAAAAATATCATTGGGATATAATATTATTGTGTAAGTTTCAATGGAAAACTAATGTTAGTATAAACGACTTCGACATCAAGACGAAATCTACATTTATTTTAAACTTGCTATTTGATTTACTATATAATATTATATACTTCAATGGAATTCGTAACGTTCTTAAAAAAATCGACTATTTCTTGTTTATATGTATTTTCTTCATTGAAGTACGTTTCCTCCTTAATTTCTTGTTTAATCTGATCTAATTTCCCAGATAATTTGAGAATAAGAGACCAACGAGAGAGGCATTGGTTTGACTGTACATATTAAAACGTTGTTTTTTTTGTATTGTATTATCACTATTTCGATTCAAGCGAGAAAGTTTTCAAATAAATAACGTTGATTTTCACGTTTACAATTCATTTAACATCCGAGGTTACTATTATTGTTTACTTTTAACATTAATCACAAAACGAAAGTTTAAAAGTTTTTGATTTATATTGTCACGTTTGTACGGATTTAAACGCGCCAAAAAAGTACAAAGTTTACAAAAGGCTCTACGATATCAGTCCTTGAAACTTTTGATATAATATGTAGTATGCAATACGATAAACGGGAACAAAAATGTTTTTTAACAAAGCTTCAAGGTTGATTCTTTTTTTATGTAAGATATTTAAAACTGTATCAGGTTCTTTGGCGCAGTGATTTGCGTTGAAGACTTACGAGCCAGATCTCACGAGTTTGAGTCTCAGTAAGAACATCATTTTTTATATTTCTGTTCGAAGGCATGGGTGTTTGTGATGTCTAAAAATTCCCTCTCACCCTTTCCGATCCTTTAATAACTGGGCGTAGCGAGATCAATTAACTAACCACTAATCATGTTCTAGCCTTATTCTTCTATCCCTACTACTCTCTAAGGAAAAGAGAGGTTGAGCGACTGAGTAACAAACAGTTCATGTAGAAAAACTTCTGTTAAGATATATCCAATAGGATACCATATGCTCAACGCAAGGAGCGGACATGAATACAAAATATATTATATGAATATAATATTTCTATATCTGTAATAAAAATATTTTAGAAATTTCTTACAATAAAATCGATCAGCGATTCATTTTTCAATTAGTTTATTTAATTTGAAAAAGTAAAATAGATACGGTTCTAAAGATGTACCAGCGTAACTTGACTGCCCGCGAGGGCGCCACCGTCGCATCATTAACATTGCCATAGTCAACACGTCCTAGGGCGACAATTTTAGTTCTGATTTACGCCACAGTCAAGTTAAAATGATACATCTCTAATGATTTACTTCTTTTCCTCTTCAGTCAATTGTCAATTGAACTTAACATATTCAACAAGTCAAATATCATCTATATATTAATACTCGATAATGTCCGTCCGTCTGAATGATTGTCCGCGATTTTCCCTCCCCCTCCTCCGCCCCAGCCCCGCTGTCACCATTTTTTTATTCATACCAAATACATACTTTTTTCGTTTGTATATGGTCGCGATTTCGCCTTTTCGATGACGTCAAGAAAGACGGTCCTCCTCCCCCCCCCACCCCAATCCTGCTCCGCTGTCGCCATTAATTATTTTTTTTATTCATACTAAAGACATATTTTCCAAATACACTGTTTATTATTTGACGAAACAAATCAAATAGCTGAAAAAATTTCATACAAAAAAACGCCGCGACCGTGGATCGAACACAGAACTCTGGATTACCAGTCGAGCACTCTATCAACTGAGCTAACGTCATAAATATCAAGGCGATAAAAATAGTGTATTTAAAATAAAAATTTGAAAATGGAACGATATTTGCGATTCCTACTGACTTCGATTGTTTGTATAAAAGATTCAAAAATGGAATATTGTCAAATAATGAATGACAAGGTAAATTTATGCTCAAATAGTAATATAAATAAAGTAAGCGAAATAGTTTGATAGATTGGGGTCAACGAGATTAAAATACGGCAAAGTGAGCCAAGTTAGGATGATGGGAAAAAGTGAACTGAACCCACCCTTTTTATTGCATAATTTCAATCATTTTTTCTCTAAAATACATTGTTTATGCTTTCGATGGATTCGTCGGTAACTTTTTGGAAGTTCATTTGAATATAAAATAAAAAATAACTTAGATTATTCCACGTATTGTGCTACAAACTGTGACACGTGTTTCGCCTCTTTCAGAGGCATCCTCAGACAGACTTACTTTTACTTACTGAAAGTAAGTCTGTCTGAGGATGTCCTGAGCGTTTTTTTTTGGTTTATAACATTTTTTTTTTTGAAAACTTTCTTTTTAAATCACATTACATCTTGATCGTATGAAAATAAATGCTATCAAAATAACAAAATCCGATTGACTAGCCAAGTAAGTTTTTCAAAAAATAAATATAAGACGCAATTATTTCAAGATTTGTTTTTAATCTAGATACATACGTGGTATAGTTAGTTGTTGGCGAAAGCATAGTTTCAGTATGATTAGTAAAATAACATCAGTAAAAATCATTATATATATTCTAAAAAACAAGTTCTATTTGGAGAATAAGTCAAAATTTTGATAATTTTGTTTTGATAAAATGTCCAATTAATTTATAATATTTTGCATGTGAAAATTGCATTTTTATATAAATATAATTTAATTCTTTGCCCATTTATTTTCCGACTTTTTTCTCACATTCCATTGAAGTGAAAAAAAAGTTCAATAGATATTAAATTATTCTAAAAATTAGAATATTAGATTATTCTAAAAATTCCAAAATCTATATATTAATAGTCGATAAAATAATCACTTTTCACAAATCACAATTAACAATTCACAATTCACAAATGTGTGCGTACTGATGTCCTCGGGTCTTATTCTTTTTCTACGAAATATTTTTGTTAGCATACTTGAAAATTAGTTGAATAAAATATATATACTACGAAAAGTGATTGTTAGCAACCTTGAACATTATTCCAAAAATTTAATAATTTACAATTTAAAAACTGCAGGGCTGTCGATATATGCGCCGAGATCGATTTATGCTACTATGAAAAATGATTGTTAGCAAACTTGAACATTATTCCAAAGATATAATAATTTACGAAATTTCTGCTACTTCGAAAAATAGTTGTTAGCAAACATAAACATTATTCCAAAAATTAGGTAATTTACGAGGTCTATTTCTGCTAATAGGAAAAATAATTGTTAGCAAACTTAACATTATTCCAAAAATTAAATAATTTACAATTTAAATACTACAGGGCAGGGCTGTCGATATACGCCCCGATATATTTATTTTATTTTAAGAATCTCTGGCTTATTCAATAAATAGGTTTGTAATTTTCTGACTACTTAAAAATGCAACAAAAATCCCCCCGTTGAGGTCAACGGGCTTACAGCTAGTTTATTTTTAAAAATCATGACCATTTTGTGCATAAAAAAATAACATGTTTTTTTTTGGTTCTTTCCGCTTCCTTTGAATCATGTTGCCAACTTTTTGATCAGTTTGTCTATTTATATTTTTCATAAAAGCTTTTTACAACTACAGCCTTACGATAGCCAATATCTTTTTTCCCAAAATATCTCCCAAACCGGGACATTTGATATTAAAATAAAATATCAACATATTCTTTCGTCAATATAATACATAACATTTCAAAAACGTAAAACAGGAGTATCATTATGAATTCATTGAATAAATGACACTTCACTATAACGAAGGACCATGTGTCGATGAGTTTTAAAACTGTTTGAATGTGATTTAATCTATTATTTGTCAGTAAGGAGCCATTTTTAAGGATTGGTATCTTCTGTAATGATAACCACAGGCGATACAAAAGCGTCAACTCTTTTAATTCTGACAATAGAAAATTATTCGTGCACTAAACTTTTAGCAAACAAAATTTTCCGGAAAAGAAATAAAATACAGCTGCTAATAATAGGGAGATTTTTAGAAAAATAAACTCAAAAAACACACTTTGATGTTTAAATTAATTAATACACCGGACCGAGAGTCTTAGTACCGTATACAAAAAAATCATCGACAAGACAAGTATTCTTGACTTCACTCTTAAACGAATTCCTAGAATATTTAATTAACAACACGTGTCAGTTATTTGAATATTCTGTTTCGGCAAAAATATTCTTGAAACCATTGTTTAGTAATATTGAATAAAATTAATATTAATCATTTGAACCCTTAAAAGCTCTGCAATAAAAATGTTTGTTCGGTGAGAATTACTCAATCTATTAATATTAAATTAAATTCACTGAAAACAAATCGTGTCTCATATTTCATCGACCTTCGTAGATTAACTTTAAATACCCATAAATGTTCCGCTAAGCAATCAGAAGATGCTATGATTAATTTCTGTCAAGCTTTTGCAATGCTGATTTGTTAGATAAATATCGAAAGTTAAAACCATGTTTATAAAGTCACCTAAAATATCATTCTTAAAAGTAAATTTAAATTTCAAAATCGGACTCATTGTATATTAATTTACTTTAGATCATTTTTTTATAAACTTTAGTTTTGAGTCTGCGGGCTTGAGTCTGAGAGTTTGAGTCTACATACATTTTAAATAATCGATTAAAACAATACAGTTTACATATTATAATAATTACTATTAAGGTGTCAAATGTCAACTTTTCCATGCTCGCTCCCAATTTGGAGCATATGGCCTCCTAATTTAAGCATCTTAACAGAAGTTTTTCTACGAGAACTGTTTATTACTCAGTCGCTCAACCTTTGTTTTTAAAAGAGAGTAGTAGGGATAAAAGAATAAGGCTAGGACAGGACTACTGGTTAACCTATCGCTCTTGCTGCGCCCAGTTATTGAATGATTAAATAGTCATGCCTTATAATCAAAATTATTATTATTATTATTAAAATCATTACATTCAATTTTTATTTTTTCAAGATCAGGGCCATTATACAAAGCGATTTGTATAAATAACACTGTAATATTGTATTCTCTCATCAGTTGATAACACTCTTTATAAACGAAACTGGTCCTGATCTTGCTAAAGAAGAGTAGAGTTAGTTAAAATAAAAAAATATTTTTTTAATGTAATGATTTTAATAATAATAATACTAATAATTTTGATTATAAGGCATGAGTATTTGATCATTCAATAACTGGGCGTAGCGAGAGCGATTAGTTTACCAGTAGTCCTGTCCTAGGCTTATACTTCTATCTCTATTACTCTCTTTGAAAAATATAGATTGAGCGACTGAGTGACAAACAGTTCTCGTAGAAAAACTTACGTTAAGATGCCTTAATTCGGAGGCCATATACTCCACATTGGGAGTGGACTTGGAAGAGTAGACATTTGACAAAATAAAAGTAATTATTATAATACGTAAATTGTTTCATGTTCTATCCTTCTCTCAGACTCAAAACTAAATTATTTAAGGATACCATATTTTTTAAACAGAGGGCATGCTATCAGCGCTTCTTTTTGCATGTCAATAAGTCCATGAGTATTATATACCTTGTCAAAAGTTAAAGTCAATTTGGCTATGAAAACCAAATTAATTCGGTTGTGAATATTGTGATACATTGTACAACAAAAAGCTATAAAATAATCACAATGCTTTAAAAGGCTTAAATTCATCCACAAAGTCCTAAACGTTCTTTGTTAATATTAATAAACTGAGCTTTATATCAACATCAACATAAAAGTGTCACAAAATATGAGGTTGAATAGAAAGATAGAGCCTTTTTCGTCATTTTCTTGCCGAGGCTAAAATTGATGACCATTCTCTTGTCACTTGATGCGCCAAATAATAAAGCCCTAATGCAAAGTACCTGAGAGAGGTAAAGCTTTCTCGAAGGCTTCTCGTTATATTGCTTTTAGATTCTTATTTCAAAATTATTTAACTTGGTTTTTTTATAATATAAAATTCGTAATATAAACTCTCAAATAAAATCTAAGTAGGTATTTTATTTGATAAGGTTTGTATTGCTCGTTTATTTGTTCATTTAATCATATTATTAGGAAAATATTTGAAAAAAGGTAACAGGAGATTATTTTGTAAATAAAATTAAGTAGGGATATATCGACTGTGGAAAGGAAAAAGGACGTAACCCACACAAAGCGAATTTTACAGGAGGGGTAAAAAACCTGTTACGATGATTTTGGGTCATAGACAAATTGCGTAATATACACAAACTTCAAGTGCAAGAAGACTGGTAAACTGGTGTTTAATTGACATAATCTAATAATAATTTTAAAAATTGTTTAAGAATAAGCTTTTTTTAAGTTTATTTTACTGTTTGTAATTTTAACAGGTCCAACTTAAAAGCTAAATTTAGATAATAATTCGGCATTTGCAGCTTGCATCTTTTTGGTAGAACTTTTATCAAGTTTGATACATTGTGATTATCGAAAAAAAACCTGTTTTGAAAAAACTGTGGGTTACATAATTTTCCCTTTCTTCAGTCGATATGTGTATGTGTGTATGAATTTTTTTTTTGTTAACGTGTTAGTACATAATAAATATGAGTTGGAGCTTTAATATTTTCGATGGATTTGGCGGTAAATTTGCAGAATCTGATTTTTTAATATAAAATTACATCTGATAACTTAATTATTTTATGTGTTGTATTGCAAAATGTGTTTCAGTAGTCAACGTCGTTGACTTACGTGTTCGATCTCATGAGTCCTAAGATACCGTACGAACAGCCTTTTCCTCCACACCTTTCCAACCCAAGAGTTGTGCAATTAGTTACCCACTAGTCTTATCCTTGCCTTATTTTTTAATCTTTTATCTATGCTAAATAAAAAGAGTGTGAACAACTGAGAAGCAAATAGTTATTCATTGGAAAGCCGTATGCTCTATATTTGAAACAGGCATGAATAAAAGAATAATAAAAAATGAATTCCCAAGAAAATTTGATTTAAATACTGACCAGATAAATACAAACACGCATTAAAAACATCACCAGTAAAATTGTTTTTAAATTAAAAAGCTACAATTTTATATTTGCTTAAAACTTTGTTGTCTAACATAACGCCTTCATTCACTTGTGTCTTTATTAGTTAGTTCACAAATTAACTTGTAGTGTTAACTTTGTCACAACTTTAATTCATGGTATAATAATTGTCACATCTTGTTCCGGGTTTTCTTTGCTAATTAAGTTATATGTCTACAAAATCAGACTGGGTACATAGTGAAGTTGGTTAATATGCCTGACAAAAAGTAGTATTAGCATAGGTATTTAACTGAGATAGATGATACATAGTTTTGAGTAATGTCAAAAATTGATTTATGTTAAATGAATTGGATTATCAGAAAGGTTTCAACAATGTAACAACTAACAACCAAAAACAATGAGAAATGTTATTGCTTAAATATATGAGGATTTTATAACATTGCAGTTTTATCAACAACAAAAAAACTGGTAATTCATTTTTATTTAGGTCAGATGTAAATACGAGACATTGTATGATTTAAAATTTTGAATTATTTTACACATTATAAAATAAGATTATATTTACCAGTCATATCCACCGAATTATTCTTTATATTAAAAAAAAAAACTTTCGTGTTCGAGCTTCTCATTAATAACACTACACATTTACAAAAAAGA
The DNA here is from genome assembly GCA_031772345.1 of Himalopsyche anomala. Lineage (NCBI taxonomy): Eukaryota > Metazoa > Arthropoda > Insecta > Trichoptera > Rhyacophilidae > Himalopsyche > Himalopsyche anomala. The sequence continues at coordinate 7,632,981 of CM062840.1, forward strand.
CAATTAGTTGCTCGAGTCATCTGTTTGGAAATGGGACGACTATTAATTAGATTATCACATTCTCTACGAATCACAAGAAAATATAAAATGTAAAAGGTGTGTGGTAAAATATATATTCGGTTGAAAAATCAATTTATTTATTGAATTGGCATTTACTTGGTAGAACTCGATTTTAATAGGGTAAAAATCAATGCTAAAAGTTTTCAGAAGGGAGTTTGTACTATTACTCGTTCAAGTGCACGGATGAACTTGAACTGACGGGAGTGTGCATAATTTGAACGATTCAAATTTAATATTGAAATCCCACCAAGCACCTTCAGTCGAAATCTTAAATTACATCTTACAAACAAGTTGAAATAATACATAAATAAATGTTTAAATAATGTATTGTATAAAATACTAATATCAAAACGATTTATTTCTTATTTGTTTATGTATTATATATTAATATATAAACATGTATATTACAAAATCATAAAGACAAGGTCTACTTTAATACATAGTTGTACTTGTACAAACTCACTCACGTCTTTTTAGAATATGTAACATCAAAAACAGTTCTGTTATATATTTTTAAAGCTCCACCTAGTGGAATTTTTATTCGCAGGCTAGTTTTACACTTTGGAAAAACCAATAATTTATATCCATGATTTAAAAAAGGAATGATTATTAACATTAAATTTAATACTCTTCAAAATAGTGATATTTATCCATATTCTACGTTAGTTACATACCGTAAAATAAAAATAATATTATGCTGAGGATTATACTACTAGATCGAACACGGCAAACCACGGCCCGCGAGCGATATAATATTTTTGAAAAAGATTCACGTTTTTATCTTTTAACGCTTTTTTAAAAAAATATGGAAAATAAATATAATAATCGTTATTTTTGGATCAACATATACGTGAACAAACATTTTCAATCATGAACTTCTTTACGGTCAAACATCACCGATGAACATTTACAAGCAGTCTTAACAATTTCAACTACAAAATTAGCACCTGAATTTTAAAAAGTGTTAAAATATTTTAAAAAGTTTCATTCCTCTCATTTAATTGATTAATTATAATAATAAGTGGTGTACATATAAAATGATATTTAACTTGCGGCCCGCCGCGCATTTTGAATTCTCGAATTTGTCCCTTCATCCGAAAAGTTTGCTCCACCCCTGTACTAACTGTTTATTGTATTTAAATTCCTTCCAAATAAATACAAGTATAGTAGGGTACCCAACTCTTTGCAATTAAACCATTGAACTATACCTATAGATATATAATAAAAAAGAATATTAACGAACATAATTACGTTTTCAAAAGTGGACAAAGAGCAAACAAAACCCTATTGACGTAAATTCGGTTACGATTTGAGAAAGAAAAAATAAAAAAAGGGATCTACAACAAAGTTCACGGCCTTTATCACTGTAGCACGAGAGAAGAGCAATGTAAAGAACCTGGAGGAAGGGGGAAAAATAAAAAAAGAGTAGGTTTTCACTGCATATGCCGCCACACAAAAGCATGTTGAATATTTTGAATCCAAAGGATTTTTTACGTCGGACGTTAATGTGTGTGAATTAAAAATAATGCGGAAATTTACAAGATAACTGTATTATTCCATTTTTTTAACAAGTTCATCTACTCGATGCTTAAAAAAGATAATACGTTTATATTTTATAAAAATGTATTTTTAGAAACCAAGTTCAAAAAAAGTAGTCGACATAAAAAAGAGTACTTTTTCCAGGACTGTGGAGTCGGAGTCGGAGTCGTGAAAAATGAGCGGATCGATTTTTTTTTTGAAAAATATATTTTATGATGCGTATTCAAACAAAACAGTTCAGTGTTGACATTGGATGCTTGGCTGATTAAAGATGATCTGAGGATGTTATACATATATATAAGTTAAAGTGATATTATTAATTTAAAGCTGGAGTCAGAGTCGGAGTCGGAGTCATTTTTTTACGCGACTCCACATCCCTGCTTTTTTCCCATGTAACACGGTGAAAAGGCGTTGTAAAACATTTTTTCTCCGCATTTTTAATGTTTAAAAAATATTTTTATTCTGCTTTGAAAACTATTGATTTTCGGATATTGTATTGACGTGTTACGCTTTCTGCGTCAATATTAAATAATAGTCAGAACTTAGACCTGGGATTTGAACTGTGATGTCAATGTAAACCTATATATTAAAAATCAAAAAAATTAATGCACTATTTCAAGTTTCTGACTTCAAGAGACAAACAAAGTAGTAACAAGCAGTTTAAAAAAAACCCTGTTGACATACAACCATTAAAAAGTCATATTTTCTACATAAGAATTGGACATGGACTGGAAAAAAAATCTTGATAAGAATTGAGTTCTGGCATCTTTAAAAAATAAAAAAACAATGCCAATCTTAATATAAAATCCATCGTTACATGACTAAGTGAAACAAACAAAGCACTAAGTAACAAAAGATGAAATCTATATATAGGAATTCAATTACATATACAATAATATCAGCTTTTGTCGTTATGGCATCGCAAATTTTACCACATTTGAGCCATTATTACTGGTAATTCGGCAAGATTTTTTCTAGTCATAATTTAATTGAATTAGTATGTGTCGTGGCTTAAAAGACGACGAAGCATATTTCATATTATATATCGGTAAATAAACATTAAATATTTTTTTTTTTAGTATACATATTTTTAATAAGAAGTGGTTGTACATTATTTGTTAAATTGCAACGTTACAGATAATAAATTCATAGATTTAATGTTAGGTGATAATTACTTGAGCACGTTTTATATTTGGTATCAAAAATATTTGATAGAAAATAAGGTTAAATTAGTAAAAAAAACTACATTGAAAATATATAATATAACAAACTAAGAGATGGAAAATAATTATGAGTATGTTCATGTAGATTGTGATTCCCAATATCTAGGCCACGACTACTTATAAAAACGAAAACAAGACAGCCAATAATTTCTTAGAACGGTCAACTGTCTTAGATGGTTTTGTGTTTTGAAGAATTACCCTGGGCAGCGTATATTTAATCATTTGAAATTATCAATGCAAAAATATCTATAAATAATGTTATATTTTCATATTGTAGTATGATTTACGATATGAAAACGTCAATATTAACATGATTTCTACATTATTCATAAAAAAATGTTTTTAATCTTCCATTTTCTGCTATAAGAGAACTGAAATTCATCATGCATTTTTCCATAAAGTCAAATTACCTCTATGAAAAAAAAAACGTTTACCCCAAAATAAACTTTCGCAAATTAATAAATCTAAAAACGAAAAATTCCAGTGATGCGAAGTTGCCCCCAGCTTAAGCAGAGCATTTTAAATTCATAATTATAAAAGGAAAATATTTTTGAAGAGAATTTTTTTCACTGAAATTGTCAAACGCCCAGTTTTATATTATGTGAGGGGAACACAATTTTGTTTATCATATTAGTCTCTCCTATGTAATTTTAAAATTAGATTTTTTTCGAAAAAAAAATGTCCGCAGTCGGGTAAAGTTTTGGTACTAGCTTACGGTTTGATAATTAATATTATTTTAAGCCGAAAATAATGACAAACTAACTTCGAAAGTAAAAAAATATATAAAATTTTAGTAATATTGTTTATCTTCATGTATGTAACAATCAATGGAAGTTTTTAACGTCCAACATCAACGTAGCCCACCTATCACAATCAATTGTGATGGTTTTTCAATATGTTTTTCCAAAGATACGATAAGATTTGACAAATTTGTCTCGTCGATTAAGACTTGGCCTGCCTTTCCTTTTACGACTAAAATCTTGCAAATAATAGTTTTTTTTTATCCAGTCAAACAAAGACTTGTAAATGCACTGAGATCGTCTTGCAACTGGTATTGTTTCCTCCATAATTTACCTCTACGGCACAATAAATAATAAAAATATATATTTTTTTAAAATCGTAATATATACCACAATTTTATTGTCTAAAGATCTAGTACCAATGTCATCACCAAATTGTAAATAGTGCAAATGATTTTCTTAAAGTCAAAGAGGGACATAAAATACGTCAGTAATCAGTATCACTAAAAATGTGTAAGAAAAGTGAAATTTGTATTTATTTATTCAGTATTCAAATATATTCAATGATAAATATTTTTTTGGTCAGTATAAACATTGAAAGATCAGTATTATTTTTTTTAATTTTGGTAAATAGCCGTGATTTAATTTTAAAATTTCGACTGAAGGTGCTTGGTGGAATTTCAATATTAAATTTGAATCATTCAAATTATGTACATTCACACAGATTTTGTCACTAACGACCCGGGATTCGTCTTTCGGCATCTTCAGGCGTTCAAGTGCACGGATTAACTTGAACGCCTGAAGATGCCGAAAGGTGAAACCCGGGTCGTTAGTGACAAAATCTGTGGCAATGTACATAATTTGACCGATTCAAACCGTGATTTAGTTAGATTATGTTAGAGTTAGTTGTTAACAGAAGCTTAAAAAATAAAATGATCTAATTTGAAACATTGAGTATAGATTAAGACTGACTTCACGCATTGCAAGTACTATCAATAAATTAAATATAAATAGATTAACATATACACGGATCAACACTGATCCTAAGGTTTTATATATAATTTTAAAATAGCAGAAATTGCTATATTTTTAAATATAATGCAATTAAAGTGATACATAATATTCCTTGTAAGCATTGATTGAATTGACATTAATTTGGTAGAACCCCTTTGTTATAAGGTTAAAAATATCAATGTATTTCGTTTAACAATGTGAATAGAAATCGAAATAGCTAGAAACTAATTTTATACAAAAAAGATGTAGAATTAAATACTCAGATATTTTTAAGCTTGTTACACGAATTCGTTGAACATACTTTAAAGATTTTTTGTTCTTTAGTAATATTTTTCACTTATGTTATTATAGCGTTATCAGATCTTCAACTATCAATTTAATTTCAGAAAATAATGTTAGGCGAGTAAGATTTTATTTATGCCGGATTGTTTATATTTTTTTAAGCTTAAAGTTTTTGAAATATTTTTCTTTACAATACAGACGCAACTCTCGTCAAATTTAAATTACTTCTAAAGGCACTCTATTCGGTGGGAATAATAATTAAAATGATACGCACACATTGAACACATAATCAAGTAAAATTCGCCTTACAATGGCTTGTACTCAAAGATAGGCATGTGCTCAATATCGATATAAACATTGAAGTAACGGATATAAAGTATCATTAAATAACAAAGACTTTGGACTCATTTGGATTGTATTGCGAGAAATAAATTTCTACAATTACAACAATTTCTTGTATGATAGTTAATGTAGCTGTTTTAATAAGTATTACCTACTTTTTAATTTTGTTTTGAATTGAGTTTCAAATCATTATAAAAACATGGCAAGAAATTCTTTAAACATTCGATTGTACATGAGAATACAACAAAATTTAAGCTGGGCTAATTTGACCGAGTATTTTTTAAAAAATAAGCTAACATTTGTTCAAGTAACTTATTTGCAAACAATAAATACTTTTTGGCTATTATTAAATGTGAAGAAACAATATTAAAAAATAAAATATGTTCAATGACAATTTTGATGACACATATTTTTTTTTAATTAAATAAATAAAACTCGACAATTTTTTCGTATAAATAAGGACTTTAAAAGTTTATCACATACAGATTTAATATTTTTAAGTTAAGCGTTTGATAACCATGACCTTTAGCATCGTGAGAAAGACTCTCTTCGTCGATTTATGTATTGCTTGTATGTATAATATCGACTGTGGAAAGGAAAAAGGACGTAACCCACAGTTTTTTCAAAACAGCTCTTTTTCGATAATAACAATGTATACAACTTGATACACGTTCTATTAAAAGGATGTATGCTGCAAATGCAGAATTAGTATTTAAATTTAGCTATTAAGTTTGAAAAAGATGACCTTGTAAAAAATTAAAACCAAGAAAAAAGACTGCAATAAAGGTTTTTCCTAGACAATTTCTTTAATTAAAATTAGGTTATGTCAATTAAACACCAGTTTAGAAGTCTCCGTGCACTTCAAGGTTGTGTATAATTTATAATTTGCATATGGCCTAAAATCATCAAAAAACGTTATTAGCGCCTCCTGTAAAATTTGATATGTGTGGGTTGCGTCCTTTTTCCTTTCCACAGTCGATATCTATATTTACAAATGTGTATGTTTGTGTATAGTATATGGGAAGGTATATATAATATTACTTGTATATGAATGCATATGGTGTCCACGTAAACTGGCTTCACTGTGATCAACGATGGAAATAGCCAAAGCATTGGTGGTGACGAAGATTTAAAGAACATTCCTTCGACTAAAAGCTCCGTTTATTCATTATCCAAAAAACAAAACTACCAAAGTTTCATTTATTCAATTAAATAAAACCTGTTTGTGAACCTGTGTGTGTGATACAAGTCTATGAAGCTCGTAATTTATTTAAGCGCTGAGAAAAGTTTGGTTTAATGTTTCCATTTTCAGTTACAATAAATGTCAATTGTTTTGTATTGAAAACGTGTTCTCATCTCTACTCATAAGTCATATTCAGTCACGAGGCAGCTCTTGTAGCCCGCCTATGGGCTTACAACTTGAGGGTAGCTATATTAAAATATCAAAATAAATTTCGCTCTACATTATTCTCTTCGCTAATTGAATATTCTCTTCATATGCAAATGCAAGTGGTTCTTCTTTGTAAAATATGATTGCGAATTAAATATAGTATGGAGGTTTTTGTAAATATTTCAAACATAATTATAAACAGTAAATCACCCTTTTCAGATCGTTTGGCGAATGCTTGAAATCTTAGCGTAACATAAACGATTGATGACGTATTACTTTCAATGATACGATAATTAGCACTTTTTGTAATTAGCATCAATCTATCGTTTGGTTCATCTATTTTTTAATCTCAAACAGCTTGACATTAACATACAAATAAAATACATCAGAAAACTGTTTAGATAAAAAATATTGAGTCAAACATAAAGCCTTTAAATTTGATTTTACGAGCACTTTGACGTGAAACCTTCATTGTAATAAATGTGGGTATTTAAATAGTCAGTGGTTAGTTATTTTAAACTCTTGGCGTGTATATTTTTTTTCTGAATTGGGAATGTTTTTATCTAAATTAAAAATAAACAACAACTGACTTACAACCACGAAAAAATGCATACTTGTGCTTGCATACTAAGGCACAGAAGACCTTCACCCAAAAACTGTTATCAAACAAAACAAACTATTATTTTTTTAATTAAATAACCGTAAAAGTTACGGTATGCATTTTTTTTTTCATAAAAATTAATAGCGAGAGAACTTTTATGTAGGATTTAATACAGTAAATAAATACTGTATTTATTTTAGGGTTACTTGCAATACCTAAATTTTCCGAGGAAAAAGTCAGTAAGTAGTTGTGTTTGATAAACTTTCGAGAAAAAGTATTGTATGCATTTGTTGCAATCCATTAGTGGTTATGCTGTTTTTTTAAAGTGAACATTACATATGATAGCTTTCAAAATTATCTACTAGATGACAATCATAACTCATTTTTACAATATTTACGAGGAACTGCCGTCTTTATCGATAGCGATGAAAATCAGATTTTTTTATAAGAAAGCAATGAAAAAAGGCTACGTCTGAATAAAGCTCTAAGGCTATCGTAGAATTAAAAAGCAATGAATTTAATATGAAGGTCACCGTAGAACAAAAAAAACCCTGGCATCATGAGCCATTATATGGCTTTACAACCAAGATCTTCTTCATCGAAAAATCTTCTCACACAAACGATGCAGTAAATTAACAAACCAATAGATTTTGGAGAAAGTAGTGGGATTCGTAGGGGCCGACAGGAAAGCAATAAATTTCGTGGAATTCCTTCCACAAAAATAAAAGTGGCCGTAAAAGAGGAAAAAAGTTTCATATGGCAAAAGGCAATCAACAAAATATTAGACACATGCGTACGATATCTTGACAGCATCGCTATTCGTGGTACTAAACAATAATGTTCTAAATTGTACTTTGGCGTGATTAAAAGCGATGCTATTTGTATAAACCTAACAACTTTACCATGCAATAACACATACAAAATATTACAGCTTATTTTTATTATTTTTGTGATAACACTTGAATAGTAACAGTAATGAGTAGTTATTAAATTAAATAAAAAATAAGACATTTATTTTCAAGTCACTTTGAGATAAAAAATGAAGATAAAACACATCACGAACAACCACATCCATGTCTTGTGATAAAATAAAAAAAATTAATTTAATAATTTGAACTTGAAACCGTCTGATTGCTTGATCAAAGATTTTACAGATTAACCACATCAGCAGTAGGGTATCCAATCCCGGAGCCTTTTTCCAATCCCGGGATTGGGATTAGCTCACCGAGGAATTTGAAATCCTCAATTCCCTATACTTTTTCCTCAGATTATCTCCAAACCTTGTTTTTTTTTTTTAGCTCACCGAGGAATTTCAGATCCAAAATTTACCAAATTCGTAGATTTTCGGTATTTGCTAAAAATTTCTCAATCCCGAAATCCCGGGATCGCGACCATGTCAATCCCGGGATTTTGGGATCCCAAATCCCGAGATTGGATGCCCTAATCAGCAGGCATATAACTACGACGGGAGGAATTAAGAGTATAAGTGATTTAACGATAAGTGAGAAAAAATGATCCAAAAATAAGCATGCTTCCGTATACAATAAGTATCTATATATTAATAGTCGATAATGTCCGTCCGTCTGTAAAATGTCCCCGATTTCTCCTTCCCCTCCTCCGCCCCAGCCACGCTGTCAACATTTTTTTATTCATACTAAAGAGATACTTTTTTCGTTTGTATATTATGGTCGCGATTTCGCCTTTTCGATGACGTCAAGAAAGACGGTCCCCCTCCCCCCCATCCTGCCCCGCTGTCGTCATTAATTCATTTCTTCATTTTTCTCTGACGTCATGAGTGAATTTTTGAAATCATGACATTTTTATTTTATTATGTGTAAAAACAATTAATTTTCAAAAAATATTCTCTCAAGCTGTGGGATTCGATACCATGCCCCAATTTTCATGCGCGACGTTCGGACACCTAACGCACTGCTCCACAAGTCCAAGTGATGGTAACGAAAAAAAAACTCTATTTAAAGTTTTAGTTAACTAATAATGACATCTGTGGGTGAAATCTTGCACTAAACGAATTTGAACCGTTCTGCAGCGTTGTGAGAGGCTATATAAGGCTGCTCAATTATATATAATAATTTAATATATAATAATTTAATTAACTATTTATTTATATATATACGAAAAATGGTTGTTAGCAAGCTTAAACATTATTCCAAATATTAAATAATTTACGAGGTCTATTTCTGCTAATACGAAAAATAGTTGTTAGCAAACTTAAACATTATTCCAAAAATTAAGTAATTAACAAGGACTATTTTTGCTACTATGAAAAATGGTTGTTAGCAAACTTAAACATTATTCCAAAAATTAAATAATTTACGAGGTCTATTTCTGCTAATAGGAAAAATAATTGTTATCAAACTTAAACATTATTCCAAAAATTAAGTAATTTACAAGGACTATTTTTGCTACTATGAAAAATGGTTGTTAGCAAACTTAAACATTATTCCAAAAATTCAATAATTTACGAGGTCTATTTCTGCTAATAGGAAAAATAATTGTTATCAAACTTAAACATTATTCCAAAAATTAAGTAATTTACAAGGACTATTTTTGCTACTATGAAAAATAATTGTTAGCAAACTTAAAAATTATACCAAAAATAAAATAATTTACGAAATTTCTGCTTCTAAGAAAAATGGTTGTTAGCAAACTTAAACATTGTTCCAAAAATTAAGTAATTTACAAGGACTATTTTTGCTACTATGAAAAATGGTTGTTAGCAAACTTAAACATTATTCCAAAAATTCAATAATTTACGAGGTCTATTTCTGCTAATAGGAAAAATAATTGTTAGCAAACTTAAACATTATTCCAAAAATTAAGTAATTTACAAGGACTATTTTTGCTACTATGAAAAATAATTGTTAGCAAACTTAAAAATTATACCAAAAATAAAATAATTTACGAAATTTCTGCTTCCAAGAAAAATGGTTGTTAGCAAACTTAAACATTGTTCCAAAAATTAAGTAATTTACAAGGACTATTTTTGCTACTATGAAAAATGGTTGTTAGCAAACTTAAACATTATTCCAAAAATTAAATAATTTACGAGGTCTATTTCTGCTAATAGGAAATTAATTGTTAGCAAACTTAAACATTATTCCAAAAATTAATTAATTTACAAGGACTATTTTTGCTACTATGAAAAATAATTGTTAGCAAACTTAAAAATTATACCAAAAATAAAATAATTTACGAAATTTCTACTTCTAAGAAAAATGGTTGTTAGCAAACTTAAACATTGTTCCAAAAATTAAGTAATTTACAAGGACTATTGTTGCTACTATGAAAAATGGTTGTTAGCAAACTTAAACATTATTCCAAAAATTCAATAATTTACGAGGTCTATTTCTGCTAATAGGAAAAATAATTGTTAGCAAACTTAAACATTATTCCAAAAATTAAGTAATTTACAAGGACTATTGTTGCTACTATGAAAAATGGTTGTTAGCAAACTTAAACATTATTCCAAAAATTAAATAATTTACGAGGTCTATTTCTGCTAATACGAAAAATAATTGTTAGCAAACTTAAACATTATTCCAAAAATTAAGTAATTTACAAGGACTATTTTTGCTACTATGAAAAATAATTGTTAGCAAACTTAAAAATTATACCAAAAATAAAATAATTTACGAAATTTCTGCTTCTAAGAAAAATGGTTGTTAGCAAACTTAAACATTGTTCCAAAAATTAAGTAATTTACAAGGACTATTTTTGCTACTATGAAAAATGGTTGTTAGCAAACTTAAACATTATTCCAAAAATTAAATAATTTACGAGGTCTATTTCTGCTAATAGGAAAAATAATTGTTAGCAAAATTAAACATTATTCCAAAAATTCAATAATTTACGAGGTCTATTTCTGCTAATAGGAAAAATAATTGTTAGCAAACTTAAACATTATTCCAAAAATTAAGTAATTTACAAGGACTATTTTTGCTACTATGAAAAATGGTTGTTAGCAAACTTAAACATTATTCCAAAAATTAAGTAATTTACAAGGACTATTTTTGCTTCTATGAAAAATGGTTGTTAGCAAACTTAAATATTATTTCAAAAATTAAGTAATTTACAAGGACTTTTTTTGTTACTACGAAAAATAGTTAACAAACTTAAACATTATTCCAAAAATTCAATAACTTACGAAATTTCTGCTATTACGAAAAATAGTTGTTGGCAAACTAGAACATGATTCCAAAAATAAATAATTTACAATTTAAATACTGCAGGGCAGGGCTGTCGATATACGCCCACAGATATATTTCTTTTACTATCAGAATTTCTGGATTATTCAATAAATTTTGACGCCTGTAAATTTTCTGACTACTTAAAAATGCAACAAAAATCCCCCCGTTGAGGTCAACGGGCTTACAGCTAGTACATGTAAATGACCTACGAAAATGAAGAAAGTATAAAACACTAAGAAATTATCCATCAACAAAAAATAATATGATTTTCTCAGGAGTGTAAAGATAGTTATGCTCATAAGTTTAATATCATTTTGTACTTTAACTGTCGTTGTATGTTTCACATTCTCTTACTTAACTTTTTATTTAAAAGCGTAAACCTTCATTTATTTATTTTTTTAAATTCCCTGTAAAGCGGTGTTTTTGGACTCATATGTCCATTTTAACCTCCAAAAACATTATTTCACACAACGTCAAATTTCAAGAATCAATAGGATGATTTTTTCGCTAAAATTTACTACACAAAAAGAAAAAAAAACTATATCACAATATGCTTAGATTTTAATCATCAACTGGTTATAAGTCAGCAAAATGCTTATTTACATATCCTTTTAAAGGACGCAAAGATATAATTCTTCCAGACAAAAATGATTAATCAATTGAAAGAAACAAAGTATATAAACAGCATAATCTGATAAAATGATCAATCAGACTTTGATATTTGGTTACAGTGATCATTTAATTACATACACGTATAGTTTGACCTATGTTTGATATATTTTTTTTATATTTTTCACTACATATCCTTGGTAAAAAAACATTTAAGCTAGCTGTACTTCGAACTGTCAACGTCGTATTTGATCAGTAAGACAAGTTTACTAGCGGAGAGAAATCAAGCATTAAAAAATGAATGTATTTAACAAGCTGTTTTTTTAAATTACTAATACTTTTTTTGTATTTCAAATATACCACCTAATCCACTGTGCATGATAAGTATGGGTTTGATTTAATACAAAAAGTAAGCTTACTTCACAATATGTTCCAGAAAAAACTTTATTTCCAAACAGAGGTAAACCTTTTAAATCACTGAGATCTGTGACAGCAGCTCTTGAGTTTGTTTTATAATAATACAGCAACAACGAAAGCTACACTTCTAAACTAAAAAAATGCAATTCGTCTTTATCTGAAATTATATATTTAAAAAAAAAAGTGTTTTCAATAAAAGAAGATGGGTATTATTCATATTACATAAACACTCAATTTTCTTTTTACACTGCTACGAAATAGGACGGTCCAAGAAAAAATTAGCTGATTTTTTTAGTAATCTAAAAAAAATAAAAATACATATCGAAAAGTGGCATATTTACGTGTAGTTAGTACATTTTTTACACTGAATATCATTTTCCTATAATGTTAATTTTATTCGAGATTTATCATTTACAGATAAATAATCTTTCAATATTTACAATTACGAGATTGATTTTTCGCCACCAGAAAACAACAGTTAACAGGCACGACGATTATCCGATTGTCTAAATTATTATGTTATATTATTATGTTATATTGTTGAATATATTATATTTTTTATTGTATAGATGAATTAATAAGGATTGCAACACCGGTATTTTCGAAACCAGGATCCCGATATGTATGGTTTTTTTTAAATGTATATATTATTTCGGTGTTAAAAATTAGCCAAAACTGAATAAAAAGCATTGCATATTTTTTTGTAGTAACTGAAATATAGAAAACTTTAAGAGCTTTAAGTCTGAAAGTAAGTTGTAATCAAAGTTCTTCAAGTCTTAATCATCGCTGATGTTATTCGTTGATTGCATTCCTTATTCATTTTTGCTAACAAAACACTAGATCATTTTAGAGGAAAGAAATCTATATTTTAGCCGGTTAACTTGGACATTATATGCGTTTATATGCATATTATTTTATATATTACTCTCTACAAACTATAACAATACATATACACACACAAGCTTAGAGTCGTGTTTGCAGTAATATATATATTTTTTAAGAAAAATCAAATCTATATGGTTCATCAAGCAAAACTGTTCACACACTCAAACAAATCTTAATTATTATCTCGTCATAAATATGAAGGTAAGAAACCGTTCAGATATAATATTTCCCTACCTCCCTGTGAAAATTTTGAGAGATTTTACGTACAAAGTTGCAAAATGTTAGTGACCATTCATAGCTAGCGGTAAATTGCAGGTGGTACTAATTGAACATAAATCTTGTCTACATAGAATCTTAACCAACTGATTGCAATAGATTAGTTGCTCAGTTACAAGTATTGATTGGTTATTAAGTCATAAAAGCACTCTATTCCAAAAACGTTCAAGCGTATTATTTACAATATTATGTTCGCGTTAAGTTTGGTTTGCACGATGTTTATAATTAAAATTACAACATGAAGGCAATCGTTTCTGATTTCAACAAACAATAATTATTATTAATTAACCAAGGGGTCGTAAGCGCTAAAAGTACAGTGGCATCACGTTACACATTAGATGTTAGACGTACACGTTAATGTCTAGCAGGATATAGCGGTAAGTCAGTTAGGCAGGAGTTGCCTCGTAAAGCTGTCAACATAAACTCTACGAAGTTTGGGCATCTATATAATATCACGTATATAAGCACTGTCTTGTTATACGTAGGTGCCATCAATTGCCAAAGGTTGGCGAAAAACCAAAGATAAGCTGCTGGGTCCAGGCAAGTGATTGTAATTATCTATCATTTTTTGATCACCGGTAATCTCATCAAATAACTTATATAATTTACCCAGGGTTTGCCAAATTTGTAGATAATAGTCAATACAAGCAAAGGTAACACTTTTTTTTAAATAATATGTATCATTTAGGTGTTGATTAGATTTTAAGTGACGAAACTTTTAAAAGTAAATAAAATTTTAATGATTCAAAAAAAAAAAAAGTATTTTCTTTTCTTATTAATTCTTTCCAACTGAGTTCATGTAAGATAAAAAATATTGAATTAATCGGTTTTATATAAAAAAAAATTATTAACTTGAGTTGTTGTGTTTTCTTGCACAAGCAAGCAACTGTCAAAATTAATTACATGCTATAAACATGTCATGAAAACTAGCGAGATTGAAAAGGGACAAATGAAAATCATGATGTTTCTTTAAAATAGCCAATACAAACAATGGTTTGTAGGTGCGATTGTTAAGTTCAGTCCAAGTTCATCCGTGCACTTGAACGCCTGAAGATGCCAAAAGGCGAAACCCAGGTCGTTAGTGACAAAATCTGTGGGAGTGTACATAATTTGAACGATTCAAATTTAATATTGAAATTCCACCAACCACCTTCAGTTGAAATCTTAAATTAAAAATAGTGTCATCAATTTTAGTAAAAAAAGACATGATCGTCATTATATGACCATATAATAAATTTATCAAAAAATTTCGTTACACGTTTTGAAGTTTTTATCGTGCTTATATTTATTATTCTACGTCGAAAATTCTTTTTAATATACATGGTATGAATAGGAGCAATTTCAACGGTATCCAATTTAATCATAAGCACCTACTCTTTTTGTCTATGACTACAAGTTTCCAGAGAATGCGTACATAAAGGTTTTATTTATTTAATACATTAAAAGTGTAGCAAATCCCCAGATCATATCTCCCACTTTTGGCTACCACACAGCTTGAGTAGATTACTTTTCTAGCATTTTCGTGACCAACAGGATTCATTCCATTTTATAGCCCTTACAATGAGTCTCTGTTTTCTCCACCCTATTTACTCCTTTCCGTTACTCTACACCCTCTCCATCCTTTAGTTATCAACTCCTTAAAAAGGTGTTACAAACTATTTCCAATTTATTTTGAGATAACACATTATTCGAGGAATTTCCTTCTCTTTAAAAAAAACACCTCCCTTCTACAGTGGATACTTTTATTTATCCTATATAAGCTTATTTTTTCTCAAAAAAAGTCAAACATATGTTTAAGTTTTATTATATTTTTTTATAGAAATATCATTTGGGTATATACATATATATATATAAATATATATATAGTATTCATGGCCGCTTTCAATGTATGTCATATGGCCTTCTAATGCAGGTACCTCAAAAGAAGTTTTCTACGAGAATTGTGTGTTACTCAGTCGCTCAACCTCTCTTTTTCGAAGAGATTAGTAGGGATAAAAAAGATAGGGCAAGACAGGGTTAGTTGTTGATCACTCTCGTGACACTCGTTTTTTTAGAATTGGAATGAGGGGGGGGGGAATTTTCAGACATCACAAACATTCATATTTTCGAACAGAAATCGAAAAATTTAATGAAAAAATACTAAGATTCAAACCCGTGAGGTGAGTATGGAAGCCAACGACGTTAACCACTGTGCCGTAGACCCGCTACATATATTATACTATTTGATATAGAACAGACTGCTAACCATTGATAATTTGTATTATGTATTATTAAGTACTATTATTGTTTGTGTCTACCTTTTCTTTGTGTCCAGGAGAAAAGAAAAACCACAACATCCATTTTTATTACGTATGTTAGGAATTAGAAAAAAAATCAGTTGAGTAGTAAATAGCACACTGTCAACACTAACAGTTTGTCTAAATATGCGTTTTAAAAAAGCGAGACACTTGCCACATTTTATTTCTTAACATTTAGAATAACTACTACTAATAATTTATTTATAATTTTATATTAATGATTATTTTTTTACTCGAACTTTCTAGTTATAAATTAATGTTCAGCGAAGCAAGATATTTTTATCATTCGTGGTCTATGGTCGAATTCAACTATTCGAAGCCTTCTTGAAAGTACAAAATAAAAGTATAGGTGTGTAAGTTTGCACCTAATATTTTCCATTGAGAAAATCATCAGAAGTTGATAATCCATGCTATAAGCAGAATCAGTCTTGATCAAGGTAAAAATTACAGATTAAGTTTTTAAAATGTGTTTTTATTTTAAACATAGGAAGCCTCTACACCAAGTTTGTTGGACCATTACCATTCCCAATGTTGCGCAAATTGACTTCCAATAAAGCGTTTATCAACAGATTTTTTTCTAATTGCATTGCTCGTTACTTAATTTCTCGACTTAAGGATTAAGGATATTCGGATATAAGGATAAAAATCTATAAATCGATTAAAAAAATCAATATATAAAAACCGTCTGTACTAGGATCCAAAACCGTGAGCAGAGTTATCATAGCCAACGACATTGACCACTGTACCATAGACCTGATAAATTTACTTCATTAGATCTTTTTTAGATATCTTTAATCAAAGCTTCGTTCTTTTTTTACCATGTCCGCTCCCAATGTGGAGCATATGGACTCCCAATGGAGTTTATCTCAACAGAAGTGTTTCTACGAGAACTGCTTGTAATTCAGTTGCTCAACCTCTCCTTTTTTGTCAAAAGAGAGTAGGGAATAGAAGGAAAGGGCTAGGGCAGGACTAGTGGTTAGCTAATCGCTCTCAATACGTTCATAGGACAGGATGGGGGGGAGGGGGGAATTCAAGGCATCACATACATCCATGCCTTTGAACAGAAATTCATAAATCGATTGAAAAATCAATTTATAAAACTGCCCGTACCGGGATTCGAACCTGTGACCTCCGTAGCGGTAGCCAACGACGTTGACCACTTGACCACACAGCCGGAAAATTCTTAAATTTTGTGTGTATTGAAAATAAATTTTATTTAGTTTTATACCTAACAAATGATTTTGATAAAATTTATTGAGTTACTTACTAAAGCACTTTGTACAAAACCTTAAATTTGGCTTAAGTTAGTTTAGGTAATTTAAAGTAAAAAAGTCATTTTAATTTTTTTTCTCCATATTTTGTTACATTAAGTGTTTTCTTTTTCAATACTTGGTGCAAAGGCATTTTATTAAGAAATATAAAAACACTGTTTTTCACTTTTAGTTATTGTGAAATATGTACAAAAAATCTGTTTTTTTTTTTTTAAGTATGTGAAATATAAAAATGCGAGTAAATAAATAAAATCCTATTAATAGAACGCATAGCACAGGGTGACCACCCCTAGCTGCGTTGTCACGTATTTAAGCTGCGACTCCATCGACTTTTTTCTTGTTGTATCCACGGAGCGATCCAAAACGTGACCGAATGAATACGTTATGCTAACTCCAGCGATGAATTTGCGGACTTAGCGTGACGTTAGGATCACGTACATGTATATACTTGCTACCTACCCACACAAGCACAGGCTTCCACACGCACACTTTTAACGTCATTACGTCACTATTTTCAACGTTTACTATAATCCCATGAATATACTTAAAGTAATCCCAATGTTCATAAAAGCTTGTGAATTTATAAGTACGACTCAAAGTTAGTGACGTTTTTTACGAACCAACAATTATTAAAACCAGGTCTGACCAACTCACGGCCTGCAGTTAAATATGACGAATTTTTAATGTAACATGTATTTAAGAGTGTATTTAAAATCACATTTAAGTTAATAACCGCTTGAATACCGCGCAAATAAATCATTAATATGTCCCAGAGATACTGCGTGTTTATGAGAAAAATAATTTTGTCTAATATACACTCGAATTCGATATTTTAAAAAAATATATTGACTCAGTATAGATAGGACTACACATATTCACTAAAATATTGCTTATATGTATTCTATTAGAATACCAAGTATTTGATTTTTTAAATGTCTTGGACATCCGTGTTCGCTTGCATATGTTTCGGACACCGGTGTCCGCTTGGTATTCAAGTGGTTAAAAACAACAAAAAAAAATACGTGAAAAACACGAAATCCAGAGATTCTGTTGATGTGTCTGATTTTTTTGTTGGTTCATTGCGTGACTTTTTTCACACTTGGTTGTAGTATTGTTTTTAAAAAATACCCTGATTGAATGCTTTTAGATTACCTCTGTATTCAAATTATTTATTTTACTTAATTTATCAATACGTATGAAATTAATTGTAATATATAAATTCTTTTATATAATTGGAGGTTATCAATGCGGCCCGGATTGCAATTTAGGTTGGCCAGGCCTGATTTAAACGATTGAAAAATGTATGCAATGCTTTACTACTTGCTGTTGCAAACAATGAAGGATCTTTTTCAGTAGGACGATGATAAGTTTCAAGAGTGAGAGAGAAAAAATAAAAACATTAAATGGTCTATCAAAATAATTTCCATCATTTTATTTATCGAAGAAGCTTTTACAAAACTACAATGTATTTGAATAAAGTCAATTATCTTGAAACGATTAATGATTAAATTCATAAATACATAAATTATGTCGCTAAAAATGTTATACAGCTGCCATGATTTGCATAATATTCTGATTGCAGTAAGTGACTACTTGGACACTCAGCGGAATTACGCATAGAACACGGTTTTCAGGAATATTTTTAATTTAATGTAAAGTATAAATACAAAAAATAAGATGCCCACGACATTGAACTTCCGCGCCACAAATGTATTAGTGCTAAAAGGCATGAATTTTCTAGATGCTCAAAAAAGAAAATACAAATTTGTATTGATTCCCAATTATGTCTTAAAATTTGCCCACCTCTTAAAACTAACTAATAACTACTAACCCCTACTATCTTCCAAAAAGAAAGTTTAATAAACTCACTAAGATGCAATTATATTAGAAAAAATATTTTAAGAAAATATTTTAATGGAGTTTCCATTAGGAGTCTATATGCTCCATATTGTAAGCAGAAATGGTTTCAAAAAAATATGACGTTTTAAGATTGATACTAATTAATTTTTGCACGGTTTAAAATTATCCCACCTTCCGATTCTTAAATAAAAGGGCATAGCGAGAGCGATAAGCTAACCACTAGTCATGTTCTAGCCTTATCATATCTAACCCTAGCCTCTTTGAAAAGCAGAGGTTGAGCCACTATTTTTATTTTAACTTCATTATTTTATTTATCATTCTGCAAACTATAGTGCATGAAACAAAGTCTTGAAAATATCGGGACATCCTTGGCAAAAATTTGAGCACGAATAACGTTGTTACACTACGGAATACACCCTGTTAGTACAGTGTGAATATGTTGTGGTGGGTACAACGTTGAGTACTTTAGGCCTTAATTAATCCAAAAAAGACGTTTAAAAAAATTTGAGTAACAAGCAGTTATATTAGAAAAAACTTTTGTTGAGATACCTCTATTAGTATACAAACTGTAGTGCATGCAACAAAGTCTTGAAAAAATTCTTCTCGGGACAATAAACATGAATAATGTTGTTAATCTATGGAAAACACCTTTAAGAAGAATGTGAAGATGTTGTTATGGGTACAACGTTGAGTACCTTAGGTCCTAGGGAATCTAAAAAAATATATAAGTAAGAAGCAGTTATATTAGAAAAATGCCATATGCTTCACATGCAGAGCGGACATGGATTTAAAAAAAACTAGGCGTTAATCTTTTGCAAACCTAACCACAATTATTATTTATTAAAAAAATATATTATATATGTATTTTTTATTATACTTGAAACAACATAAAATTTAATGTTGTATAGTGAAATAAAAATTCTTATTAATACTTCGGTAGTTAACATCTCGACCTACTTTTCCGGGGACTTTGTTACGGGCGCGAATATATTGCGCTAAACGATTTATGCAAATTCAGCTCAGGGTGCGGGAATGGAAAAAGTAAGGGTTGGTCCACAGCATTATTCTGATACATCTTTATGTGACGCACGGAGGGAAAAAATGTGAGTTATCTAAGGAATGTGGTAGCATTGTATGGAAATAAAAGAGTTATTCGTTCGCTCTGATATGCGCCATTGTTGAAGATAATTGCACGCCAACCTTCTGTAGAACGTTTTTATATGTAAAAATAAGGTTTTATCAAAATATATTGACGCGTATAGCAGAGACTTGTTATTCATTTTATTTTATTTTTGAAAAAACATCATTTTACCTTGTTGTTACTTTTCTAAGCGATATATATAATACGGTCGTTGTTGTGTAACATTTATATATCATATCCTTGACACAGATACATATTATGGCATCAATAAAATAACGTTATAACTCAATAAATAACAGATCTAAAAAAACTAAATAATACAAGGTTTTTATGTAATTTACTTGTTTCATATAGATATATTTGCGTTCTTTAAATCTATGCTATTTTTCTGTAATATGCAGTTAAGTAGTTTTAAGTAGAAGATAGTAGAGATAGAAAGGATAAGGCTCGAACAAAACTAGTTGTTAGTTAATCCTACTCGCTACGCTCATTCATTTGGTATTGAAAGTTTGGAGTATCCAACGAAACTCGAGACTGGCTAACATTAAACTAATCCTTTTGCTGTAGGGTCTATGGCGCAGCGGTCAACGTCGATGGTTTCCGTGAGCGATCTCACAGGTTCAATTCCCGGTACAAACAACATTTTTATCGAATACTGTTCAAAGTCGTTTGTGATGTGTAAAAATCCATCTCACCTTTCCAAACCCAAAATAATGGGGAGTAGCTATAAACTAACTTCATCTATTTTAGCGCTATTGTTGTATCCACACCCTCTTCAAAAAAGAGAGGTTAAGCAACTGAATAACAATCAGTGTTCTTAGAAAATATTTTATTGAGATACCTCCTTTAGAATGTCATATGCTCTAATTTAAGAACTGGCATGGACTTAAGAAAAAAATATTTTTCCAAACAAATTATCAATCAAATGGTTAAATATTTTGATAAAATTCTATATAAAATAGAATAAATTTAAAAAATAAAATATACTTTTAATCGTCATTTTTGTTTTTGCTTTTAGGTTTTAGAATGAAATCAATACATTATAATATGTTAAATGTGCTGTAATTAACATATGTTAATGAAAAAATAATCAAAGGTGTATTACATGTTATAATAACATAGTATAATATATAGGTACCATACTTATATGCATAGTTATGGTACGCGTACACCTAATCCGTCATCGTCCAAACTATGCTCGGCCTTGTCGTCCGATCGAAATAAACGTATGTAAAGAAATGAGAGCGCGTACACTAACTACTACAGACCGCATCGTACAATGACGGCCGTCTCTGACCGATCAACCGACAAATCCAAACATGTTGGGATTGGTCAGCCATCTGCCGGCTACTTTGACAGAACATCAACTGCTACTAACTTCAGGTTGGTATTGTCGCGAATCTGCCGCCTACTTTCGGTGTATTATGACAGAACATTTACCGGCCATTTATTTCGTATTTCGCATAATTTATCAGTGTTCTTCATATTAATGTGTGATTTTAACGCGATTATCAAGCCCTCAAAAATAATTTTAAATCGTGGCGTTATTTTTAGCTTAGTTTGTGAAGTTTTTCGCCGTAATAATCCATGGCTAGCTTTAACACACAATTACCACAGAAATTTTATCGTACATATAGTGTAGTATTCTGCTTTGTTATTAATGGTTCGACTGCATTTAAAATATATTGAAATGTACTAAAACTCATCCTAAAATATTTAATTAATTCTGTCGCCTGCTGTGGCCCAGTTGGTAAGAGCTTGCTTTTCCGATCACGCAGGTCTGGGTTCGATTCCCGGTCAGATCACAGTGAATTTGAGAATTATTCAATTCAAAGTTGTGATCGAAGACTGGGTGTTTGTGATGTCAATTCACATCATTTCCTCTCCTCCAATCCTTCTGATCCTTCAATAACTGGGCGTAGAATAACGATTAGCCAACCACTAGTCCTGTTCTAGCCTTATCCTTCTTTCCCTACTCACTTTGAAAGAAGTGAGGTTGAGCGACTGAGTAACAAACAGTTCTCGTAGAAAAAAATCTGTTAAGATACCTCCATTAGAAAACCATATGCTCCACATTGGGAGCGGACATGGATTAAAAAAAAAAAAAAAAAATTTAAAGAATATGATGGGTTGTAGTTTTAAATCGTCAAAAAGGTAGTGAAATTCACCCAGTTGTTTTTTATGAACGAATATCTCATTCGCACACATACGGCGACGTTGACGTCGACGAATTAAATGGCGATACGAATTATCTAGAATACACATTTCATCGAAATCCTCCATTCTTAAAAAATTGTCATCACTCTCTAGGCTGCACAGTACTACTAACTGCTACTAACTTCAGGTTGTACTCAGTCAAAACCGGTCGGCCGACTACGGTAGCAGTGTATGCACATGAACGGCCGACACTTTATGTCGGAATAGGTCCGACACGAAGTCGGCCGATGATTCGGTTTTGGTGTACGCGTACCGTTAGCATCTAGTGTGTACATCATATTAAATCTAATTCCATAGATTATTTAGGTCACATCAACTGAAGGATAGTAATTGTTTATAGTCGGCGACCTGGAAGTCATTAATGAAGATCAGGAAAGCCAGAGATAATAATATTAATGCCGGAATAGGATACCAGTATATTAAATGTCGTCGATTATAAGAAGCAAGACTTTGACGTTTTCGTTAGCACGGGGTTGATATTGCTGTATATTTAAATATTTTTTTTTATTTATGGATTTCATTGACAATAAAACTGACAATTTTTTTACAAACTTTGTATCGAGGATGAGAGTACATACTGGAATTATTTAATATGGTGATAAATTGAAAAACACTTCTTGTTTTAAAGAAATTTTCTCTTAACTCACTCGAAATCTGTATAGTGTTATTTTACGCAGTAAAAACAAATCATACAAAAGTTTTCTAAGCAATTATAATAATAAATATATAATTCAAAAACTATTAATAAATTCGTACTCAATACTACAGCATAACGATATCGACTGTGGAAAGGAAAAAGGACGTAGCCCACACATGTCAAATTTCACAGGAGGCGCAAAAAACGTGTTTTGATGATTTTTGGCCATATACAGATTATGAATTATACACAACTTTGAAGTGCACGGAGACTTTTAAACTGGTATTTAATTGACATAATTTAATATTTATTAAAGAAATTGTCTTGGAAAAACCTTTACTTTAGTCTTTTTCCTCAGTATTATTTTTTTACAAGGTCATCTTTTTCAAACTTACAAGCTAAATTTAGATATGAATTCAGCATTTCCAGCTTGCATCCTTTTGAAAGAACGTGTATCAAGTTTGATACACTGTGATTATCGAAAAAAAACTGTGGGTTACGTCCTTTTTCCTTTCCACAGTGGATGTGTAGATTAACAAAATTATTTATTTTATAATATAATAATCTTACCTTTTTATTTTGTTAATTATAAAATGATTGAATAAAATTATATCGTAACTGTATTGGTAATCTTTTAACACTTTAAATTGTAACTATAGTATCACTCCAAGCCACTGATTAGTTATCACTGAAAAAGGAAGTCATATTGAAAAAATCGACAGATATTATTTAATATTTCAAAAGTCCAAATTGCCAACGTGCAAGTGCTCAACAATATAACGGGAGTGTACTTAGATTTTATAGAATTTAGATTATAGATCAGTGATTCTTTACTTATTTTGCCAGTCAGATGAAAGCCACGTAATCTCACTTAAAATAAAGGTTTAATAATGCAGGTTAAGCAAAAGTATAGCTAGATTAGTCATAATTCCTTTTTTTAAATAACCTACACATATCAATTTAAAGGATGTTGCTTTTGAATGAATTTATTTAATTGTAGTTTTGTATATGAAAAGGCACACACTATTCAAAATATAAAAAAATATAGAGAATCTATAAAAAAAGAAAAGGCAGAAATATAGCTCTCGAGAATTCAAAACACAAATAGTCCACTGCTTTAATTTATTTGTTAATTCTTATTACTATATTTCTGTCCACGAGAGACCCAAAGTAGACGAAGCTGTCATGTCTCGACAATTATTGGTATCACATTGCTGTCGTATAACCTAACTCTTTTAGTTGATCACTTGCGGTCAACATATTTGACAAACGCGATAGCTGTAATATTGAATATTAACACTCGCGGCTTGGAGACAAGAAAAATACCTCTCTGCCGATGGGGGTCTTTTAGGGACCCCAGTGGTTTCCTCATTATTGGCTTTATTCTTATGAATTTCAAAAAAAATAGTCTAAGGGCATTAAAATATCGTTCTGCATCATTCCTCATACATTTTTTTTTTATAAAAATCCGTGGTTTTTTAATAAATAATCATATTTTAAGTTATGCGTAAAAAAGACGTCATCCCAGCACACATATGAAAGCGCAACTGACGAGATTTAGCAAATGCGACCTCTTATCTCTCTGTTATCTGTAATGCTTATCGCGACTTCTCATGTTGCCAGAACTTATATAAAACTAGCATCGATGTTAGTAAGATATTGTGTTTTTTTTGAGAATAGTATTCGAGGATACATAAATTATTATCTTTGACTTCGTACACATCAAACCGTTTTTTGTACTACTTTGAGGATCTTTTTTATTTAGTTGATTTTTTTCTTTTCTGTTTTATTTAATAGAGACGGAACTAGCGATCGAATATATTTTTTTTCTTCCACAAAATGTCCAAAAAACTATGATATAAGAATACCTTACTTATAAAGATTGTATCACCCATATTAAAATAGATATTTAAGAAAATGTGGGTATTGTGGTCGCATTTCTTGAGCTTAGAACCGGAAAAGCTAAACAAGGAAATCAATACTTTTGAAACATTGGATATTCAGAAGCAAGTATACTGAAATGCGATTCCCTTTTATTGAAAATGAATCAATATTCAGATTTAATTATTTACACTTTATCTGTAATAAATGAATGCTTCGTAATGCTTGTGTCTTGTTTACTTCATTAATCACGACATTAATGAGAAGAAAACCATGTTACGATTTAGGTCAGTGGAAATGCAATGCACCAAACGTAATTAAGGAAAAAACATGGTGCTTGCCTTTTCATATTAGACGGGAGAATTTCTTTAGGGTTGAACCTCATCACATAATATAACAACAGTATAGAATTACATTTATCTCAAAGAATAATGCTCGCGTTCCACGGTTTAAGAGCGCGTATTTTTTATTCAATTATTAATTAAAAGCTGAATTCTATCCTGTTCACCCACAAAAAGACGTGGTAGGAAAATCCTAACTTTATAAAAAAAAACTACTGCCCCATTCTTCTTATTACGTGCTCTAGATAAAACATGTAAAATGAATATAAGAACCCGTTCTTGCTAAGCACTCTCTTTGTTTTTTTTTTACATTGGAAGTCTGTATCTTCCGGAAATTGGAAAATAAGACGTTAAGTGAAATATACAAATTAATGTTTTGAATCGGCTATTCAATAAATATTAAAGACTGTTGAGGTCAAAATAAATATTAAAATGTTTTTGTTCTATACTTTTACATATATCAAACAAGACCACCGAAAACCGAATCTTAAGTCTCATAGAATTGGCTATTTGAATAGTGACGTCATCAAGATGTTTTCAATCAAATCAAACTGAAGGAGAAAACTTGACGGTGAAGTTATCCCAGGCTTCAGCGTAAAGGTTTGGTCAACCTTTTCGAATTAAAATGTTTTTATACAACTTTGATGTGATAACTTTGCTATTCTACGGGTGGTTCTTTGAGATGTATATTCACCCCCGCTATTGTAAGGTTATTAACGAAAAAACTAAAACATGGTTCAAAGAGCATTATCATAATTTACAAAATTGAAGTTGGGTTTTTTCTTTCTACTGGACGCAGTGAGGGAGTAAGATAGATACACTAATAGTAATGATGTCAAATCAATAACTTGTACATCAGAAAGATTAATCAGAAATAAAATAAATTAACAATGGTGAGTCGCCTATGATATTTAAAAAAAATACTTCTGTTAATGAAATTATTGATTTCCAAGAAATCTTAGCTGTTCTTAAGTCCTTATTATTTACTAGATGGATCATTATTTTATTTTTTTAACAATACTGACAACTTTAATTAGAATGATAGTAGGTTAGGTGAAATAACAATTTAATCATAATATGTAATTCAAATCAAAAATGAACATCTACTAAGCTACTGCCGAAGCCATCAATAATATTAAAATCTTTTTAAATATTGTTTACAGTAAGTTGAGAGGTGGTTCATTTTAATAAATAATGAGTTAGATATTGTGCTTTAGAATTAATTATAGAATTAAAATTATTATTTATTGTCTAATTTCTGTTTTTCAATCTGAAATTAATATCGCTGATTTAAGAAAAATATGCTGAGCTTTAAAAGAACCGGTTAAGTAATACAAAATGCAAACAATCAGTATTTATTATCTATCTTTGATTGTAGGTTAATGAAAAATATTGATATTTTTTACATTTTTTTTACATAATGGCTTATTAAAAAATAAAGATGTCTAAATGTCAACATATACTCTATTAAACATTTAAATTAGTTGAATTTTTTTTTTATATTTATTTCTTAATACCTCTGTTTGTCTATAACGCACAACACAACACAGAAACAAATACAGACACTCTTTCTCTGTCTGTGTATTGTACGCGTAAAGCAAATACGACAATCGTTGATTTTTTTACTTCACAAGTATTTTAAATATGTATAAAAATAACTTTCTCGCATTTAAGTTTGGAAATATACTATCTTATACATACATGCTTAAGATTTGATTTTGTTTTAAAACTTATCCCAAATTTTAATTAAGTTCGTAATTACTATCAGCCACCACTTGAAATTTATTAATCTTTGATGATTTTGTTTAACATTTTAATTTTGTCTAATTATATAATCACTTATACTGTAATTTGTAACTGTTTTTCAATGTCAATTGTTGTTTACACCTTTTTATTTCAATTTGTTTTTATATAAATAGCTCTGTTAAATTATATTTCTTATCGGTTGACAATGCTTGCCATGAGCGAAACCGGTCCTGACCTTTTAAATAAAGTGGAATAAAGTACAATAGAATATTGCGTTTTTATTAATATAATGCCTTTCCACCAAGTACTGACAGTGAACATTCTAATAGTGATTAAAAGTAAACGTTTAATCTAATATCGATTTGTATGAACGACTAGAAAATGGAAAATAAAATTTAATAAATGGTTCCGTATGTTTGGCTTTGGGCACCTCTGATAGAAGACAAGTTCATTAAAGATGGCAATTCTCAGTGGAGTTCTCTTTTGTCGTATTAAAATGCGACTCATGCCACTAATGATGCCAAAACAGAAAGCGGATTTTTCCTTTTTCCTTCTTTGATGACAGTTTCGTGAAAAGAAAAAGTAATTTCAATGGCTCTTTCAATAGTCTGCATCGATACAAAAACTATGCATACTTCAAGTGTCTTTTGTGAACAAATATCAAACAAACCAGACAGCTTAATCGATATTCAATTATTTTTTTGGTAACATTTTTTTAAATGAAATGCTTTTAAGCGTTCAGTTATCAAATAAAATATTATTGACAAAAGCATAAGGACTATAAAATATATTGATACTTAACTATCCACTATTTCTACGCCACGTACTTAATAAGATAAATTTGAGACAAGTCACAAACATCCATGCATTTGAACACATGCCCTTAAATACATTTTTGAATTGTTTGCACTGAAAGTTAAATGATTTTGACCAATTATTTAATTAGTAAAAATTACACTGTATTCTTCTAATTTAAAGTTTAAAATACCATTTGTTTAATGTGATACCCTTTTTACACAGTATAATAAATATATGTTATAAATACTTTTATTATTTTATTTATTTCAAAACGACTCCTGTAATAGGGACATCTAACCACTTTTGAAATTTTCACAGTTTAAATCAGTTTTAAAAACAATTATCTAAAATAAAATTTGGATTGTGTGAATTTATTTATTGAATGAATAAAATATGTTTTCCTATTCGCCTTTGATATTAATTACTGTTTCATTTTTTCAACAAATATGTATTAATGTTTATATTTTTCATTTGTTTCTTTGCTTGTAAAAAATGATATAATTTCAATAATTTTTTTTTCAGAATTCTCATGGTTGTTAGATGGGAAAAGTATTCTGCGCCAGTTTGTCTGTGAGCAGTTTATGTTCCCGTTTACGAATTGTTTTATATTTTTTGTTACATGGCTAAAAATCCATTTTGATTAATCTTAGTTAAACATTTAAACTTTATCGTTAGTGACCTTTTATACATAATTATTTTTTTTAGTTTTGATTTTTTATTTATTGTTTTTTGTAAGAGGTTTTGCAAACTTAAATAATTGTCAACTTATGTGCTAAATATTAATAATTTTTTGTTATACACATTCATATTTCCCTTATAAAATATTTACTCTTCATCATAATTTTTTGTTTTATATAAATAGTTCTGTATCAATATATATAGTGGTGAGTAAATCTGGTCCTGATCTCAATAAATAATTATAGAAAAAGTACAAAATATTACGTTTTAGAAAATGTGAGTGTTTTATTTGTATTTTATATTGAGTATATCTAAATAGCGGCTCATATGGCGCAGCGGTTAGCGTTGTGGGCTTCCGTGCCGAATCTCACTGCTTCTAGTCCTAGTCCTACGAACAGTATTTTTTCGACTGGTTTATCGATTTCTGTTTGAAGGCATGGGCGTTTGTGATATCTAAAAATTCCCTCCCACCCTTTTCGATCCTTTAATAACTGGGCCTAGCGAGAGTGATTAGTTAACCACTATTCCTGCCTTGGCCTTATATTTTTTCCCCTACTAGTCTCTTTGCAAAAAGAAAGTTTGAGCGACTGAGTAACAAACAGTTGTAGAAAAACTTCTGTTGAGATACGTCCATTAGAAAGCCATATGCTCGACATTAAAAGCGAACATGGATTAACAAAAATATATTTAAATTTACACCTTGTTCAAAGTTAAAAGTCGCTGATAAAATGATGTAAAAATAATAGCTTAATTTCACAGAAAAATAATAAATCAGTGCAGTATTTTCCTTCTATTTCTAAACTCATCATTGCTTTAGATTACTGACACATTTTTTTTAATAATAAGAACAAAAGCAACGTTAACCATAAAGGGCACATGTTATTTATTTAAACAATTTTCCACAAGTAAAATAAAATATTTATAATATACAATTATATTTTAAATAATCTCATGAATGAAACACTTTTATTGTTTTATTAATCGTTTAACATCCAAGCCTTTGTCACTGATACAGACAAGCTTCTCTGAACAGCAATGAGCGTTTTATATTACGAGGCGGTTTTACGATGTATTTGAAGTGTGATATAAAATTTTCTGCGTTATCTTTAAATAGAGAAACATTTTGTGTCACGAGATATTCAATAATAGATCGATTTCAATTATTGTCTGTTGTCTGGTCGTAAGAAATTTCTGGTGAGATTGAACAATAACATAATACTGTCAAATGAAAAAAAAAAAGTTTGTCAGTTAACTAACGCTTTTGCTTTGTTTCTTTGTTTTGCTTGTCAATAAAAAGAAAATAACAAACTATGAAACAAGAAGCTGATTGATCGATCAGTCAATTAATTACTGAAGGTTTGTCGTACAAGATTGATTACGGTTAACAGTAGCGGGGTACTGAATATATTTAATTGAAGTTTAATATTGGATTTCCATTAAATTTATGTTCATAACAATAATCAATAAAATAAAAATATTATAAATAAATAATTATCTTTATGGTCAAGTGATAAAAATAGAGAAGATTTTTTACTGCTCACTTTTAAAATTTGTTTTTACTTTCTATGATTATCCATTTTTCTGTCATTAAATTGTAAATATTTTAATTATTATTATAAAGCAGTATATCATTTAAAAATATTTCATAATAAAACAATATTGACAATCGAAGTGGTCGTGTGGCAACATGATAGGCTTTTAGGGCTCGCAACCCGGTTTAAACCGAAACCGGTTAACCGGTTTATTGACTGTTTTAATAAAAACCGAAAACTGGTTTACTTTTGATGGTTATCAAGGGTTTATTGAAAACCTCTTTTTGTCTTAAATGCATGGACTTTTATACAATTATTCTTATGTTGGATTCGTGGAGCAATGGTCAACGTCGTTGGCTTCCATGACTTATCTCTCAAGTTCTTCATTTTTTTTATTTGAATGCATGGATGTTTGTTTTTTATATATCCTCTCCTTCTATTCCAATTCTAAAATAAGTGGACTTAGCAAGAGCAATTTTTTAACAATTAGTTATTTTCTAACCCTATTCTCATATCCCTACTCTTTTCGACAAGAGAGATTAAGCAATAAAGCAACAAGTAGTAGCTTTTGTTTAAATAAATTTAATAATGAATTAATTAATTGTAATTTAAGATTGTTATATAATTAATTGTATGTATAAGTATAACAGTTTAGTCAATGATACATTTATAAATGATTTTTGAACATCAAATTTTAATTGAAACTATTTCTACACCACTGACAATGTTTTCAGTGAAATTGCACTGATGCAGTAAACATATTGGTATGTGTTTCAAGACTATATACAAAGACTATAATATTGCAAGCTTCAACACTTTATAGTCTATTAAGGTCTTGGGATAAATAATCAATTTTGTATTCATGAAAATTCCTTATCACGTCTTTAAATGTCCACGTCCCATTGTCCCAGTTTAATATAATTATTTTGATAATAAATTGTATATGAAAAGACTATTATTTACATATTTTCAATACGACAAAAAATGCAGACGTTGAGCTAAGTGGGATTCGTACACTCTTTTACGGGGTCACAGATTTGAATTACTGTCTAGTCACATTTTACAATTTGATTTAGCGACGTACTTAAAACTGGTCAAAATATACTTTTAAAGAAGACCAGTTAGAGGCGGTCATGTTTATAAGTTTAAGTTAAAATAATATTCTGACAAGATAATCTAGACCAGTGTTTCTCAACCTTTTTGGGAGCGTGGCCTCTTTTGAGTGTCTTTATTTTTCTGTGGCCCCCTACCTTTTTTTTTTCAGCTCACCGAGAAATTTGAAATCTCCGATTTGGTATACTTTTTCCCAGAATATCCCCGAAACACCTTATTTTTTTTTTAGCTCACCGAGGAATTTGAAATCCTCAATTTGCCCGTGGCCCCCCCTGAAATGTGTTGTGGCTCCCCAAAACAAAAATAAATCTCTGTGGCCCCCTGGGGGGCCACATGGCCTACCGTTGAGAAACCATGATCTAGACTTTTAAGGTGTATCACATCAACAATTTCATCACTGACAATTTTACCGAAGTTTAAGTACAAATTCATCAGCAAAATAACATTAAACCCAACACTAAACACAGAAAAGATATCAATTGCTTACATTTTCCACAATTAAAAATACAACTTTTTCACATAATATACATAGTATGGCAGATATGTGTGTAAGAATATATTATCTTAGCTTTATTATGTTTAAGGCATCGACAACTTAATACAATTTTTTAAGCCATATTGAAATCACGGATAACTTTTATTCCTAACAAAAATTTTAAAAAAAAAACAACGCAAAGTCGTTGTAAAGAAACTCATCCTTTTATTACCATGTAATATAATGTACGGACAGTAGTAAGGACGAGCCTAACCGTATGGGCACGCAAACATTCGGGGTATAGCTAAACTTTAATTTTTTTTAAATATTTACAATTTGATATCTTTAGATCAACATAATTTCAATACAAATATATTAGCAAAAGAACTGTAAATAATTTGATGTTTTGATAAAAAAATAACTTAACAGTTTCAAAAAGTCCATGAAAAAAAAAACGGAAATTCAAAAAATCGCATGTGCTTTTGGTGGCCGTTTCTGTCCCCGCGGCTGATGACTAACTGAAGTCTGTACCCTTCTTAACCTTTTAACTGCCAGCAGGTGTATGTATGGCGGTACCTTGCACGCGACGAGTTTAATTGCAATTATAACTAGGTTTATATATTTTTTAATTTATCGTTTTTGAAAATGTTTTAAGTTTATTTGTTAAAACTTACCAAATAAATGAAGAGTGCGCCGATGACGATGCGATTGTGCCGCCATTTATACATAATAACAATGTTAAAATGTTTATGACACATCAGGGTTGTCACAAATTTTGTCATAGAAAATACGCGAACTAAATATTATTTCAAAAGTAATTGTGTATTTGAGTTTAGTTGTTAAAATGTACTCACTAAGTTTCAGATAATTAATAGTCTTCTATAGTTAATATGACTACCACCCCTGGATTTTGCGCCATCTTCATACTCGCAGACAGACTTATTTCAAATTACATTTCAAGTAGTAAAAACGAAAACTGTTTCAATTGTGAGTATAGGACGATATTCCCAATAGATGTCGTTGTGTATTCGACACAGTTGTATGTTTAACATAATTGATTTACGTTAGTAAAATCCTGTTCAAAGCGTGCGTCCGAAGACGTCATTTTATGTATGATTGGCGTACCGTTCACGGAAATGTTTGCGCCTTAAGACGCTTGTGGCAGCCATCCGGTTAACCAAAAATGAGTAAAAAAAACGATCAATAGACAACAGTGTTTACTGTGACCATATAGTTACGCTCGTCCTTGGAGGGTTAATATACTTAACTGTTTAAGGCCTTAAAACCTTTGTTGATTTCTTTATCAAAATCATTTGAATGAAATATAGTTACGCAAAATACTTTTTCCGTATTTAATTGAATATACATTAAGTGTTATTAAGCTATTCAACTTCAAATTTGAGAAGAACTCTGTCCAAAGACCTTGGAAATTCCTAATATTTGTCAAAACACCAGCGTAATAAAATATAAAATAGACTTCAGTGAAAAATAAATTAGAATTTTCCAACGCGTCAAATTTTCAATTTATTTTGTGCTGTGTGTTTAGATGTATTCAATTGAAAAATAAATTATTCAGTGTATACAAAATACATCAACTTCAATTGTATTTCTAACAAAAAACTACTCTATTTTTTTTTCTATAATTTATTTCTCAATTGAGAAAACACTCTTTAGGTACTGAAATTTCCCTAAGAGACTCAAACACGTGTCAAGCTTACATTTTTAAGTAGCAAGAGCAGGTATTTTGACAACGCAAAAATCATTTGTATATGCTTACATTTTTTCACGCATCTTGTCATTAAATGTATAATGCTCAATGTTTTTTTAATATTTAAATATTCTCTTTGAATGATAATACAAATATAAATCTCTTTACTTTATAACTTCTTATATTCACATATTATATTTTAACTCAAACGCATTGTTTTTTTTTCTTTATTAAAGAGAGTTTCTTCATTCCTACTAAGATCGTCTTTTCTTACATAAAAGATGACAACGTAATGAAATTTTCTTAGTAAAGTAAAATGGCTTCGTATAATAAAATCACAACAAAACTAACGTATTTCTAAGGTCGACGAACTTTGACGAAAAGATACAAGAATCTAGAAGGGTTGATATCAATACTATTGTACAAAGTTATTTTTACAGCTCATTTGTCAATTCCCCATATTTATTATTATGTTTATCTTTGTAATCTTTCTAAAAATATCCTTTATGTCAATTTACTGAACGTAATTCTGATGGTTTCTTTTGTCAACTACAATCGCATTTTCCAATCATTAACCATTTAGTTTAAATAAATTATAAATAATATTTTTTTTCAGACGTCATCAACCTTTTTAGTGGCAATGAAAATCTATTCCTAATTTAAAACAATTGATATAACGTCTCTTCACTGCGACTATTAGGCTAAACGCATGTGTACTAAGTAATTAAAAACCAACACTAAGTTCTTAGTAAATGTAAATAAAACTTCAATCCTCTACAATACAAAACCCACCACTGCACAAAAAAATCTACTATTTAAACTGTGTAAATCATTGGTTGAGAAAATTACATATTTGTAACATATTAGTCCCCAATAACTCTTTTAATGTATTTTAATGATAGTCTTCATGAGTAGTATCGTATAAACAAAGTTTATTTTGCAACAAAATTAATTAAATCTTCTGTAATTTGGCGCGGTTAAAATAACACCTTGTAGAAATGAAGCAGTAATCTGTGCGGCGATGACAACGGACCGCAGTACAGGGCAAATGCGTCGAACCATAGCAGTCTTAAGTTCCAAGCAGTGTTGTAGAAAATCATCAAATTCTGAGCTGGCCGTTGAATCCCTACCTTTACTAACAAATTGTATGGCGGTTATACATAGATCAACTCTAAATTCCAATTTATGAGCTTATTTTTCGTTAAATGTAACATGTATGATTGAAAGATTTCTCGTATAGATATTCTGTGATTCGTTAGTGTTATTAATTTACAATTTACGAAACATCAGAAGGACCATACATGCAAATTAAGTAATGATTGTAAGAAATATAGCGAATGGAAAAATATGCGATGTGTATTAAAAACCAATAAAATTTAACTTCCCACTATAAAGTATCAAAATTATATACAATATAAATTATAAATTACATACACGACGGTAACAAGCGGAATTCATATAATATTATATAAGATTTTGACGCCTATTGTGATATTATGAAATACATGCTGCGTCTTTTACCATATAATAATGGCAATATACCAAGTAAATGATGATTTGATCAATAACAATATTTAAAAAATAATGAAGTGAATTGTGCTAACCTAGTTTGACTTACTGATTTTTGATAACTGATATGACTTGAGAAATCTTATGGAAATATTGACGGACGCACCAGTGTGCACAAATAAATTTCGAGATTAATATTAATTGATTAAAATTCCAATCATGACCTTGGTTTTTTTAATGAACTATCCAACCTCATATTCTGTATTATAATATTGTAAAAAAAATAAGATAAATAAAATTATTTGGCATCTTTGTATGATATTGTTCTCATAGATTTAAATTTAAAAACCTTAGAAAATGTTAATTTTTCTCATTTAAAAAAATAAATAATTGAAAAGATATATAATTACAATATACATATGTATTTGCTTCAAAATAACAGTAATACATGGTTTCATAATGATGTACTATTACTTTGAAAATTATGACGCCGGCCCGCTCATCTGAAAAAAGTACCTGTTTTCAACTCAATAGCATGGCTTTCACTATAGGGGGCTTTGGTAGAACGCATCCGTGTATTAGTGTACGCGGTTCATTGCTTCCGTGTGTATTATTACAAAATCTGTGCTGCCATGAGTTGCACTACGTTTTGTCACCTGCATCTCAGCATACGTTTAGCCTTATAGTTGTATTTGAACAAACCTTTTTCACTCAAAATCGATCCATGAAGATAATGATAGGAAGAACAAGAAATTAATCTTTTCCCTGTAAAATAAAAGTATTTATCTATGAAAAAATGTTTAGTTGAATATATCAAGTTGCTCATAGAATGACACACTCACTCTGAAATGGTTATTTTTAAGTCAAAAAAAACATTGTAATTTTTAGCAAAACCATGTTATTTGTTCAAATACAATTCAAATGATAAAGAACCAACCATGTCAGAAAAAAACTTGAATGTCCCATGACAGTTATTTTATAAATAACAATCTTATTACGTTCTACACAGATTATTATTTGGCTGCAAACATATTATTAGATCTATTTTTCGGTATGAAAATTTACAATTATTAACACAGCAACTTTTTGTAAGTACTGTCATATTTAGAATTGTTACTGTACACAAATTTTAAGTTCATCGTATTGAATAATTATATTGTTCACTTTTAAGGTGTTTACTGTCAAAACTTGGTGAAAAGGCATTATATTGATAAAAATACATTATTTCTTTGTATTTTATTCCACTTTATTTAAAAGGTCAGGACCGGTTTCGCTCATTGCCAGCATTGTCAACTAAAGTACAAAGGAATATTATGTTTTTATTAAAATAATAATAATCAAAGCTCTACTAATGAAAGCAATCACTGTTTTTTTTTTCAACCTATAATTACTTTCTGAAACTTTATGGAGCCAACAAAACTCTTTAGTTTAAATTGGCTGTTGTTTTTTTTTCTTGGAAACAATAATTAAAGAAATATATAAAAAGCAATTGAAGGATTTTTACATAATTTATCAAGATAGAACAATTTTAGAACGGAGAGTCAGATTTATTAAAACTCGTGGTCTAAGTTGGGCCTGACATATGTATATATTATACGTATGTATAATAGATGGACGAAAGATAAGCTAAAAAATGTCTCAAATTTACTACTCTTGAGGGATGACGAAGCGTTGGAAGACGGCAACTCCGATGGATAGATGGAGTGTCTCAGGACCTGCCAGTACTGGAAGTCATCGACTGACGTTGGAAAGTGGAGGAATGAAGAAAGTTTAGGAGATTGATAGAGTTGGCCAAGGTTCACACCGGACTGTAGCGCTAAGAAGAGTGAATAGAATACTATTTTTTATTGTCTTTTAAGTTCTTTTATACTGAATAACTCAAAACATAGAAAAAAAACTTGAGTACATTATGTATTATACTTTCCGTACGATGGGAAAGCAATTTGTCAAATATTCTCTACTATAAA
Source organism: Himalopsyche anomala (assembly GCA_031772345.1). Taxonomy (NCBI): domain Eukaryota; kingdom Metazoa; phylum Arthropoda; class Insecta; order Trichoptera; family Rhyacophilidae; genus Himalopsyche; species Himalopsyche anomala. Next base: position 7,669,738 of record CM062840.1, read on the forward strand.
AGCAATCGAAAGTTCTAGTAAGTACATTGTGTGAAACATTTTGTATAGGAACATTATTCCGAATGTAGTATACTGACGTTATTTGCTTTGCATATTTATATATTTTTGCAAAATATACCAACCATTGAAGGAAGTAAAAAGCCTGAGTACAAAATGTATTGTAAGTGAATATTCCCCGATAGAGTTTGCCGAAGGACTTCACAAAGGAAGACGAAATTCCACAATGCCCAGTCTGCGAAACTTTTCCATTATAAAAGGTAACTTAACTTAATATCAATATTCCCAAATAAAACTTTGCTCTCTGAACGTCTATGGCAGATGTTTATTAACTTTGGCACGCGTGCTATATAAGTATTATTAAGACTCCATTTTTTCATGTCCTGGCGTACAAGACATAAAACTGTTATGCGAGACCGTTGTACTTATATGCATGAAAAATGTAGGTAAATCAAAACTCAAGCAAACTTATTTTTAAAGTTAAGCATTGCAAAATAAAATTTGATTTGTAAATATGTGATTTGTAAATATGTATATTGTTTTTTGTTACACATCATTTGAGGGATTTGGTTGATTTTGCCGATGAAACCATTTACTTGGAAAAATAATATTTTGTGGTAAGTATGTATTTTTATAGTTTTTATTTTATACAAACATCTGTCACAGATACGAGTACAATGGTTTTTTTATTAATAAAAGGATGATTTTTACTTTTTTGTTTTTTTTTTTAATGTACAAAGGTTCTCAAAGTATAGCGATTCTAAAACTATATTTGTGTTAAATAAAAAAAATCTACCGTTTACAGTTTTTATTGAAAAGTCTCAAGTCTTACTAAAAAATAAATAAATGTAAGATTGTATAATTCCAACGGTTCCCAATCAGGGAAGAATTGTTGGGTTAGTAGATTCTTGTTTTTTAACTGAAACTTGATTAAAACTTCTAGTGAAATTGTATCTATTAAAATATTTTACAATAATGGTGATATTAATTTTGCGTTAGTTTTCATACAATTTTGGGATATATTTTTTAAAAAGGTTTACAAAACCTGCTTAATAGAATTTATGAGATAATATGTTTCTTTTGCGCTCACTCGTAATTTTGTTTAGTTGACAGCATTTAACCAGGACTGTCAAAAGCTCCGGAGTTGTCAAAAAACTTTCACTTTGGCCTCTTTGTAAATAAGAAATTATAACTTTCAAACTTATTTTCATTGTAAATGAAAATAATTTTACTTTTCATTTGACCGAAATGAAAATGAATTATAACTGCCAAGAGTATTGTTAGATACCAATTCATATTTTATATACATTTTTGTATATATTTACAAAGTTAAAGGGTTACATTTTATAAGTCCTTTATTGTAAACTTAAGAAGTAGTTATTTATTTTTATGATAAATACTTATATTATAATACGCAATAAGCAAAATGATTTTCATACAATTTTTGTCAAACAACTTTTAAAAATCATTTCGGATTGATTTATGTTCCGCAAAATTTATAAAAAAACATGATTTAATATTTAAAATTATATCAAATCTTATGACACAAACCGCTATGCCATGCTTCGTGGCTATCAATTTAAATTTACGTATTGAAGTTTGATCTTAATTTTATTAGTAAAAATCAATTACCGTATGCTTTTATGAAATTCAATTTCAGTTATGCGTCACGCGTTTTCATAAAACACGAACCAATGCGATGTTAATTTATATATTCTGAGAAACAAAAAATAATAGGAAATAATATTGGAATGTAGATAAAAACGATCCATAATAAGTTTTAACAAGAAGCGTTCGTTGACTTGTCATTTATTATAATGCTTATTGCGCGTGTAAATATTTTTAATATATTATATAGTAAAAATAATTTATTCTAGTTTAAAATTTCGACTGAAGGTGCTTGGTGAAATTTCAATATTTAATTTGAACGATTCAAATTTAATTAATTAATTATAAAACTATTCTAGTATTTTTTTATAAAGTAAATAATTGGTGATAAAACTCTTCAACGTCAAGATTTTTATTCAATTAATGTTGAAAAGTACTTTTTCAAAATTCGTATAGATTACTGTAGATGCAATTATCAACTAGTGAGCTTTAAAGCATGACGAGCTAAAAGGACGAAATTTCTTGAGCAAAATCGAAGGTGAGAAAAACTCAGTCGGTTATGGTACTTGATTACTTGGTAAAGAGTTTGAATTTATAAATGGAAACTTTTATCAATCAATTTGTTTTATTCAATTTATAAAATTTGTATTGAAAGCATGTATTTCTGTAAAGTTTTCATATTTTCCATTAAATAAATCCGCTCTTGAAAACAGGGATAGGAAAATAAAACCTATTAAATTCGTTACTTACTGGTATTTTTCTTCTACTTCTACTTGACAATTCTGACCAATCACAGTTTATCAGATATTGACACGTCATAAAACAAATGCATACGTTTTTTATAACGACCGATGCAAGCTATTTGTTCAAGTTCAAGGGGTAAAAAAAATAATTATCGATAGTCGAATATTGATCGGTACCTCTATAGCTCTATCAATGCAGAAAACATAGAAAGACTATTCGGAAAATCTTTTGAAATTTTAATGCTGTTCTGCATTCATTCTAAATTTCGATTGCCTATACCCGCAACAAAGTAAAAAAATTGTAGCAGTATTAACCACACGTGTAAAGTGCCGAAATCTGATACTGTCACTCTGAAACCATATATTGTGTGGCTGACTGACAACAAGTTTTTTTTTAAAGACCTTCAAAGTATTTGTCCCATTTTCATTCCTCGTATTAATCAAACTTAATGTGAACCGGTTTTCTTTTCATACAAAGTATACATTTCAAAAATTAGACAATATGTTGTTAAAAGGTTACCCCTTATCTAAACATAAATTTCCTCAACGATTTCATACTGAAATTTTGTAATATGTATACATATTTACATTACTCGTTATTTATTTTTGAGCTAGTTTCATTTAATGTGAAAAATATTTACTTTTATTTACGATGTTATACCCCAAGAATAAATCCCCACTAACAAAAGTCATTAGGACCAATAACAGCTTGAATGAACTCGACGTAAAACAGGTAGGTATAAATAAAATAAAACCCATCGCTCAACTGTTACGAAAACGTTTATTTAGGAATCTAAAATCACTGAAGTTTAATCATATACAATGTTTGACAGACAAAATTTTGAATTAACACAATACACTATAACTATTTTAATATCTAGCTTGCTCACACGATTTTATAAAAGTTTAAAAATTGAAGCTACGATCAGCGCGGGAACAAAAGGAATTTTAATTTTCGTCGAAATGGAAAAATTTCAGTTCTTTCATCGCGGACAAAAAACCACAAAAGAAAAAAAACTAAAAGTGAATTTACAACTAAAGGTCTCTAGAAGCAAGTCCCAGGACCGGGAAGTGTCCCCCACACACGTTGTGTTCGGTTCGTGTCCCAAAGAGCAAGGAAGAAAGAAACAAACATCGCGTCGGGTATCGAAAAACAATGTGCCATTTTATGTCATAAACACTAAAAAAATTGATATTACGGGTTACATGATAACAAAATTTACACACTATTAATTTAGCTACAAATTTTAAATGTATGCCAGTTTTCATTACACAAGTGGTAGTGGAGAGTGTGAATATAAACCATACCGTATCAAAATACTTACTAAGGCATCCAATTCCGGAGCTTTTTTGCAATCCTGTGGTTCAGATTTTACAATTTTTCACTCCCGGGATTGATCATTTGTCATAATTTAAAGTTCTTTGCTCATTATAGTTTTATGAAAAAAATGCTGTTTTTTTTTAATTTATCAAGAATCAGACAACTATTCACGAAGGTAGAGGAAAAAATAGAATAAAAATATAAATATACGTCAATAAATATGGTTATAAATTGGAAAGTATTAAGAACCAATTTTTTTTTTACACTGTTATAGTTTATCCCGAAATTCCGGTATTGGTTACGAGACGATACTGGTATAGCGGGCTCCCGCGATTGACCACCCTTACAACAACAACCAGGGCATCCAATTAACGGTCTAAAGCAACTAGCCGGTTTTCGGTTTATTTCAAATAAATAAACAGGCTAACCGTTTTAAAACGGAACTATTTACAAAAACAAATCGTATTACCACACAAAGTAATATTCCAAAACAAAAATATATATAGGGCATTTTGCTTACTTAAATTTGAACTTATAAGATGCATAAAAGAGTAGATAAACTTATTTAATTTTGTCAACCAAGTCCGCTCCTAATGTGAAGCATATATACTTCAAATACGGCTTATCCAACCAAATGTGTTTTATTTCGAGAACTGTTTGTTTCCCAGTTGGTCAACTTTTTTTCGATGAGAGTAGGGATATACGAATAGAGCTAGGAAATAACTTTCAAATCGCTTTCTCTAAGCCTCGTTATTTTAGGACCCAAAATATGAATAGTTGTATAAAAATCCATTGTATTAAAGATGAAAATAGGTTTGTAATAAGCCCCGGTTAACCGTGAAAAATAAACCTGGTTTCTGAAGCAATAATCCGGTTAACCGGTTTCGGTTAAAATCGGGTTGGATGCCCTAACAACAAACCATAAATAAGTAAACATAATAAATTGTAACAGGTATTTCTTTTCAATGTTAGAGATGTTGGAGGTCCTAAAAGATGTTGAGTCAGCACAGAATATTGACCAAACCATAAAACATGTGCCTGTCATATCCCCCTTGATAGTCCAATATAAAAACAAATATAACACCCATTTTATGAACATAGTATCAATACGATTTTATCGAGCTTCAAACCATTAAGACATTTTTGCGGACAAGGTAAGTTACTTTTGAGATAAATTGAAAGTATATGTTTACGTGTTTTATTATGTATGACAAAATTTTATATCAATTTTAAGTTGAATGATACATTGGTAATATTAAAGTTAAGCATGTAGTACTAAGCTACCTTAAAAAATAAAACATTTTTTTACTTATTTCCCTTTAATTATTGATCAGAATCGATTTCTCTCAACATGAGTATTATCAAATTATGAAAATAAAGTATTATTGTAATAAAATTAAGAAAGGATTACAATTTTGTGCGTGTAAATGTACAATTTTAATATAAAATAAAATTTGATAACTTTGTTACTCAACTTGTACTCAACACGTGTCACAGTTTGTAATACAAGTTGAATTACAGTGATATTTAATTTTAATGTATGTACAATAAGTACAAAATAAATTTCGACAACAGATTAGTAGCTCATTATTTTAATTATCATTCTGCACACTGTAGTGCATGCAACCAAGCCTTGAAAAATTTCTTATCGGGACATCCCTGGCAAAACTTTGAACACGAATAACGTTTTTATGCTAAGGAATACACCCTGTAAGAAGAGTGTAAAGTCGTAGCGGTTGGTGGTGGGTACAACGTTGAATACCATGAAAAAAAGCTATAAATAATAACACAAATCATAAATGAATGACAATTAATGATAAGTAATTAAAATATTACACTATACATTACTCAGTTGTAAACAAAGATAAAACCAATGATTGAAAATTGAATTTGGGAAAGAAAGGTAAATATATTTTTAAAGTATTTTTTAAATAAAAAATATTGTAAAAAAATCTTATTTGCTAATTGTGATAATGATAAACAAATAAATTCAATTATTTTATTTAATGGTTAGTACCAGTTTGGCGCTGTGAAAGCATTTTCAAGTGACCACTCAACTGTTTGAAAACCTATTTGATTCATAAAACGGAACGTAGATTTAGCGATTAACTATCTGTTTACTGTGTAATATCGTTACTCTACTCTTCTGTTTTTACTCTTACCAAATTAAAGTATAAAGATTCAAAATACCCAAGATTTGAATCAAGTTTTAATGCCATCTATATGTATGCATGGTATTTAAAATTGTCTAATAAATTTACACCCTGACTACTAGGGCATCCAATCCCGGGATTCGGGATCCCATAATTCCGGGATCCCGTTCAATTTTCTGATCCCGAAATCCCGGGATTGACATGGTCGTGATCCCGGGATTTCGGGATTGAGAAATTTTGAATAAATCTCGAAAAGTGAGACGAAATTGGCAAATTGGCGATTCCAATTTTCCCCGGTGAGCTAAAAAAAAAAAACGAGGTTTCGTGACAATCCTAGGAAAAAGTATACCAAATCGGAGATTTCAAATTCCTTGGTAAATTTATCTCAATCCCGGGATTGGAAAAAGGCTCCGGGATTGGATACCCTACTGACTACCTATATGTGAAGCTTTTGGAAAAACGTTAGAAAATTACAATGATTAATATGTTGCACATGCTTCAGAATAGAGAGACAGCTATATTTTGCGTTTATAGACACTTCGTAGTCGAGTCGAACTTTTATTTCTTTATCATTTCTGAGCTTAGCCTGCATCTTGAGAAGCAAGTGAAAGCTTATTAACATTTTTTTCTTTTTATCGACAGTATAGTCGGCGTATTCCAGAAATCAATAACTTATAGTATGTGATTCAGGAATAAAAAAATATATAAATGACTTAAATACTTGATATCGATGATTTCATAATTAATCATAATGTTGCCAAAAAAACATTTATACCAAATTAAAATTAATAATTTCTGTTATTTCACAGAATGTATAACAAATCGAGCAAGTATTTCGTTTTTTAGGGAGCATTTTCAGAAAAACGAAAAACTAAAAAAAGGATCGTGCGTACAGTATAAAATGAAAAAATCCTTACCTCCGTTTTGTGATATAAGATTTAGAATAATGTTTGTTTGCTCGTTAATAAATTTCTTAATAAGACGAAGCACGTGTTACATTTTTTCACACGATTTGTGAAATGAAAAAGTTATAAATATTTATAATATGTTATATTAAGAAATTTACATTCACAAAGTGACCACCGAAATTAATCAAAAATATTTAAAAAAAAAATGTTTCCATCAATAAAATATTACAGTTGTTCACCCCTGTAAATATATATACACTCGGTTAAGAGGGTCGCCATGTAATAAGAAGTCATATTTTTTATGCTCCTAGCAATTTCCTTTTTATATAAATTCATGCCGTAATAAAGATTTTTACATTAACAGAAGCCGTATTATGCTTAATTTATTTATAAATTACCTATTATTCCTCAGGAACTTTTACGCATTTATCAGGGGAAATTAAATAAATGCTTTTTTTTCATTATATTATTAATCCTGCAAAATAAGGCTCCACTTAAATAATATTCGCAGGGTTAGTGAAAATCTCTTAAAATAAGGCATTTCATATTAATAGATCGGATTTCATTTTTAGAATTATCTACATTCTAAAATAACTACCTTGTATAAAATAATTATATTATATCAGATGTCAATTTTTGCCTCATAATCATTAGAGCATATTTTCAACAGTATTGCAATCATTAGTCTGGGGTGGCAATATTATTTTTTCATATAATATGTGGCACACTAAGACCACGTCTATAACTCTTACCACTTTTTTTTTTTTAAAAAAAACTGTTTGATTCTTCTAGTATTCTTTTAAAAAGTACGGATAGAATATTACAAAAGGTTTTAGGGCCACATAGGCTGTGGTAGAAATATCGAAGGAATATCTTTTGATGTCTCCACATATTATTTAAAAAGAAACAACATATGAATGTGAGAAAATGGAGTCGTCGACCATGCATAAGACAAAAATAATATTCCAAAAGCGTTTACTACCGAATGCAAAATTTTCTTTTTTTTCTAAATTTATAATTAATTTTAAGTTACAGTGACATAAGTACATTGCAATTTATCACATCATGATATTACATTAGAAAAATGTTTTCGCTATCGTCAGAACTATGCTTAAACTTACATTTTACTCAGCTATATATACTGGCTCCGAAGAGATACACAATTTATCATATTATACACTGTAACATCCTAAATCAATAATTACAATATCACACTTATTAAATGTGATTCTAGTGTTTCAAAGAACGATACGCAATCTGGGGTTTTTAAAACATTTAATTAATCATTTTCATTAACAGATCTTCCCTCGTAGACAAGGCTGAATATTTTTTCACGCTATTTCATTTACGCTCTAGCGCCTAAGCCTTTTGGATTCTTTAAAACCATCGTTCAGTCTTCTGGTATATTTATTTTTGAATCTGACAATTGCAAACAATACCATATAATCCCAATTTCATTGAATGCTTAGATCGTTTCTCATTAGGCAAAGTTAGAATATTCTGCGAAGTGAGGAAAATCTCATTTAAGCCGTACAAGCGATATGAGACAGCGCTTGGAGGCCAGGAACATATCGCCAGAATATAACCAACTAAGACCGATGAGCCACAAGTGCAGGAAACTTCATTATTATAAGCTACTTCTTCCCTGATTTAGATCCTATGCACGTATGTTTGCAAATGCTCTAAGAAAGCCACTGAAATGCATTTGCTTAAAGTTTTGCATTCAGCTATGAAAAGTTTTCGAACCTCTTGTTAATAAAGGTTACGTTGTAAAACTAAAAAGGTTACATTGTATGGTCAAATAGATTTTTAAAAAAGAACGAAATAAATTATCAATATAACCTTCTGATATCTAACAATATACGTAATAGTTATACATCTTAATTTTTTGCTACCAGAAAAATTGGGCTATTTAATTTTATGTTTTACTTTTTGTTGTTAAAAGTATTTTTTTGCAAGATTGGAGGATTTAAATATATTTTTGTGTTTTAAGATTTACTTTTTAGTTGTTGACTAAGACTTTAGATATTTAAATGAGGCTAGAGTTCGATTAAAACCTTGAGTCCAATAACTGTGTCACGTGTGTCCAATTACTGTAAAATACTGTCCCATTACTATGATTTTCCATCCTTTTCAGTCAAATACGAATATCTTATAAAAATCTTAAGTTTCTGTAATTTGTATATTAATTTCCTTGAAAAATATTAAATTCCACATCCTCATTTACATCTGGTGTTACTTAGATGCTTATAGAACTCTTAAATAATGCTTTGTTTAATATCAAATTATATATATATATATATATCTATATATATATATATACTACTCAATTACAATTATACACACTCCAAAGAAGTGTGGTTAAGAAACCAACTGACAAACAGTTCTCGTAGACCAACTTTTGTTGAAATAATTTTGACATGTCTATATACTCCAAATTGGGAGCGAACATGCTTACGAATAGTTATTTATTTAAATATATGATATATATATAAACAAAATATGAGACGCACAATATCTTCAAAAATATATGAAATATGTATATATATTTTTTGCCCATCTTTTATATCATTATATTTCTTTTGACAAAATTTATTTAAACGTTATTGAAAATAAATAAATACATTTTTTTTGATTGTATAATAACTAATGAATATAATTTCCCTTCTATCGTAACATTGAAATAAACTTTGAACCCTTCTTTGTAACGCCAATGCAATTCAATCAAGTTACAATCCTCATAAATTTTATGACCACACTTTATTGCAAAATAAATATGAAATTAGTCATTTTGTGACCAGCGATGCCCTATCCCAGAGGTTCTCGAGCTGGTAACACCAACGTACTCGTACACGATGATCGCGCAATATTAAGCCATCATGTTGCACTTAAAAAAATATGTAAGATTTTTTTACACAATTGCTTGTTTCAAATCAAATCAAGATATGTAATTGCTTACCAACCTTTAAAATGTTGCAAGTATACTTTTTCATTAGATATTTTCATCGTGGATTTTTTTAAATCCATGTCCGCTAACAAGGTGGAGCATATGGCTACCTAATGGAAGTGTAACAACAGAATTTTTTGTGTTGTTACTCAGATGCTTAACCACATTTTTCGAAGAGAGTAGTAAGTAGAGAAGGATAAGGCTAGACAGGCCTAGCTGTTAACTAATCGCTCTCCCTACGCTTTGTTATTTAAGGATAGGAATGAGATAGAAGGATTTTTTAAGCATCACAAAGATCACAGAAAACTATTGAAAAAACGATTCTGTTCGTACTTAGACTCGAACCCTTGAGGTCTAGCATAGAAGCCAACGACGTTGATCACTATGCCATGGACCCGACAAAAGATTATGGATTTACCTAATGGATTTTAATTTTTATGAATTTATGTCTGTTCTTAGTGTAGAGTACAGACAGAAATGTGAATATAAAAAAATAGGTTGGTTGACAATTTTTTTTCTTATTTTGAATCCGTTCTTAAGAAAAATAATAAATAACTATTAGATGGCAGATCCTATGGCGCAGCAGTTAGCGTGCCGGACTCACTGGTTTGAATCCCAGTACGAACAGCATTTATGGATTTCCGTTCGGAGGCATAAGTGTTTGTTATGTCTTAAATTCCCTCCCACCCTTTTCGATCCTTTAATAATCGGGTGAAGCGAGAGCGATTAGCTAACCACTAAAAAATCTGTTAAGATACCTTCATTAGAAAGCCGTATGATCCACATTGGGAACGGACATGGATAAAAGAAAATAGATGTTGCAAATGTATTGATTATCTCATTGTAAAAAATAAATAGTGTCTTTGAAGTTTTAAAGTCACTGCTTGTTCATATTCGCGTGTCTCTATACTGTCTCACAGCTATGGCAATAACCTTTGGTCGAACTTAAAGCTGTCTTAAACATTATATTATAACACTAGAATAGGGTGCAGCTTTTAGGGGAGCGGCGATCGTGCTCTTTGCTGATTACATTTTTGCTAAATAATTTTCTACCATCACGAAGCTACGGTGAAACTTTGCCAATTAAAATGAATTTAATGAATAATACACATTGTTTTTGGCAGGTATTGATTGTAGTGATGTTTTTTTCAAGAAATGTTACTAATATTTTACTGCAGTTTGTCTTAAATTTACGAACTGAAACAAAGAAATAATTATACGTGTCACGATAATAAAAAAGATTGAAATACAAAGAAACATTTACACTACAAGTTACTTTTCGTTAGTAATTCGACGTTTATACTTCTTTCTGACTTATTTAAAGTTACTTAAGTAATAATGAAATGTAAAAGCCATTTTAGTCAATGTTATTTAATCATAACTTCTTCCGAGTACTTTGTTATTTCATAGGTTGTCTAAAAAAAATCACACTATTTTTTTGCTTCTTTAAGAAGCGCCTTTAGACAAACTATCGTAAGGTTATTTAGGAATAAACTAAAACTCGATTTAATTTGTAAGTTAATAACTAGAACAATCTGAATCCTGACTGACTCTTGTACCAAGCAGATAGATCACTTCGCTGTAGAAAGCCACTGATAACAGTCAGACACTGGGATGATATGAGAGAAAGCGACTAGTGGAAGACTGAGAATCTTCGAAAAGTTGTGTGTTGCCATATGCTTCGAATAGAGAGCGAATAAGGATAATATGTTTGTGTAAAAGTTGTATTCGAATTTTACAAAGCTAGTTATATGTTAGATATCTTCTCAAGAAATGAATTTGATCAAAACTTGACACATCTAAACCCATAACATGCCATCCTAAAAAATCACGTTCACTGCCATGATGGCATCTCAGTTTCACTGTTTATTGGCAGTATTTAAACCTAAGTTAGCAGCTAAAAAATAATTTTAAAAATGTATATATACTAAAATACCTAAAATGATAAATACTTATTTACAATATTAAGAGAAATATTGAATGACTTAATGGCTCAACTATTTACGATTGCATCGTGGGAATGGAGGTGTTAATGGCGTGCTTGCTTTACTTGTACATTTTAGTTTTCACTTGCACACTTGTCGAATTTTGAGCTCATCTAACATCTAGTATGCAATCAATCACTTTTTTTCAAGAAAGAAACTATCGTTTAGGTGTTACTACTGAAAATCTAAGCATGAATACTTTCGATACTGTGTGGTTAATTAAATTTAAATGCTTCTAAGATGTAAGAAGCGTTAAAAAATAAATTTAAGCCAAATGTTTACCGCTACTCTGCAACTGCAAGAAATCCCATAACAAGTGCTTCCATTAATTCTTCCATAAAATAGGAACAAAACATTGCGCTTGCTGCGTTGCAAAATGTAATTAAATTAAATAAAAAGCATGAATTATTCATAATTCTTCAAGTCGTCGGCTTTAATTTTCCGAAAACCCCTTTGAAAATTGACTCGCCGTCTCTATTTGGAGCAGAATTTCTTCATTATAGCGATATTTCGAAATAATTTAATAGTGATATAACGCTAGCTTGATTAAATTCAGTAATAAAATATTTACGCTCAGTTGGTAATAATTACACTCGATTCGCGGTCTGAATATTAAATATTGTATTAACGCAATGATTTCATAAAATCTTTTAAAACGAATGAAAATAATTTCTACATATAATGATTGTACTTACCAATACACGTTTTGAATTACGTAACGTTTCATATATGTGTCAATCAAATGAAGTTTAATAGTGTATTTAGGCAAAAACCGTAAAAAAATATTAATAATGAGCGATAAATTTTAAATGGAAAGCATTGTCTATATCAGAGGTAGGGAACCTTTTTTTCTCTAAAGGCTGCATACATTTTTCTGATTCGACATAAAGCCGCAGTAAACACCGAGAAATTTAAAATCCTTAATTCGCTATAATTTTTCCCCAGATATCTTCAAACCTCTTTTTTTTTTTTAGCTCACCGAGTAATTTGAAATCCTCAATTTGCTATTTTTTTTCCTCCAAATCTCGTTTTTCCAGAATTGGCCGGAAAGCCGTAGCAGAGTGGCCAAAAGACCACAGGTTCCCCACCTCTGGTCTATATCTATAAGAATTTTTTCAAGTAATGAAAATTTACGGAAATATAAAACATTGAAAACCCTGATCGAAAATTTGATTTGGAACAAAAAATTCTGAGCTTTATGTAACGAAAGAGCTCGACAAAGTAACATTTTGATATATGAGCCTCTGAGTGGTGAAGTGAGCCAAGTGGTATTTTAGGAAACTTTAGGTTAAATGCGTTATAATATTGTACACGTCTTAAAGTATTGTAAAAGTAAATTTTACTCAGTAAATAAACATTGCAATAGTGTTATCTCTCTAAAATAAAAATATGCAATCCACCAAAACACCAAGTAAACATGTGATTGTACTTAAAATTCCAATATTTTTTTTAAACATTTAACTACTTGACTCACTTCAATCTCAATTGGCTCAATGTTATAATTGAAACAAATAAGCTTGGTATATTATATTACATATCATTTTTATACAATACATATGCTTTAGCTTAGAAAGACATCAAGTAAATAATGTTTATTTAAATACTGATAATCTTTTTTTTTACAAGCAATTAGCTATTTTAATATTAACTACACCTATCTCTCGATTTACGCGGCAGATACGTTCAAAGAGATAGCTCGTAAACCAAAACCGCGTAAATCGAGTCTTCGAGTTCATATAAAGTAGGGGGATTGGTTCCAGAAAACCGCGCATAACGAGGCATTGTATATACACATTATCTCCATAAAAAAAGAGAATTTTATTAAGAAATAGATTTTATTAAATAATTTTATAACATTTTCATAGTTAAAAGCATATTTTTTTTACGATATTTCAATACAGAATATGAGATATGAGAATATGTTGGATAGTTCATTAAAAAAACCAACATCATTATTGGGATTTTATTCAATTAATATATACTACGTATAACCGCCATACAATTTGTTAGTAAAGGCTGGGATTTCGCGGACCGCTCATAATTTGCTGATTTTCTACAGCACTGCTTGGAAATTAAGACTGCTATGAACATACGCGTTTGTGAGTTTTTTCTGACCGCGCAAAAGTGATACCACGTAAAATGGGTACCGCGTAAATCGAGGTATGAGTGTATTTCGATTTTTATATATTTTGTCTCGGTGGGCTGTAAAAACACGAAACACGGGTTAAGGTTAGTCTCGCTAATAAATTATATTTTTTTAGAATAATGCACAACCGTATTTTAAGATTAATTTAAATATCTTTATTTTGATGACGTAAAATACATATTTGATAAAAATAAACATTCCTTTCTAATTTTAGTGACTTTGTTTGTGTGTTTTCTAATCTAATATTTAGTTTTATTAAAATTGAATATTTTATCCCGTGATTTATTATATGAGTTAGAAAAGCATTCCATTAGTATTTCTAGACACAATGAATGTACGTACGAGGTGTGGTATTCCAATGACGTTGATAAATGTACTGGCACATGCATTTTGTACATCTGCATCTACTTTACGTCGATTGGATTGAATTCAGACCGCATCTAAATAATTAAAGTTTTACTCCAATCTTTGTATTCAGTTTTGTTTACACACAACACGTTTACTTTTAATATGATTTTGATGACTTGCCTTTACTGACGAATATGGAAATCTACGAATTATTGTAAGAAATACAAATAAAAAATACAATAAGTCGTTGATAAGTATCCGAGTCAAAACTGTATCATAAAGTAAGTGTCTTTTTACGCATACGAGATACAGACATTTCGAATTGTGTGTTAATTCAAAAATAATATTAATGAAACATATTTGTTCACATATTTGTGCATATATGGTATTTTCTTTTCAATGCCAATTGTTGTTTATAACTGTTCATTTTTGTATAAATAGCATTCTTAAATTATATTTCTTATCAGTTGACGATGCTCGTAATGAGCGAAACCGGTCCTGACATATTAAATAAAGTGGAATGAAGTACAAAGGAATATTGTGTTTTTACTAATATAATGCCTTTCTACCAAGTATTGACAGTGAACACCCTAAAAGTGATATTTGTTTTGTTTTTACATATTTTAAGTGAAGAATGAATTAAGTGTTAACTGTACAAATAAAAATCACATTAAATTTGAATCATTCAAATTATGTACATTCACACAGATTTTGTCACTAACGACCCGGGTTTCGCCTTTTGGCATTTTCATGCGTTTAAGTTCACTAATGAACTTGAACTGACTGTATGTGAATGTACATAATTTGAACGATTCAAATTTAATATTAAAATTCCACCAAGCACCTTCAGTCGAAATCTTAGATTAAAAATCACATTACTTAAAGTAGCTAAGCGTACATTAAATCATCGGCTGTTACGCGTTAAAACTGCTCCAATTCTCACAACTTATTCTTTACAGTTAGAGACTTCAAATTTGATGTTCTGATATGATCAAAATCAAATTAATACAAGTTACTGTCAGTAAAGAGCTATCTTAAAAGCACTAATTTCATGTGATTAAAATTAGAGGATGTATTTTAAATAATAACTATGATGTTTTCTGCTTTAAGGCATATACGCCGTTTTTAAAACGAAACCTACTGTTCTCGTCCATTAACCTAACAAAAGCTCCAATAAACATACGCACTACTTACAAAAGCTATAACAATTGCTTAAAGCTCTGATACGAACCATTAAAGCTCCTTCTATCGTACAATATTTATCAAAATAAATGTCTCAGGTTTGTTTTCGCATTACGACAACTTATTTATTCTTTCCTTTTTTAGAAGTTACTCTTTTCTATAGAAAATAAGACCGCCGTACTTAGTTGTTATTATATTATAATAAATATACATTTGTACAATATTTGGAATGTGACCAACGTAAATATATGTTATTTTGAAGAAATATAGTTCATAATAATATGTTATTTTGGCAATATAAGCGGTTTTTTTGTTGTTATGAGATATATTTATGATGACATACATTCACGTAACGAAAATAATCGGGCACTGGTCCCTTGAACTATTTCATACAGAATTTTGAACATATGTATTCCGTTTAGCGAGTCATATTACGAATTTCATTAGAAACCAACAAGCCTAAAAACTATAAATTTTATTATTCATGTTATCATAATATGTTCTTGTTAGTCGTTTGTTGGAGATTGTTGATCTTTGTATTACATTAAAAAGAGCATTGATAATTTATTTTCATTTAATCTTAAAGTTTAGTGATCAATGGAATTTTGATTTGATTACTATATGAAGTAAGCTCAGTATAATTAACTTTTCTGTCAATAATTGTTTCCACCATATGTTAAAACAATTTAAATATCTAATTTGATCATTAAATCCAAAATTCAGATCAATAAATCACACAAGAGAGTTTTGCGGTCTGGTAAAATATTCACGGAAAAAATGGTTAAATTACATTCTTCTTGTTATATATTAATAGTCGATAATGTCCGTCTTTCCGTCTGTCTGTCTGTCGGTCTCCGATTTCGTCTTTTCGATGACGTCAAGAAAGACGGTTGATATATGTCCCAAGATCTATTTCTTATTCTACGAAATATATTTGTTAGCAAACTAAAACATTTCAATTATTCTTGAAATTAGATTATATACAATTTACAATTTATTTTCAAGAAATGCGACCCCCATACCCACATTTTCTTAAATATCTATTTTAATATGGGTGATACAATGTTTATAATTAAGGTATTCTTATATCATAGTTTTTTGGACCTTTTGTAATTTATATAAATACGCGATAACGAGATAAGCGCCCGCTTATCAGCGATCGTTTGTGATATAACTGCGCTGTTCGCGTCAGTTGCAAATTTATATTTGTATTGGTATGCGTCTTGTTTACGCGCAACTTAACATATGCTTATTTATTAAACAACCGCAGATTTTTATAAAAAAAATGTATGAGGACTGATGCAGAGAGATATTTTAAAGCCCTTAGACTATTAGTACAGGGGAGTCTAATATGAAGAAATAACCCTTAATCATAGTTTGTATGGAGTTTTATACGGTGATAATAACTTCCTTCGTAATTTCGGCTCAATCGTTGTCGGCTACGCATTTTTAATTGCGTTACATTTATTTATTAATATTTAGAGGAAAGTTTTATCCATAATAGTGTATCAACTTTAGGTATAACATATATTGTCAATAATAGATAATTTAACAGTACGTTCTTAGAATGACTGCAAGAGATTCTATCGAAACAAACACTGCAAATTCACGATAGATGAAGCCATAGAAAAAAGCGTGCTGGATCGATGTATAACTGCAGTTTGTGAATAATTATGACAGTTTCATTCTTTCGAGATGTGTTACATATAAGAAAAAATACCTACATATATACAAATCTTTGAACACAGATAAATTCAAACTGAGTGGTTGCAAGTGATTCAAATCGCTTTTTAAAATAACAACCTATGTTTTAGTGGAATAAATAATCAAAGTGATAAACGAGAGCAAAATCATGCAAATCCCGAATTCAACTAAGCTTGGTAAAACAATAAAGCTCAAAATACAATTATAACCATCCGAAAATAGTCTCGGAGGAAATTGATATTTTTCGACAGATTTTTGTTTAGTATTCACGCACTTGTTTTATTTTTTAATCCGTTCAATTCAAAACACATTGTCAGTCCGTATTGAAATCCAATTATGCTATGTCAATCAAATATGTTTATTTTGAGAGCTTAATGAATTTATAAATGTTCACAAATACTTCAATTACTCCAGGGCCGAATTTATCTCTAAGTGAAACGAGCACGAGTCAAAGGCGGGAGAAATAGAAAAATAAAAAACGCCAAGAAGCAAACACCAATTCGCGATGTTAGAAGTAAAAGCCTCTTTTGTTTTACGCTGAAAGCACTCTAGTTAAAAACTTATATTATTTAGTTTATAAAATATTTTAATTTATTATCGTAATATTAACACCTCCGTGCCCATGATGCAATCGTAAATAGTTGAGCCATTAAGTCATTCAATATTTCTCTTAATATTGTCAAGAAGTATTTATCACTTTATGTATTCTAGCATACATACATTTTTAACATTATTTTTTAGCTGCTAACTTAGGTTTAAATACTGTCAATAAAAAGTGAAACTGAGATGCCATCATGGCAGGGAATGTGGTTTTTTAGGATGGCATGTTACGGGTTAGGATAAGTGTGTATATTTTTCTATTCAGTAAACCATTAATTGCATAAAAGTTAAGCATATCGGCATTTGCTTGTAACTTTTAAATATATCGTATTTCGCATGCATTTTATGAGCTTTAACATTTGTTGTATCTGTTTTTTTTCGTTGTTTATTATTATTCAATCTGTGAAATAATATAGATTAGTATGTACGTATTTATAATCTATTTTGACAAATTAACATTTTTTTTTAGATTCAGGTATTATATAATTATTATTGTGATGTTTCAGTTCGAAGATATTATATATATATGTCCAGTTTCGCATGAATTTGGGCAATTTTTTTGCATGAAAAGTATTGATGACATGGGCATAATATTATTATAAATTTACTTAAATGATACAATTGCATATTTGATACTCTTTTAACTGTACAATAATTCTACAGCTAAAAGAGTTAATCCAGAGAAAAATTACGTGTATGCTTTCTCAATTTCGAAAAAATCTAGACCTACAATATATCTGTACTAAGTTATCCATTAATTTATATTCATGATAAAAAAACTGGTACATTTTTTTAATGAATACCATCGTTTATTCGCTAGATCAATAAATTAAAAATCTATAGCCTTTTGAGCAGGTACATAGCAGTATAAAAAAAGTTGGCATCTACTATATAGATTTAAAATCTATACCTGCGTGATCATATGGATCTGAATTCAAATCCCGATAAGATCAAGTTTTTCAATCTGATTTTTTTTTTTTTACCATGTCCGCTCCCAATATGGAGCACATGGACTCTTCAATGGAGTTTATCTCAACAGAAGTGTTTCTACGAGAACTGCTTGTTACTCAGTTGCTCAACCTCTCTTTTTCCAAAGAGAGTAGTAATAGAAGGAAAGGGCTAGGACAGGACTAGTGGTTAGCTAATCGCTTTCGATACGCCCCGTTCATAAGATGAGTGAGAGGAGGGAATTCAAGACATCACATACATCCATGCCTTTGAACAGAAATTCAAAAATCAACATCCTTATTTATATTACATTTATTAAATATGACTTAAGTGTTTCCAAGAACGATAAACAATTTGGGATTTTTCAGGGTTAATTAGGATAAATTAAACTGATATTAATTATTAGTTAGATTAGAGGTTAAAATTCTTTTAGTTAGCTATTGCGGCTCTGGATAAGTCATAGCGTACATACAAAGTTATACAATTTTGATTTTAAATACATTTTCATTAACACTCGAAATATTTGTCAGTTCTGGTTAGACAGAATATTCCTGATAAAAAGATAAATAACTCTTTATTAAGCGATTTTCTATAATATTATGATAACATTAAGCAACGCCAGTGGATGTGGCAGAAGCTTTAAGCTTTTCGCCTGTTTATAAAACTCAGAATATGACAACTATTTCAACAATACATTAATTATTGTATTTTTAAAATCTTTTCGAATTCAATCAATCTTCAAGTAATGCATGAAACAATGTGTTAATGGATACAACTTAGTCTTTCTAGCTTCATATTCGTATATTTAACTTCGTTATAAAGAAACTTTAAATAAACAAAATAATAGTATATATCGAATACAGAATAATACGAAAAATTATGAGTAAAGATATTACAAAACTACTAGCAGCCAGTCAATTATTTCACCTTAATTTTACACAGGGGGACAACATTAGAAACTGAAGAAAAGCTTAGAATTATAAAAGAAATGTTTTAAGCCGATGAAATGAAAACAAAATATATTAGTGGCTTGCAGCTTTTGACAAAGTTACAAAGAAGGTTTAAAGCCAGGGGTGGGCTTAAGATCTAGCGCGGACCTCTTAATTTTTACTAAATCTGGAGAGCCCCTTGTTAATTTAAGAGAAAACAATATTCTCACATCAAATGAGTACATAACTGCAATTTCTGACTTATATATTATCTAGGATAGCTTCAGTATACACAGTAGTACATTTTTGGCTATTTACATTGATAAGGTTACGGTAAATTGCATATAGTTACATATTATGAGTGTATTACGTTACAATCGATTGCTTATTTAAGTATTGCATATAATTCCACCGGATAAAAAAAGACTCACTGCTTCCCCAGAACACCGAGAATTATTTGATATAAAACTCGCCCACTTGTTAACGTATTGGCAGCCCACCTCTGTCAAAAGCCCCAGATGTTACCATTTGGTTATGGGCAGTGCTGGATGCAGGGATGAGGAACCTTTTTCGCAAGTGGCTCAAATTTGATTTAAAAAATAAAATAAAATCATGCCGCGGGTCACATAGATTGAATAATTAAGGCATTATATAAAAACAATCATTTCTAAAAGTTCAAGCGGGTAAGATAATTTTTCACGCGGGACACTGCGTGACCCGCGAGTCCCTTGTTCGCCATCCCTGCTCTAAGCTGTGCGCATGCATTATAACAGAGCGCACAAAAGTTACACCAGCTATACCACCATCAGAATAAATTAATTGTCATTATATAGTGTTGTTAATTATTGTCACTATACAAAATTAACCAAGATCTAAATACCGTTATGTGGCGCACAACATTTTTATTTTCCTTTCAAAGTTGCTCAATCAACATATTTTGCGCACATACCCTTCGGAAAATTAGAAGGAACATTGCTAATGAGTATCGTTAAATCTTAAATACTTCTTTAACAAAATACTTTATACTACATTCAGGGAAATTTCAATAAAGCATCAGATTAGGTTGGATTTTGCCATTTATTTAATTATTTTTGCAGTGGTAAGATAGTAAGTAAGTGGTAAGAGTTCAGGATGTCAAAAGTCTTAAGACGAATAATGTTATAACATTCTTTAATATATTCAATTAACCCGTAACATGCCATCCTAAAATTTCAAGTTCCCTGCCATGATGGCATCTCAGTTTCACTGTTTATTGACAGTTTTTAAACCTAAGTTAGAAGCTAAAAAACAATTTTAAAAATGTATATATGCTAGAATACCTAAAATGATAAATACTTATTGACAATATTGAATGATTTAATGGCTCAACTATTTACGATTGCATAATGGGCATGGAGTTGTTAATTAAGTGGTAGCTTGTGTGTTTCGCCTATTTGAGAAGCATCTTTAGACAAACTTACGTGAGATTATTTACGAATTAATATTCTAAATTTAAATCTCAGTCTTAGCTTATAAAATAACAAAAAGTTAATTTTGCCAAAAAAACAATTGACTCTTTTCTGGACGTAGGGTTGAACAAAGATACAAATAAAACAAATAACTTAAATGAGGTATGCTGTTCACTATTGTTACTTTTATTTATTTTGGAATTTTTCAAACCTGATAAAAGTAATCTAATTGTGTATTCATGTTTGTTCAAATTCAGCAATTAAATTTCATCTCCAGCCCTGTGTTGCTCTTAGAACACGCGGCGTGAGTTCGTTATTTTTTCTGGTGTTTTTTACTATATTTAACAACTTTTGATTGTATTTATCGAGAAATGTGTCTGGAACGAACACACTTTTTCTGTCTCGTAGAAAAACGCTATTTTAATAGAAAATGGCACCTCGTTATTTTCTAAAAAAGAATAGTTGGGCTTTCATATATGATAAACATGTGAATATTTTTTTTTCTATGTAATATAACAACCCTTATTTATAAATAAAATGTTTTTTCACATAGTATTAACAATGTTTAAAATTTGAGTTTTTTTAAAAATACGTTTCATGTCGATTTAAATTAAGACATAAGTGGTTGTACATAAAAGTCCAAGAAAAATGTTTTACCATTTTACTAATTGGTTGGGTCACTTCACATCTCAATGGCTTATATCATACTGATATATTCAAATATTTGTTACCCTACTGATATATCAGTCTAATGATATAAAAGTCTTATAACAATAATACAAAAACAATGGCTTCACAATTTGACCTTCACCATTCTTGTTCTCATTATATGTATGATGTTATGCATTAAAGCATGTACTTATTCGTCGCGTCGTTCATAATAATAAAGGATGAATATTCAAATGAAGCACTCGTATATGGCACTGTAAGGATCGTGGAGTGCACATATCAAATTGCACGCCACACTTAATCGTGGGCAACATTTAACGAAGGCTGCACCGGCGTCTTAAATAGCGTTTGCGCGAAAACGACGCCGGCACCGCGACGCTCTTGTCTTGCCGGTTTTCAGTTGTTGCCAGAGGCTGTGCCGTTTCCCGGATTTGAAATCCCCACGCGACGCGTCCTGGGAAATTTTACACCAGGCATCTATTGCTCTAGCGCCGATTGCAGAGACAGTCAAGATTTTAGTTGAATTGCTTTACTTAATAACCTGATTACAAAACTGGTGAATGGAACGAGCTCTTGTTTATTATATTAGTTTACTTTTTTATGAAAAATTCCATTTTTTTCAATCACCTTTTATCAATTATCAAGTATCATTTCTTAATGTAAATCACATTTGTATAACCATTATTGTTTGTTTGTTTTTCTATCATCTCCTCCTTGCCTCCCAATTTTATTTGATTTTTATTATAATATTATATATCAGAATAGTAATATTAAAATAATTTGTACTTAAGCAAGCATTTTTGAAAGTAAGTCTGTCTGAGAATGTCTCTGAAAGAGGCGGAACACGTGGCACGGTTTGTAGCACAATACGTGGAATAATAATAAGTTATTTTATATTTTATATGTAATACCTCTTTTAATACAACAAAATATTTAAATTATTACTTCATTCATATATTTTATTTCATATAAGCACCATTGGTTTCTCAAACTACATTTATATTGTATAAATAAAATCTATTGTATACTACTTTAATTTTTAAAAAAATAGGAATTGTATATCTCGGGTTGTTTATTCAATTGTCTCGGGAACCAAAACTGGCAAAAGGCATCGATTTCCTTAGAATTTATTCTTGGGTTTCCTCCACATAGAAGATATATATGAATACTTTTCTGACTTTTATAAGTTGTGAAAAATTGTAGTATCTAGTCAATATTTCCTATAATTTTGTTATCAAATTCGAACTTGATTTCAACCCTTTTATTTCCAACTTTTCTTGGTCCACATTAACGTCTTTGAAAAACAGGTTAATTATAGAAAATAATTTTCATAATATGTAAAGTTTCAGTCCATTTAATAATGCGATGTCCACAACTGCATGCAGCCCACTTAGCAAGTATTTGCATATTTTTAATACAGTGTGTACAATGAATTTAATAACTATTTCATTTTATTTAATTATTTATTTATTATCATTTGTTGATGACCCAAAAGAATCGGATCACTTTCATTTCTACAATTTAAAATACATGTTAAGGTTTATTTGATTACTATCGTCAAATTTATAAAGACTAAGATCGCGTAAAATCTTGACTTATTAATAAAATACTTGTCTCACAATAAAAACATTTTTTTTGTGAATATGTACTTTAGATTTCTTTTCTTTTCATATGATTCGAGAATAATATATTTTTTTCATTGGGCCAACAAGAGGAAAAATATTGAGCACGCCTGATCCAAATAAATCCATATCTATCGTATAAACAAAAGTTCAATATTTTGTTCCATTTCAAAATCAATAAATAATTCCGAGGATGTGCTTGAACACACCTTCCTCCATGTGTCACAGGATATAGCATGTTTGCAACACCACAGAGCTTGTTTTTAAGCCCTGCAATATATCACTCCAGGGAAACGGTGAGCCAGTTCACCCATTCGCGTAATCTAAGGAGTGTCTGCATACCTACTGATAGCAACGTCTTATATCTAGGATCTCGGATATCTTAAGACAATGCAAACCGTTCGACTAACGTACATATATCCACACTTAATATACTGTGAAAATTAATACTAATATATTATGATGAAATCCAAGATAATTCACTTTGAACAAGTTTAAATTCGACTGTGGAAAACCAAAAGGACGTAACCTACAGTATTTTTAAAACATCTCTTTTATTGAAATAATGTAAACTGAAAATGCTGAATTAGTGTCTGAATTTAACTTTAATGTTTGAAAAAAAAAGAAACTCTGAAAAATGCGGCAAGTAAAAAATACTTGAAAAAAGTTTTTTTCTTAAACAATTTTTAAAAAATAAAAATACAAAAGTATCCCAGATGCTCATTCGTTTGAGTATTTTTTCCAGACAATACCAGATATTTAAAAAAGTTATCTGGTGACTATAATTGTTTTGGGCCTTATAAAAAATCTGAATGAGCCACAGGTGGAGTAACGCTGATTTAGACTAACCAAGTACGCGGTCAATTATTTCGAGCCACAATACTGGCCGAGTAACCGTTTCCGTTCATGTTTGCATACGTGCGTTTCGTTTGATTCAATAACACTGAAATAAAAAACGGTTCATATTCACTCGCTCACATGAATCACTCGCCAGAATCCCGTGCGTCGCGCTTAGACTAAATTCAATCTTTCGGCGGCGTCTAAATGTTGTATGTATTAGTATGTGCTTAGATTGATTCGCATAAAATGAGCTACATAAGACATCAAATACCGAATGATTCATGTCAGTGTTAAATTCAACTGATTGGCCACATTGAGAATCAAAATCATCAAGAGCGCACTTTGTGGTAATAAAACACACATCAAACCATACTTGCAAAAGAAAATGTTGTTAAAAATTATGAAAGAAATTTATGTTACATTTTTCAATTGTTTTCTTTGACTGCCATAAAGTATTGTGTAGGTACGTAACTTGGATAAAAGAAAAAAATATTTTCACACTGACATCTGTGGACTACATTTACAAGGTCATTAAAATGGAGGAAATAAAATAAAATGGCAGATAACGTCCACGCTTTTATGCTAATTCCGCTGTTTTATTTACTCGCTACCCTATTTAAAGCTGAGATATTTCTTGGCTTTTCTTTGATGATGGTTATTAACTCGGCCTCTTGATGAATTAGGGTCCCAGACGGGGTTTTACGGCTTCACTATACAAACAACGTAAATATTATATCAAAGATTTGGCATTGCAAATCAGAGATTTCTGAATATTGAATTGATTAAATATGCGCTGCAATTAACTCGATTGGCGCCGCATCAATTAAGAATGTTTTTATTTCGGTATTAAATGTTTGATAAAATAAAAACCCATTCTCCATCACATCGCCGACTATTTTCGGAGTAGCACACAAATCTTAATGATATATTTCGTGATAAATATTCTTGGATAAAAACTATTGGACCAATATATTTTCAACTGATTCCATTTTTTTTTCGAAAGAAAGATAATGATGTGTCTGTGATATTTCAAATTTAATCTTACCTGCACACAAAACAGACAAAAAACACATTCTACTTTGATATTTTTTTCGTTTTTAAATAAAGAAAGGTCCCGACAGAAAACCGACATCAGTTATAGATACATATCATGTTTTTTTATTGAGAGTAGACATTCAAATACATTTATAAAATTGTTAACGCTATTTACCACATGTTCGTAATTTCTGGCATACATCAAAAATTGCCAGTCAAAACAACAGGAATAAATAAATTCTAATAAAGTGTGTTGATACTAATGAAACTTTAATTCAAAATACTTCAAGAACTATATCCGAGTAATTAAAAACAAAAAAAAACTAGTAGTAGCCGAAGAGTGTTGTTTGTTTAGATAACAAATTTGTATATCAGAGTTTTGTTATTTGCTATTTGTAAGATCAATACATACTACAATAATGGCTTATCACCGAAATATTGTTAATTATAACTTATCATTTACACAAATAAAGCACTTTTGTACTTATTCCACATTATTTAAAAAAGTTATTTTTCTGAAATTAATAATGGGAAATTAATACGTTAGTACTTTAGTTTAAGCTTTTTATTACTATTTGTGTTTAATATCTTTTTTTTAAATAATTAATTAACAGTGAACACATTAAAAGTGGTTGTCAAATTGCAGTACATAATATCTCTTGTGAAACTACAAATTACTTTGTTTTGCCATCAAATTAGATTCAACGTAGCATTTAAAAGTCATTTTTAATTTTAAATATGCTGATTAAATACGTGATAGTTACTCGGTATAGCTTTGAAATTAATTACCCATACTCTTGAAAGCTCAAAGATTTCAAAATGATTAATGCTCCCGTGTTTTATAAGACTTTTTAAAACGTGGAAAAGTTAAATGGCTGTACTGGAGAAAATCGTATTTTTTTCACAAGTAAATACTTTATTTTTCTTGTAAAAAAGGTCCACTATTCGAGTGATCTAGACAAACCCTTCGGGGTAAAAATATTTAAATCAACCCTTTCTATGCCCTAGTCTGACTGTTCCAAATCATTACCCAAGTAACAGTAAAAAATGGGACATTCCTTTATACGTACTCTAATTATTTTTAGTCAAACAGAACATTTCTAAAGACATGCGCCTTTTACAACTTTTAGGAGAAACTTTTGGGTTTTATTTCGTGCAAATAAAATAAATATTTTTTTTATTTATTTCGTAGATTCATTTGATATATTTTTTGTTCTATTGTTGTTAAAACGATCAATAGCCTTCGGCAAAAAGTTTTTCGTCATAAAATATACGTTTTCACAACTTAAAATCTTTTCAAAAATATAAGAAAGAAAGTTTTTTTATGACTTGAAAAATGTTATCGTAAAAGAAGTTATCCAATAAAGCAATTAGTTTAATTTAACATAAAAAATCAGATTTATAACATGTAAAATACTGAGTTTTTAGGGGAGTTAATAAAGTTATTTTAACGTTTATTATCTGGTGTAAAAATATCGCTACATTTTTTTCATTATAACTTAAGAAGTAACTTTTTTTTTTACTACGACTAATCATCAATTTAAGAGAAAAAAGGAACAGAAAAAATATTCAGTTGAGGTCAATCTTTACCATCTTAAAACATAATCTTGTTGCTATTTATGTCAAAGATTTTTAAAAATAGTTTAATGGCAACATTCTTTGTATCGAATATAAAATCAAATTGTAGCTTTTGTTTTCTAAATCACTATTCTTCACGCTGCGGTATTACCATAATATAGACTGATTAATTTATTTCAAACAGAGAGCACTAGCAGCATGAATATATTACGGAACATAAAACCGACATTATTATTTTTTTATATATTTCAGTTTACAGAATTAAAATCTTCCTTTGAAAGAAGAATTACATAACATTGTTCCCATACATTGATGTTAACAACTGAAGTGGTATAAAAATGAAGTGGTAAATCCATCTGAAAAAAAACGAAAAATATATTTTATATATAATAACAGAAGTTGTCAGAAATTATAAATAATATTTCTCTAGTCACCGGTTTATCGTGACAGAATTAATTTGAAATGTTTTTAGGTTCAAACGAGCTTCAAAACTCAGGTTTAATAAAGTTATACCCTTGAAATATAGAAAGTCTATTGAAACAGGGATTTATTCATCAGAACGTGATATCCTTTTGCGGATTTTAAGCCATAAATTTAGTTATTCAATTATGGGCTTAATAATAATAATTTACGAAACATCTTCCAGGCTACAACATTACACTATATTATACAGGCAGAGACAGTCGTATGAATTATTGCTCTTATTATCCATTGCCTATTTTCAGTTTTACCTATAAGAAGTTATTGTATAATAAAATTTAATTTCGATAACATTGTCAAACTGTTTTCGACGTGGAGAAATAAACTTAAAATATAAATACGCTGACTTTACTCTCAAGCATTCCAATTAGATTACTTAATTGATTTTATGCAGTGCTTTTTTTCCATGTAACGTGGTGGAACGGCGTTTCGGCACCTTTTTTCTTGGCATATTTATTTTTTCAAATCAATATTCGAATTTTTTGCTTTAACGCGTCGTAGCATAGCACCTTTGACATTTTTCAATCTCTTAAAACACGTCGATCGATGGTCAATCAGATGAAAACAAGGCTTCCGGGACGGTTCTCACAGATTGGAGTCCCAGTACGAACAGCATTTTCTTCAATCGATTTATCACTTTTAGGGTGTTCACTGTCAATACTTGGTGGAAAGGCATTATATTAGTAAAAACACACTATTACTTTTTACTTCATTCCACTTTATTTAATATTTCAGGACCGGTTTTGCTCATTGCGAGCATTTTCAACTGATAAGAAATATAATTTAACAATGCTATTTATACAAAAATGAAAAGTTGTAAACAACAATTGGCATTGAAAAGAAATTTTTAGAATCACTTTTAATGTAATTGGTAATTTCTTTTCATTGCCAATTGTTGTTTACAACTTTTCATTTTTGTATAAATAGCATTGTTAAATTATATTTCTTATCAGTTGACAATGCTCGCAATGAGTGAAACCGGTCCTGACATATTAAATAAAGTGGAATGAAGTACAAAGGAATATTGTGTTTTTACTAATAAAATCGATTTATGTTCGAAAGCGTTGGTGTTTGTGATGTTCTAAAATAAATGGGACATAACGAGAGTGATTAATTGACTACTAGTTCTGTTTTAACCTTGTCCTTCTATTCTTACTCTCTTTGAAAAAAAGCCATATTCTTCACATTAGGAACGGACATGGATTAGAAAAAAACAAAAGAAGTAAAATCCCCTACCTTTAAAAAAAAACGCACTGATTTTATATATAATGATGTATATTAATTTGACAGAAATTACTTAGAACACCATTAAGTAAAATAATTTTAAAAATAGAAAAATGTTAGTACGGAATTAAATTATAGCACTTTTATGGCTGAAGTTAGTAGGTGACAAAAATTAAAAAAATAATTGAGTAAACAAAAAGATCCTTTGATATTAATTATTTGTCAAGAATAACTCAGTGTGACAATACCAGTTTGCCATTCGAAATAAAAAAAAAACATTTATTTGGTTGGAAATAATTTCACAAAAAGCATTTATTTTTAATGCTGATTTAAAGGACGATAATAAAGTGTCCTTTTATATTTATGTTAAATTCTAATAGATGAATCTATGTTTTGATATTATATTTATCTACATATGTCACATAAAATATCGATGCCAGAGCATTTATCTTAAAAACTGAAATTTTCCATTTGCTGTTCACTTATAACTATCAATCTTTTACTAACCAACTTCTGCCAGAACAGTGAATCCTTTGTCACTAACAACCTGAGTTTTTACTTTCAGCATCTTTTGTGATTCAAGAGTACGTATGAACTTAAATTGAGGCTTAGTAAATAGTTTTTATCGTATAAATAAATGAGGAGCAAACATTCAAAAAGTGATTTGTTACACAAATACAGAGCTTGGGAAATGATGATTTGAATGTTGAAGAAATCACGCTTGAATGTGTCGACTTTACGATTTAATTTTGATAGTAAAAAATCTTTTTTGAACACTAATTGTGATATCCATTCATAGATTTTATTATGGACTATCAGAACTGATATTAAACGTCATTTTTAAAAGTTGTTGACTGAAATAAAACTATGTTAGTTTTACTGTATTCAAAATTATATTCGCATATTCTTTTACGTAGGCAATAAAATAATATATTTAAAACGACTGACAAAATTGCGTAACACTCTTTATTCTTGTATCGTATGACCTGCTAAGGTTTTCTCTTTTTTTGAGTGAAAATGAAACAAGGGTTATTTGCAAATCCTCGAATTGAGATATTTTAGTTTTCCACTTCCGAATATCCATTTTAGAGATCTCAGTAGAGCTAAAGAGGAAGGGTTTCTGGAGACAGACCTTTCCGCTCTTGGACAGTTTGTTGCTAGTGATTTGGGATTGCAATTTCGAAAATGCGGCCCAACGGATATATATAGGGTCCCAGTGGCACTTCGATGATTTAATAAAGAAGGGGATATAAATAATTTTATTCCAATAGACCTTGCCGAAAATGCAATTTTATACCAATGTCTATACTGAACATTCAAGCACATAAATATATTACCTTGAAAATGTATCAAGTAGCTTTTTATTGAAATGTCAAACGAATTCGTCTTTAATACATAATAAAATATTATGTGTATTATTTTAATGTCTTAAACAGATTTTATTTATAATAAATTCACACTATTTCATCTGAAATAAACAGTTATTTGATGTCTGACTTTGATATTAGATTTAATTATTTTTTTTAATTGTTAAATGCAGTAATTAAATGTTGCCAAATTAGTCAGTTAAGTATATTGGTTAAAATAAAAAAAGTCAGTGACCGGCTAACAAAAAAAAACCGGTGATAAAAATAGATTTGAAGTTAATATTGAGTAAGTTTTTTTACGTGTCAGGTGAAAAAAAAAACAAATATTATTTGGATCAGTTCTGTCGATCATTTTTAAAAAAATAATTAAGAGACTCGTCTAAAAATATTGAACGTTATTAAAATCAAACTATTAACCAAGATTGCATCTATAGTTTCTAGCTGAGAGTGATAGTAAATTGTATTCTCATTTCTCATTATTTATTTATGCGATAAAAACTGTTCAGTAAGCCTCATGTCAAGTTAATGCATCCACTAGAACGCCTTAAGGTGCCAGAAATCGAATTCTGGGTCATAAGTGACAAAGCTTGTGTGAGTGTACACAATTTAAAAAAATGTTTTGTACAAACCTTCTAAATACTCTCAGATTGCAAATACTTGTTTGATTAATAACTTGTAAAGTGTTTTATGCGGGGTTATATGGCGCAGCGGTTAACGCTGTTGGCTTCCGTGCCGGATCTCACGGGTGGGTTCGAGTCCCAGTATGAATAGTATTTTTTCGATCTAATTATCGATTTCTATTCGAATGTCTAAAATTTCGCTCCCACCTTTTGAGAGTGATTAGTAACCGCTAGTCTTGTCGTAGCCTTATCGTTCTATCCCCACTACTTTCTTTGAAAAAAGAGGTTGAGCGACTGAGTAATTAACAGTTCTCTGAGATGAAGCTTTGTTGAGATACCTTCATTAAGAGGCCATATGCCCCATATCAGGAGTGGACATCGATTTTAAAAAAGTATTTTTATTTGTCGTTTTAAAAATTGAGGGCTTACAAATCGACACACTTAAAAACGTCTTCTATGCTCAGCGTTTATATATTTTTTGGTTTAATTGTACATATGTGTACGTATTAAAATAAATGTTTTTAAGTCTGTATATTGTTTTATTATTTTTAAATTGTGAACATAAATGACTGTTCTGTAAACAAAGACGGCAGTCTCCATGTTTTTTCTAAAATGAGTAGGATATATAATCGTGTAGAGCTAGCAATTTTGCATATATTTTTTTAAAAGATAGACTATTTAACATATAAGGAGTATTTAACAAAAGCGGCTGTTTACATATAAATTACGTAATATTAAAAAAAGCAAGATAATACTTGTAGAAATATTCAACATTCTTTTTTTCAAACGTTTTATCTATAAATGAAAAAATACGTTTTAAATAAGAGTATGAAAACTACCGCTTTTGTTTCCCGAGCTCTCAATTAGTGACTTATTAAGAGTTTTTTGTATCGTCTGTACAATTAATATAGATGCATTGTGACTGCACTGTCTCTCTCGAAAAGATAACGGTAGGTGAGTAGTATACTTAAAATGGCTGAGAGAAGCATCCGACTAACTTGTTCGTCCAAGCGCAACGAGCACTGACAGGTATATGACAATTCAAGAGAGAACCTCCTAACCCATTTAAATATATCTTTACAATGCTATTGAATTTGTGATAACAATATATTATTATTGTATTAATATACTCCAAGAAATGTTTTGTTCGCACAAAAAGCATTTGCATAACGTTTTATTTGTCAAAACTGACCTTATAATTTGATCAACTCGAGGGACAGTGTATTATATTGTATAGTATCGGTGTATTATATATAGTCTTGTGGTAGGAGAAAGAATTGCAATACAAATTTTATAGAAACCAATATTCAAGGCTTCATGGTATTTTTTTAAGTATCAAAATACCGTTTTTGAAAATAAAAAAATACCGATTAGGTAACCATTTATATCTTTACTATTCTCTTTGACAAAAGAGAGGTTGAGCGACTGAGTAATAAACATTTCTCGTAGAAACACTTCTGTTGATATACCTCCATTAGAATACCGTATTCTTCACATTGGGAGCGGGCATGGATAAAAAAAATATCAAATACCTTTTCTCTCAGCATTTTCTTATTGCATATTTTGACATTTATAGATTATGCACAAAACAATTCAAATATTTTGACTTCAAGGATATAATAAATCGATTTTTTTATTTTCAATTATTAAACCTGTACTCAACTTTGTACCCATGACGACACAACCTTTTTACAGGGTTTTTTTTTTGAGTTCTCTTCAAAGTGCATTAATGTGTTAATATGTTATATTCTTACCTGCTGAAAATGCTTGTGAAAAACGAAATCCTGTCCTGATCATTATTAACTCGATTGCTGCCACAGACGAGATTTCGTGCTCAACACGCCAGAGACGAGTTATCTCGTCAATAACTAATCAAGTTAATAGTTGCGAATTATAGCCGGCGTGCTAGGTAATTACTATTAATTATCTATGGCAGCTATAAGGTTAAAAAATGTCAAGCGGTACAAAATAGATAAAACAGATTAAACCAAATATTATATTACTAAAATAGTAGGAGGTTCTAAATCAATATTTAAAAAACCCTGTTTGAATCACAATAACTACCAAAGGGTAATAGAAAGCCTAATTATTATGTAGTATGTCCTCATCATAATTTTGATGATAGCGGACAGCGTGTTTTCTTAGCACGTGAAGATAAAACTAATATACTAACGAAATAATCATTACCGGGGAGACATAAGCACGTTCTGGAAATTAAACACACCCCTAATTACCACGCAGAGTTGACCTTTAAATCGTTTTGAGGTAATTAGCCAGGACTCGAACCTCCCCTACACAGCGCTTTCCCATTCAGACGTCGGATGCCGCTGATGTCGCATTATCCTACAGAGCTATCCAAAACGATATGCCATTTAAACTAAAGTGCTCGACAGATTTTTTAACTAGTTATTTTGAATATAAAACTAAATGTAACCTTTCGAGAAGTGATCATATTTATACTGACCTTACTTTATATGACTAATTTTTTTAACATGACAATTGTGTGACTTTTTCCAATGAATATATTATATGTAATTCATAATTGAAGCAGACACTGCTGTGTTAAGTTAAAAGTACGTCCGTACTCCTTTAACCACTTGAATACTAAGCGGACACGGGTGTCCGGAACATATGCAAGCGAACACTGAAGTCCAAGACATTTAAAAAATCAAATTCTTGGTATTCGAATAAAATATAAGCAATATGTTGATGAATTTGTGTAGTTCCATATATACTGAGTGAATATAGGTTTTTAAAATATCGAATTTGAGTATATATTAGGCAAAATTATTTTTCTCAAAAACACGCAGTATCTTTGGGACATATTAATGATTTATTTGCGAGGTATTCAAACGGTTAAAGAAAAATGGCGCCGACGTTCATGTACGTCCATACTCCTCTAAAGATAAATAAATTAGATACTTCACTTGCTGTGTTTTTAACTGTCTTGTCTTTGTCTTTCGAGAACCATTTTTTATCTACATCATCAACAAAGAGTGAGTAACAAAGTTATTATTATTTTTTTAATTCTTATTAAATTTATGCACTTTTAATTATTATTTAGTTAATTCTACTTGCGTCATTATTTTTTTAATGTTATTTTTGTACTGCTTATTTAACGACAAGATCACACTGTTTTTCAACACCGTGTACAAGATTAATGTAAACACAAACCTTTACCAAAGTGAAGCAGAAATAAACTTTATGGCGTGCCAGTTCGTTTCGCTTTGGCGATTATGGCTAAGCATAATTGAAAAATAATATTTATAAAGATATTACAATGGGCACACTATCTGGATGGCAGAATAATAATTTTATTCAAAAATACATCGTCAAAAACATTACAAGGCTTGCCTTAACGCGGACATTTTGTTAAGGGTTGTTAAAATAACAAGAAAAGGACGTTGTTTTAGGACCGTTTTAGATCGGTTGTTTAATAATGACACTCAGTAAACGTAAACATGCACTTGTTGTTCGTCATAATCGTTTGTTGTGTTTTTATTAACAACCATTAATTTTACATCAACTAACACATATTAATATAATTTAAGATTTCGACTGAAGGCGCATGGTTGAATTTCAATATTAAATTTGAATCGTTCAAATTATGTACATTTTCACAGATTTTGTCGCTAACGACCAGGGTTTCGGCTTTCGGCATCCTCAGGCGTTCAAGTGCACGGATGAACCTCAGGATCAGATCAAGTTCATCCGTGCACTTGAACGCCTGAGTATGCCAAAAGGCGAAACCCGTGTCGTTACTGACAAAATCTGTGAGAATGTACATAATTTGAACAATTCAAATTTAATATATATTACATTATCGCAAGGGA
The DNA here is from genome assembly GCA_031772345.1 of Himalopsyche anomala. NCBI lineage: Eukaryota > Metazoa > Arthropoda > Insecta > Trichoptera > Rhyacophilidae > Himalopsyche > Himalopsyche anomala. The sequence goes on from CM062840.1 coordinate 7,703,973, forward strand.
ACACCTAACAGAATATATTTGAGCAGTGTTGTAGGCTATTGATAGTTTTTTTTCATATGGAGCATATGCGATACTTTTTTTAGCTCTTCCCAGAGTTTCGAATTCAAAATCCCAGGAATTTACGGAATTACAAAAAAAAATGGGACCCTTTTTTAGCCCTCACGCAACTTTCTCTAATTTTATCAATCCCGGTATTAGTACTATCACAATTTCGGGATTGGAGGCCTTAATTCAAACGGATGTCCGAACTGCTGACTTTGTCTGTCCTGTTCCTTTTCTAATAATTTACAATTATAAATTATCCTCAAAATTATTTGCTACAATTATATTTTTGAGATATATGTATAACTAACAAACACTAATCTAATAATAAAATATTAAAAAATATATCAGGACTTCTTTCTTTTCTTTAAAGATATACTGTTTAATGGTTTTTATGGCTTTGGGAATAGTTTTATTCCATTGACTAGACATTCAGACAAAAATAAACGATAAGCGATATCAAAATGGTGTAATGTTTTCTCCTTTACTGTTAAGAAATAACTTTACTATCCGATAACTGCTCGATGACACTGTAGAAACACGGAATAAACCATTCCATAGTTACAAACGATGAACGCTTTGACTTATAATGTGGTTTTTATTGAGCTTTGGATAAAAGGAGCTTTTCGCACACCGAACAGAGTTTGACGACCTGACCTCCGAAGTTTGTTTCTAAAAGCTTTTTTTTCAATAAACAAAGAACAAGTAAATTTTATTTTTCAAGTATACCAAGTTGAAAATTATAATAATTATCAATACATTTTTTCTGATGGCTTATTTTTTAATTTATATAAACAATATATTTATCATAAAACTATAACATCGTTAGTCATTACTAGTACATACATTAATTTCATACGTGTAAATTACTTTTTCCACTTTTTAATATTGAAGAAAACTAAGTTATTTGACAAATACATTTATTTTGATATATTTTGAATAAAATTCAATTTAAATTTCCTAACAATTATCAATTCAGAGATATTTCGTATTTTTTATCCATGTCCAGTTCCAATGTGTAGCATATTTCTTTCTAATGGAGGTATCTCAACAGAAGTTTTATACTACAAGGGTTGTTTGTTACTCAGTCGTTCAACCTCCTTTTTTCCAAAGAGAGTAGTAGGGATTGAAGGACAAGGCTCGAACAAAACTAGTGGTTAAATAATCGCTTTTTCTACGCCCAGTTATTTAAGGATCAGGAGGGTGGGAGAGAATTTTTAGACATCACAAACACCCATGTCTTCGAGCAGAAATCGATCGAAAAAAATTGCTCGTACTGGAAATCGAACCCATGAGATCTGGCACAGAAGTCAACAACGCTAACCGCTGCGCCATAGCACCCGACAATTTAGATAACGATATAAAAATATATGAAAATAAAGTAAAATTATAATATTACTAACAATAAGTTCACGAGATGTAAATATTTGCGTTGAAAACTTGAGTTGTAACAATGAATAATAAAAGTTGTTTGAAAATAACATTGCAATTTACATACGATGAAGTCGTTTTAAAAGAAAGAATTTAAGCTATGTGACTACCAATTGCCGATTGCTACCTTGTTGACGAAAACATGCAAATAGTAATGACAATTTTGTCCCTTCTGTCCTTGTTTTTAGGGTTCATATCTCTAACACTCTGACCTTATAATAATATCTCCGCGAACGAAACGACATTTTACCAATAGCTTGCAAACATGCGCGCATACAAATGAAGGCAAATTCGATTTACTTTCAGAACTCTTCATAAATCAATTTAAAGTTTTACACAAACGTGAAGATTCTTCAAAATATTTTCGTAGTTTAAACAAATATTTTTCCGTGAGTGTAACGAGCTCTTTACCATTTGTGGCGTTGCTTAAAATTTTTAATCATAATTTCTATTCAACTTTGTCTTCGAAAAATAAAGGATAAATAATAAAAAAAGACAATAGTTTTAAACACTTATTTGTCTGTTGAAAGAGGTATATTGTTTTCGTTATGTAGAAATAACCGTGATGGTCCTATCGGGCATCCAGATCTAGTTTCGTCTCCAGAAAATTTCGCTCACTTCAAGAAATTTGCTACTTCTTTTGAAGAAAAAGTTTACCTTCCCTGCCCCTCACCATTCAATCCTTAATCATATTATATCTGTTTCAAAATTAAAAGTTGTCTCATTAGTGCCATTAACTATCATTCTTGCTTATTATTATTTAATTATTTTTTTTACGTGTAGTTATACCAATTCAATGTATTTAATTAACCTTTATTAATATCTTTATATTTTTAATTATTATTATTGTTGCCTATCAAATTGTGCCTAAAAACATGTATCTTAACTGTATCATTGAGGAGATATCGTCTTCGGTGTGATGCAGAAAGGAAAACAAGTTTATCGAATAAAAAAAAATAAAAAAAAACACTTATTTTACGCAAATCAAAAGATTGTGTAAACCCGAAGTGTAAACTGTTCCAATTTTACTTTATACAATAAAATTGCACTATTTGTTTTAAAAATGTACAAAATAATATTGCATTTTACACATTTACCAAATCGCTCACCTGATACGAAATAACTAGTATTTAATTTCTGAAAACAAATCATCATAGCCCGGAAAAATAAATTGTTTTGGAAATATCCGTTCGGAGTAAATCGACGGTGAACACTAGTGTTTCAATCACCCAAATAAAATAATTTCGAATTCAAATATACCTAATAGAATATTCGAACAATAAAAAAATGTTGTTTCACAAAAAAAATAATCTCTGTATGATACTTTCAATAAAACCTTTTTTCATTTTTAATAAAATGTTTATTATTCAATCGGAAATTCATTGAGTATCTCTGCTACTGTTTCATGACATCGAGTTTTTGTCATAAAATGGATTTACGATAATAGGTTTTTAATTTAGGGCGTTTACAAAAACCGGTTTTCCTGTACCAATATTTATTAAAAACCGGTTCATCTCACTACTTTATTTGTGTATTATTATAATATAAACACAAACAAAAAAACTATTTTTAAGAAGAAAACAAAAAATGTGTACTGATCCTATAGTTAGTAAGCTAATCTTGTTAAAGAAATTTCTTTTTATAATCTATACATACACTTTTGCTGGGTAATGGATGAAGATCTTTGTTACTTTTTTTTAGATTCGTACATGCTAAATTCGTTATTCATTGTTTACACGTGTGATAAACGAGTTAAATGTATTCGACTACTTAGCTACTAAATTACATATTTCATATCGTCCTTTTTGTAACTATGGAAGTTTAAAATAAAAACACGACATAAAAGTTTTTCAATAAATAAAATATGGTTATTCTAGTATTAAAAACCGGGTTACCAAGTTGAAATTCCCGGTTTTCGATTATCGAAAATTTTGCTAAAAAAAAAACAGTTTTTTAAAAACGACAAGCCATGATTTTAATAATAGAAAAACATTTTTCGATTACTTTTATAAAAGCCATTGATATAGAGTGGTAAGAATTTAATATACCTACATGTTGTAAGATAATTTTAATTAAAAAAGGCATATTATTTCAACAAATTTACATTCATCTTTGTAAATTTTGAGCAGTGCAACACATTTTTCTATTTTTGTAATCAATGCTGCAGCAAGTTTATAAGATCACCTTAAGTATTTTTTTAAATTGATAAAATTCAAGCAAACGAAACATGCTAATATTAATTTTAATACATTATATTTATTAAAAGTTTCTTCCATTGTTTTACATTAAAAGCTCCAGCCCACACACGTTGGTGTCCGTAAGTATGTACTTACCATCGCTTTATCAGTGGCGGCGGATGGAAAACAGATCATCGCGTGCAATAAAATAATTCAGCTTGGTGAGCCAGTGACGTTCATAGCCCATTATGCGTTCATTATTTACTTTTATCGCACCCCCTCCGCGAATGCAGATGCAACGATAACTTGAAACAAATTGTTTTTCATAATACAGCATACAAGGTGTTCAAAAATCACATTAGCTTTGTGCCATAAAATTGAAACTATCCACAAAAGAATAGTTAATATGACTGAGTTACATATTCAAAGGATACAATAAAATTGTTAACTTTGCCAAAAACGAACATTTTTAAGAATAAATGCATTTTATAAAATTGTTATTACTCTCGGTTTATCTTTGGCTTAAAGGTTTTTTATATGTTATATGAATGGTAAACACAACTTTATTGTACTAATTATTATACATGAATTTTATAAAAGACTAGAACAGGTTTCGTTCATCACGAGTATAATCAACGAATTTACAGATACACAAGTTATACCACTTATACCTATATAATTACAAGAAAATTTTCTATTTTAAATAAAAAAACTACTAATCCATTTTATCAAAAATCTTCATTTCAACAACACCTATTATATATATTTAATCATGTTTTATCTTAAGCTACTATATCTTCATTCATATTACGAACTGATGATTGTTAATTATGGTACATTTTTACAATATAATAAATACAAGAAATGGAGCTTTTAAAATATTTAGACAGTGCACAAACCTGTGGATAATCCAAGTTAACGAATAAATTAGAGAGGAAGAGGCACGCATAATTTATAAATACTCTAAATACTCGTGTCGTACTATTTATTTCGCTTTCATTCGAAAAGTAGGCAGTACTTAACTATATAGAAGAACATAAATATAACTGGAAAATTCTGTTGAAGGGGTGTCCATTCTATATAAAAAAATACGTTTATAATATATGCTTATAGGATTACGAAGATGTATTTGATTTTATTATATAATTGAAAAATATCAAATCAACTAAAACTGCTGTGCATATGTGCAAAACGGCAACCAGCGTTGCAAATATCAGTGCTACATTAAGTCTACGAATCGAATTCAGATCCCAAATGTTTGACGTGTTTGTTATGCGCAAGCCATTTTAAAAAAACCAGTAGCATGTGTATATAAACATGCATAACATTCAAAAGTGTTTTTTTAACAATTTTTACATTTCATTAGTTGTTTACAGTTCTAATGTACTGAATATTATTTGACTTGCTTAATACGTCGTGTAATGTTTTGACAATCTTGAAACATAGATTTTTGGTAAAATTTGTGATTACTCAAATTCAATTCATGAGAAAATCAAATTATTATTATACCAATACTTTTGTTTAAAATTTATTTTACTCTGTTTCAATTGTAATAGTTGTAAGCAACTTTCTGACTACCTATTGTAGATAACTGCAAACAATATTTACACACAAGTGTCGTTTCGATAATGTTCAAATGATAGCGTTGCGTTGAAAAGGGTGCTGTCTATGTCCCATACAATTGAACTACTGTAGTGTTTTTCCCTTTTTCTATTAAGTGAAAAATTTTCAATTACTTAACGTCAAGTTTGAAATAATAATTTTACGCCTAATACTTCTTTATAAAACGAACATAATTAATTAAACCAATGAATTATGAAAAAAAAAATGCTAAACGCAATTTTGTTTAGTCAATAATGAATATTTGACAATTTTAAAATAATGGTAATACCTAGAATTCCCATTTTTTTCATAATCTTATTTGATTTTCATTTATAACGTTTTCAGCATTCAAAATATTTATTTAAGTAATCTTTATTGATTAAATATTAATTTGAAATTATCATAAATTTCAATACACCTAAGCAACTTTCGTATATAATGATATTTTTTATAATATAATAGTATGTATTTTTTATTCATGTCCGCTCCCAATGTGGAGCATATGGTATCCTAATGGAGGTGTCTGAACAGAAGTTTTTTTACAAAAATTGTTTGTTACTCAGTCGCTTAACCTCTTATTTTGAGAATCGAGAATTTTAAAAACCAGAAAGGTGGTGAGAGCAAATAGTTATACATTAAAAAATGCTGTTCTTACGATCTGTCACAGAAGCCAACGACGTTGACCACTGCATCATTAACCTGATACCATAGTCTTAAATTTGTATTAAAAGTATTGGTATAGGATACTCTTCTGTAATCATTTATAAATATGAAGAGGTTGCTTAATCTATAAAAGCACAATAAGCAATACCATTAAAGATTACTAACCCATTTGGTTGTTATTGATATTTATATTGCAGCAATTTTCCTGTTAACGCACATTGGTACACACATTTACGCCATACTTATACACACAAGATTATGCAAACGTATTAACATACAACACCTTTGCATAAAACGAATAGCCCCACATCATCACAAAGGCCTAACTAGCTGACCCTTCGCTTAGGGTTCATGCACAATATCAATGAAAATTGAATAGGCAGTTTTACGACTGACCCTCGTAAGCATACATATATGATAACTCTTCATCCATCTGTAAGGTTGATCTCATGATAATAATAATATACACAAATAAAGCACTACAGTCTTCCAAGACATATAGATCCTTTTGGAAAAAAAAATGCCTTAGTTTATTATTTTAAAAATGTTCACTGTCAATACTTGATAGACAGGCATTATATTCAAAAAATAAAACATTAATTCGTACTAATTCCACTTTTATTTTATGTGATCATTATCAACAGATAATAAAATAAATTAATACAGTGCTATTTATGTAGAAAGTATTAAAATTATTAGGGTGTAACAAACAATTGATTATAGAAATATGAAAGGAATTCACAGGTAAAGATACAAAATATTTTTATTTTTTTTAAACCATGTCTGCTCCCAATGTGAAACATATGGACTCCTCAATGGAGTTTATCTCAACAGAAGTGTTTCTATGAGAACTGCTTGTTACTCAGGTGCTTAACCTCTCTTTTTCCAAAGAGAGTATTGATAGAGGGTTAGGGCTAGGACAGTATAAGTAGTAAGCTAATCGCTCTCGATACGCCCCGTTCATAGGATAAGATAGGTGAGAGGGGGGAATTCAAGACATCCCATATATCCATGCCCTTGAACAGAAATTCATATATCGATTGAAAAATCCATTTATCAACTGTCCGTACCGGGATTTGAACCCGGGCCCTCCGTAGCCGAAGCCAACAACGTTGACCACGCAACCACACAGGCGGCTATAAATATTAATAAGTGGCACTAAATTGACTATAAATAAAATGTTTTCTACTCCTTACAAACAAATGAATTATTTGAAATGGTCAGTAACGATAGCTTTGAAGGTAAATATAATCTGGGAATTTTTTTCAATATAATTTATAATATTAAAATCCATTAATAGTGAATTTTGTTTTTATTAGATGTGACCCAAAAAATTCAACAGTCGGACAATCTGAAAATGTTGTTTTCTTTTAATGGTGATTTTTTTAACAGTTTTTTTTCTACGATATATTCTTGTATACAAAAATCTCCCCTGGGGCAATTTTTTTTATCCTAGCTTTTTTCGAAAAATAAAAATTGACAAACTGAATAACATGCAGTACTTGTATTTAAATATGCACTGCATTATGAAAAAACATAGTAAGAAGTAGAAAAAATGTTTACATTTCATTTTATTACTTTAAAGGTTCACTGTGAATTAATAAATGAATGCATTTAAAAAAAAACACTCTTTTGTACTAATTTCAGTTTAAAATACTCGTCATGAACAAAACTGTTGCTGATCGTATTAAATAAAAGTGAAAGTAATACAAACCGAGTGTTAAGTTTTTGAATATTTCATTGTATGTAAATATTATATATATATGTAGTAAAACAACGAACTATCGATTCAAGTTCAATTCAAAAGAGATTTATGAAAACGTTACCCTGCAGACCAGACATTATTTTTAGATTAAAGAACCCAGACAGCAATTTTACTTAAACTGAGAATTTAAATACATTGAAATCGAATTTAAAATCGCTAAAGAACTAAATGTTTTCATAATGTCTGCCGATCTAATTCCAATACTGCATTCGCTTGCAAGACTTGTTGTCATTTGAATAAGAAACCATTACGTATTCCTTAAAATCTTTCGTGACAAAATTACGAAAAAATTACCGGAAATTCTCTCGCCGACGAGAAACTCTACTATTTTTCATTATTTAATATTCAAATGGCGTCAAGTATTCGAACGAAAACTCGGTACTTATCTTTATTTGAAATTTTATTCCGAATTTAAATAGCTGTCGCCGTTCGAAAAATAAAGAGAAAAGCTTTTTGTGAAAGTTTTCGTGCAGTTCCTTTTTTTCGCATTTTACTTAAATAATCCTTTTATTTCTTTTCTAAGTATATTAGAGGCGTAGTTTTTCGATGGTTGGAATAGTAGATTTTAGTGCTTTGTAAATAAAAGTTTATCAACCTCAAAACACTTTAAGAATGCTAACATAGACGAATAGACGAAACGCTGATGTAAAATGATAGTTGAAAATCGACAAAAATATATATTTTCCAATATCCAATGTTGTACAATTAAACACACATTTTCACTTCGATTATCATTATTATTTTCATAGTTTTGATTGATTTTTAAAGAATAGAACTTTTTTTATACTTTGACAATACTTGGTGGATATTTTAAAAAAACATAACACCCATTTTTAATTATTCCACTTTTATATTATTAGATCTGTTTCTGAGTATATGAAATAAAGATGAAAATGATTGTTTTATTTTTTGAATATTCATTTTGTTATTTTACTGATTGTGTAAGAAATTTTGTTTGAAGATAGTTTTATTCTTTACTTACTTTTTAAGTGACAAAATTAATATTGAGATTTTTTCTACTGTACGCAGCAGAGGCTAGAAATACACTTTATTACTATTGTATTGAATATGCTTCTCAAACAGGGGAAGCACGTTTCACATTGAGATACAACAAAGATATTAAATTTAATTTTATATAATTATTTTGGGCTAACATTATGTTTTTTTTTTCACTTTGTCACAAGAGAATATAAAAATATAAATTAATAGAAGAACGATCATTTTTTTTGATTAGCGTGATCGAATGTCAAAGTTATATTTAGTTCTATAGTAAAATATTTTTGAATGAAAGTTTTGCAAAATACTTTGTGGGAATACTCTGATCATACGTACATGTAAACTGATTCAAATTAAATCATTTTCAATTTTAGTCTTTATTATAACCCAAGCCCAATCTAATCTAATGCAAACTAATACTCACCCAAACTCACCTTACCCAAACATAACCAAATCCAAACCTAACCTAACCTAACCCAAGCCCAAACCTAAGCCCAACCTTACCTAGCCCAAATATAAATTAACTCAAATCTTGCCTAACCCAAACCAAACCAAACCTTACAAACCCAACCTAATCGATTTCTAATAATCTTGCAGATTCGTTTTTCAAACTCTATACCAAATTATCTACACTACTATATTTAACAAGTATTGTATTTAAAAAATGCAGTCAATACATTTTAAAAATAAATAAAGTTCGTTTCTCTTTCGAGTCTTAGATAAAGACTTACAAAAAACCAATGAAAATGGTCAAAGACCGATGATATCTTTCAAACAATAATAAAAAAACTATTTGTTTTACTTGCAAGATTCAAACCTTTATCTTCAAACACAAAATGAAAACCTTTTAAGAGATCGTGGAGAAACAATGTTTGAATTGAGATAAGTGAAAAAAACTATCGAACAATTTATATTTTTCTTCTTTCATTGATATACTATTATATTTTTTGAATAAATACAAAACAAATAAATAAAAGTAGTCTGAAAATTGTTTGCCGAGTATTTTCGAAGCCTTAAGCAAACCCTCGAGCAATACAAAAAGTCTTTTCCTATTATTTTATTGTTTTGATATTATAATATTCTTCGTATTGTATTTGTTTTGTTTTCCTTGTTTTTGGAAACACAAAGTTAACTCTTTACAGAATAAATTATAAAAAATCAGCTTTAAAAGAATGAATTTTATTAAAAACATCAAAATTTATGACATCGTCAAAAGCACAAATTTTAATTAATTTCCATTTCTTAATCAGTTTATATCTAGGTCATTATTGGATTTGGTGGTTGTTCTTCTCTAATCAATTTACGGCGCTGTAGCCTAGCATAAAATTAATTGTCGGATGTTTTTGTGTAAATTTTAAAAATTATACATTTTTATAACAATATAACTCTTTTTTATATTCTCGGCATTTAATAATCAAATATTAATAACACATACAGTGTTATTAGTTGGGTTAATGGAGCAGTGAATAACATCATTGGTTTTATTGACAAATCTCACATGCTTAAATCCCAGTAAAAAGAGATTTTTTACAATATATCGATTAATTATGTTTCAAGGCGTGAGAGTTTGTTATGTCTAAATATTCACTCATGCCGCCTATGTGGTCGAGTGGTCAACATTGTTGGCTTCGGTTACGGAGGTCACGGGCTCAAATCCCAATACGGACAGTTTTATAAATTGATTTTTCAATAAATTTATGAACTTCTGTCCGTAGGCATGTATGTATGTGATGTCTTGAATTCCTCCCTCCCACCCATCCTATCTTATAAACGGGGCGTATCGAGAGTGATTAGCTAACCAATAGTCAGTCCTGTCCTAGCCTTATCTATCTATTCCTACTTTCTTTGGAAAAAGAGAGGTTGAGCAACTGAGTAACAAACAGTTCTCGTAGAAACACTTTTGTTGAGATAAACTTCATTAGGAGTCCATAAAAATATTCACTCTTACTCTTTCAATCCTAAAATAATAAGACGCAGCGACATCACTCAACTAACCACCCGTTGCTGTTACAGTCTTATCTTTCATATCTCTACTATCTTAACACTGAGAAACTGAGTAAAAATCAGTTGCTGTAGAGAGAGTCTGATTAGATACCTCAATTGGTAAGCTATATGCCACACATTGGGAGCGTACATGGATTTATATATTAATTTAACTATGCCACAGTAGGATAATTGACATGAAATAAATCTAATTTAACGGCTTTTTTTTATTATAAATCGAAAAACAAATCACTTTGTAGACAAACAGAACACAAAACTTTTCTAATGTACAAATATTGCTTTGTTTTTGGCTTATTTATTATATTATCTTCCATTTGTCTTAGTTTGTCTTAAAATATTAAAAAATAATAGTACAGTTCTCTGACTCAATGGCAGCCATTCACAGAGGCACTTTAATGCGCGATTTCGTGTTGTGTATGCCTTTGAAAAAGTTTTAATGAGAAAGAATGAAACTAAAAAAAAGTTTTCTTCCGTTTCAAAGCACACATGCCTTCTAAAAATGCGTTAAATCTGCCTTATTAAAGCGCACTTTTGGTATTAAAGAAAATTTAAATATTGAAAAACACATAACAGTTTTTTTTTTATTATTTTACTGTTGTATTTATCTGGCGATATTTTTTTGGACGTCGTGTTGTTAAACAAATAACAGCTTTTTTTAAGCAAACGATAATAATACACTCAGCGTTTATTGTGAATTTTTACGAGAGCTTGTTCTAAGCCTTTCTCCAGCGACCCTTTTTCGCAGAGGTAGTAAAACTTATCTGAATCAATAGTTTCACTTGGTAATCTCGGAACGTAAACTTAACAAAACAATGTAACTACATTTACATAGGTTCGTATCTTGTTTTGTTTCTCAGTTAGACGCAATAGTAGCAATCGAGTTTGTAGCTCGGCGGATTGCTCTCCCAGCGCATATAACAGTAATCTTTGCTCCTCCGGATTTAAAGGGACTCATCTGTCTTACGGAGTATCTTGCCTTCCATAAACAACTTGCCCATTATCTGCGTCGACCATTGTTCAAGCAAACAAAAAAAGGTTGTGCGCATCTGCGCTACTCTTTGCTGCAGTATTTGTCAACCATTTCTAATCCGCTCCCTACTTAAATTATGACTTATACTAACTTAAAAATATAATTTTAAATAGTAACTAGAATATCCAATCCCGGAGCCTTTTTCCAATCCCGGGATTTTGGGATTGATTAATTTTCAATTCCCGGGATCCCGGTATTACAACAATTTGCCTATTTCGTGACAATTTTCGGGATTTCCTAAAAAATTCTCAATCCCGAAATCCCGGGATTTTGGGATCAGAAAATTGAACGGGATTCCGGATCCCGGGATTGGATGCCCTAATAGTAACGTCCTTAAAAAAAGTCAGTTGTTAATTAATGTCATGAGCGAAACCACTTTTTTTCATATAAAATAAAATTAGAATTAGTACAAAATAGTGTTTTATTTTTAATAGTATGCCTTTCTACCAAGTAATAACAGTTAACACCTTAAAAATAAAAATAGACAGACTATTCCAAACATGAACATTAAAAAAATTATATCTTTTCCAAGGAATTTGTGGTAAATAGATTTTTTTATATGCCTATATAAAGTACTTATAAATAATGTTTAACATTACAACTAATGCCAAACATTGACTTATAATAAAATATAAAATTACAACGTTGCTAAGTATTTTAAAAAAAGACGAATAATTAATAATTGTATATGTAATATTTCGTTACACACCTGTTACGCAGATCATTGGTTACGGATGACTGCTGCAATATTTTGTTTTTTTTTGCCTTGTCTTTCTTTCTTTGTAATGTAATATTTTTCGTTACTTTTTTGGGAGAATATAAATTAGTGCGGCAGTACTAAAAACGTTGTCAGAGTACCCTTTTTAAATTTGTTTTTAACCTTGAAGTTGACTTATGCTACAAATTGATTCATAGTAACGTACTCGCATCTTTTCTACACGGCCCTTTTAAATAAGCTTGAGGTTAACTACCTTTATAAATAATTAGACAAAATAACTATATTTACTAACCATTTAATATAAATACTCTATATCTAGTTCCATACTATTTTCTAGCTTTTGGATGTTAAGGCGAATGCAATTTTTTTACTGTTTCATTCAGCATAATATAGAAAAAAATACATTTTTATATACAGTTGTGGTTTTTTGTCAGAATTGTCAGGAAATAGCGCTAAATGACTTTCATCAAAGCTTTTCCAAATAGACATTTATTAAGCAATTACTGGTTTGTGGATTTGTGTTTAAAATATGTCTATCTACCAAAGAGATAAGCTGCTATTTGTCTTACTTCATCGCTATATTCTTACTCAAGGGCCACAAAACATCACCCTCTAAGCAACCCTGTATGAAATATTGCAACGCCTTACTTTGCTTTGTGCTTAGAGCGTGACGTTTCGTGCCTCTCAGCTTACTCTTATTGGTGCACATTGTTTGAACGACTGATATACAACCAGTTCTCGTTATTAATATAAAATTAAATTTGACAACTTTGTTATTCTACTTGCGTGTTACAAAATGTTTTTTGTCTTTTGCTTCTTTGAGAAGCATCATCAGACGTTACGTCGCATTGTTTACGAATGAACTAAGTATTTTTAGTCTTACATTACTTTGGAATGATATTTTGAATGTTGTCAAGCCATGTTTGAGACTGATTTCTAAAAATATTTTCAAAATTTATTTTTATCTTTTAAATTACATTCATGGTTCATGTTTCAACAACTTTGGAATGTCCTTCGTTTGCAAATAATCCCCTCAAATAACAAAATAGTCGGAGTTTTGTCCTTTTCTACTTGGCGCAGGAAATGGGTAAGATAAAGACATTCTAAAAATGATAGTATTATTAACAAATTAATTACTTACGCTAGGTGTCCATTGGAAATAGATTAAAAAATGGTAATTGAAAGAGGCGAAAAACGTGTCACATTTTGTAACAACAATTGGAATAACAAAGATGTAAAAATTATTTTTATATTAAAAATTAACTTTCGTAAAGTTACCGCCGAATCTATTTAAAAAAAAGTCATTTAAAACTTTCTGCCAAAACTCTAGATAACGAGGTCAATTTTAAATTGAAAAAAGTGTGAAAGAACTATATTTAACTAATCGCTACCTTACTTCGAAAAGTTTCTATTTGTACTTTACCATGTTTTGAGATACGAGCGTTTGAATATTTGACTGATCATACGAATGTTGTTTATAAATCGTCCTATTGTTTCTTAAAAGCTTGTAAAATTACTGTATGAAAGAAAGTGTGTAGATAGAACTCTTGAATCCTGCTAACTTCTTTGTTTAAAAATGTGTGACTCTGAAATTAATATATATGTTAGATTGTGACAAATACAACATTTTACGACCAAAAGGTCATTTTATGACAAAACATCAGTTAGAACCTTTTCAAAGTAAGTTAACGAAATACAGATCAAAAGTCGCGATATTCAGTAAATAACTGTTACTTATTAGGGGCATGCGCTCGCGAGTATAGCATTGTGTTTTGAAACATTTTTCGCACTGTGCTTTCACATCTCAATAAACAGTTACCTTTCAATTTCACATAGTTCCATACTTTATAACTTTAAAGCACTGCCAGAAAGCTTTCAGAGAATAATTGGTCCTTTCCTTTGACACAAAAATCTGTTTTGTTCTAAGAACGGGAGTAATGTGTGTATCACAAAATAGCCTGTAGTATAAATAAATAGTCATATTTTTAAATCATAAACTTACAATATGCACACACGAGATCGCGTTTGAAACAATTTCAATTTGTTTCATATTATATAATTTTTAAACTAGCATCGGTAAAAACAGTACAAGTCAAGTTGATATCAGCTCTCCGGGCAAAGTGCAAGAAAATTCTTGAAAGTTTGTCGTTGGGTGCTGTAACTTTGCATTAGAATAGTGTTCGCCAACCACTGGATGAGAAATACAAAAGAGATTTACACTCTTTCAACAACATATAAAAATATATATGTTTTATCTTTAATAATAATATTTCGCCACCGTACGTAAAATTTAGTAAGTGCACAGTGAGATTATTGCATATTATTTATTGTAGCGTTCTATTCCTAAACTGACAATTTATATTTTTTTCACTTGTTCGGGAAACACGATTTTCTATTACACACACTTAATAAGAATATAAGAATTGTATAAATATCACTATTTCATTGTATTTCTTATCAGTTAACAAGGCTCACAATGAGCGAAATGGGTCCTGATCCAATAAATTTTATGTTGGGAAAAAGTACTAAAAATGTTTTATTATTTTTATTATAATTCTATTCCACAAGCATTGACAGTAAACACCTTAAAAGTAATAGTAATGCATTATAAACATGGAATACAAGTGTTTATGTATCTTTAATAAAGTTGGACTAATATATACAACTAATATAAATTCATTTATGGAAACGATTTTCTTTTGGTCAGTTAGCTTGATATGAAAAAAACAATCACAATTTTAAAAAGAAAAATCAAATGCAATTTAATCGATTTGGCGAACAATAAAATGTATAAACTAATCGATGATTAAATAAAACTTACAATCCTGCATATTTAAAATTTTGCAAACAGTAAATTTGAAAAATTGTGCTTGTTCTAACTCAAAGATACATTTATATAATAGTTTGACAAAAATAAAAATTAATTTCATCAGTACAATGGTGATTTTTTATACTTTAATTGTCCAAGTGAACAAAGAGACTTTTTACACCAATAAATCTCATCTTCTGGTCATCTAAGTGAAGAAAGACATTTTTCGGTGCAAAGTATGCTGCAACATTATTTAGACATACAAATTAGCTTTTCTCTTATTTCATTAATTTAAAATCAAATGAAATAGGGATTTTTAGCATAACAATAAAGAGTATTTTCTGATTCTTAAATCCAAATGGCCAAAATCTGACATAGGCATATCTGTCATTAATGCCCATATTTATATACATAATTGTGTTTCTTGTGCTTTAATATATAAATATATTGGCAATATCTGTGTAGAAGCAAATCGTATGCACTTCTATTGCCAAAATTATATCTTCCCCGCAACTAGATATAAATGTGCCTATATTTTTTTAAAAGTTTATATTATATAAGTGTTATTTTTTCAGCGTATTCCTCTGTGATTGTTTGGAAAACGGTAGTGTAGTTTGATATATTACGTAAATATTTTATACGTTCCTATAATTATTAGGGGTAACGAATATTTAGCATTCATCTGTATGAAGTATGCATTAGTATATAGTGAACCTCTGCGGTCTAATGGTTAGAGCTTTACCCTGGGAATCAAATAGTTCTGAATACAAATTTCGGCATGGTCGAATTTAGATGTTTTCAGCTTGATTTTTTTTTTTTTTGCTGTTTATATTTTGTGATTTTTATACATTGTATTGAATAAAATGTTATTGACACCTGGCATTGAACATTACAATGAAAACGGAGAACTTTCGTTTAGGAAAGAGTGGATGTGGTAAAATGGCACCCGTGCTTATATCAATGATCACTGGCTGTCAGCAGGGACCAAACTAGAGAGTTTTATAGGATTCGGTGATAAATTTCTTAAAAAAACATCTAAAAATTCACGTATTTCATATTTGAAGAAAAAAAAACAGAAATATACTGTCGGCATACTGATAGAAAGCCTTAAGTCAAAATTCGTATTTTTGAATTATGAACGCAGATAGATACAACAAACTAAAATATAACAGATTTGAAAAAAATAAGTTTAACAATAATTGGGCCCATTAAAAATGACGAAAGCCAAGTGGTATTTTAAAAAAAAAAAGTTAGATGCGTTTTAATATTCCACACGTCTTAAAGTATCGTAAAAATGAAGTAAGCTCAGTCAATACACAGTGCAATAGTGTTATATCCGTAAAATAAAATACAGAATCCACCAAAACACCAAGTAAAGTCGTGATTGTAGTTATAAAACCAAGAATTTTTTTACCATTTTACTAGTTGGCTCACTTCAAC